>VZRF01012560.1:467785-840684 GCA_013396875.1 Vireo altiloquus
GAGTGGGTGCAGGAGGGGTGCAGGGGGGGTTCCAGGATGGGCGATAGGGTGCAGGATGGATTTTGGGGTTCCAGGATGGGCGCTGGGGGTGCCTTGTGTAGGGGTCCCTCCTGCCGCCAGGGGGCGCACCCCGACGTTCTCCGGCAGTCTGGCCCGGCATATGTCGTCTCTCTGGTCCCGCGGCCGGAAGCGGAAGTGCGGTGACGCCCTCCCGCCGCTGTGCGGTGGCGGAAAAATGGCGGCGGCCATGGCGTGAGCGGGACCCGGCGCGACCCCAGCGGTGAGCGCGGCCGCCACCTCCTCCCGGTCCTAAACCGGCTGGGAGACCACCGCGGTCTCCCGTGTCCTCTCACCTCTCAGGCCACCGAGAGAGTATCCTGGATCCCTGATACCTTTGGCGGGCGGGCCCTCAGCTGCCCTCGGGCTTCCCTGGAGCTCAGTCCCTCCTCAGCTGGGGACCCGGAGCTCCTCGCTTCTCCCTCGGCAGGTGGGCCCGGACACATCGCGGGTGACCCCTCCTGTGCCCCCTCGCCCCCAGATACCTCCCTTCTTTCCAAACTGTACCTTATGCCTGTTATTTGTCAGGTCTGCATTTATCCCTGGCTTCATGGACTCCCTTCTCGGTGTATGGAGGTTCCCTCCGTTTTCTTGGTGTCCACCTGTGTCTGTCAGCCTTCCTGGCTCCCTCCTTTCCCTCCTGGTGCCCTACTGTCTGTCTCTCTTCAGCAGGCACAACTGCCCTGGAGACATCTCTGGACAGCTCTTATTTTACTGGTGCCTCCCACTGAGATCTTTCTCCAGGTCTCTCCACCTGCTCCCTGCGTCCTTCTCTGTTATCTTTTCCCCCAAGCCTGTACCTTTTAGCCAGCCCCTTAGGTTGCTGTGGGTCCATGCGAGGACAGGTCCCCTGTGCCCTGAATTCCACCCCGGTCTCCGTGTGGTCCCAGGGCAGTGTGCTCTCCCCGCAGGATGAAGATGAAGTAGAGCTCTGACCATGGACCATGAGGCCCCCACGATCAGGCCCCGGCGCATCCAGAACCAGAACGTCATCCACCGCCTGGAGCGCCGCCGGATCAGCTCGGGCAAGGCCGGCACCCACTGGCACCAAGTCCGTGTCTTCCACCAGAACGTCTTCCCCAACTTCACCGTGGTCAACGTGGAGAAGCCGCCATGCTTCCTGCGCAAGTTCTCCCCCGACGGCCGCTACTTCATCGCCTTCTCCTCCGACCAGACCTCGCTGGAGATCTACGAGTACCAGGGCTGCCAGGCGGCCGAGGACCTCCTGCAGGGCTACGAGGGGGAGATCCTGGCCAACGGCAACGACCAAAGGTCTGTCAACATCCGGGGGCGGCTCTTTGAGCGCTTCTTCGTGCTGCTGCACATCACCAACGTGGCCTCCAACGGGGAGCACCTGAACCGGGAGTGCAGCCTGTTCACAGACGACTGCCGGTACGTGATCGTGGGCTCGGCAGCCTACCTGCCCGAGGAGCCACACCCTCCCTTCTTCGAGGTGTACCGCAACAGCGAGTCCGTGACCCCCAACCCGCGCTCCCCGCTGGAGGACTACTCCCTGCACATCATAGACCTCCACACGGGCAGGCTGTGCGACACGCGGACTTTCAAGTGCGACAAAGTCATCCTGTCTCACAACCAGGGGCTCTACCTGTACAAGAACATCTTGGCCATTCTCTCTGTGCAGCAGCAGACCATCCACGTCTTTCAGGTGACCCCTGAGGGGACGTTCATCGACGTGCGGACCATCGGCCGCTTCTGCTACGAGGATGATCTCCTGACCCTGTCTGCAGTGTATCCCGAGGTGCAGAGGGACACTCAGACGGGAATGGCCAACCCCTACAAAGAGCCCTTCATAAACTCCCTGAAGCACAGGCTGCTGGTGTACCTGTGGAGAAGGGCCGAGCAGGACGGAAGCGCCATAGCAAAAAGAAGGTTCTTCCAGTACTTTGACCAGCTGAGGCAGCTCCGCATGTGGAAGATGCAGCTCTTGGATGAGAACCATCTGTTTATCAAATACACAAGTGAGGATGTGGTCACGCTGCGGGTGACGGATCCTTCCCAGGTATAGAATCACAGAATGGTTTGGGTTAGAAGGGACCTTAAACATCATCTAATTCCAACCACCCTGCTAGGGGTCCACTAGACAGGTGGCTCAGATACTGCCTTCCTCTTCAGGCTGCTCACTGCTTTGGAGCAAATGTGAGCTGTTCCTTAGTGAGCCTGTGAATGTTGTTTAGGGTCCCCAGTACTTGATTCTTGTGTGAACATTTGATGCCTCTGATACCGAATAACTTCTGTATCTTTTGGTTGCTTAATTTCATTGCATTCTTCTCACCTGCAAAATGAGAAAGATCTGATGTGTTAGCAAGTCCCTTTCTCAAAGGATTGTTCCCCATGCTCATAGATGCTGTACAATCTTCTTTTCCTCCCCAAATCTCCAGCTGAATTTATTTTTAGCTGATATTTTATATAGTCCATTTAAATTGTAGAGGTAGTCTCTCCCTTTTCTCATGTATCTTTAAGCATGTTTTTCAAATATAATAGTCTTCATTTTCCCCCGTACAATTACCATTTCTGTTCTGCCTACATACTTAGTCTTTCAAGCTTCAGTAAGAGGTAGTATTTATGATCTCTCCAAATTGGAGTAGCAGCTTTTAGATCAGGCTAATGGGCCAATTGCTTCTCTTTTCAGTTTAGTACTAAAGTGGAATTAGAGCTAATGTAGCTCAGTCAGTGCTGGGTCCCTCCAGATGTTTCACAACCTTGCATGTTGATCATCTCTCTTTACTGCTTTTAAAGTGGTTGGTCACGTTTTGAGCCCTGTGAAACTTAGAGATTCTTTTTAGCTAGTTTTATCCCTTTAATCAGCTTGTTTTTATTCTGCTGAAAGTATTTAGCAAGAATTTTTGTAATAAATCTCCAGTGCAGCATGTAGGTCTGATTGTTCCCCAGATGTTTGTCTTCTCTCATTTCTTCTCTTCCCCACATCTTTGCCAGATTTCTTCCTGACTTAGGTCCTGGAAGAAACAGACAATAGCTCTTCTAGTGTTGCCTTTGTCCAGTTCTTCCTGGGAGATGACTCTGGTTTGTTTTGTTTTTCTCTTCTGTGGTGTGTGTTTGGGGGAGTTGCTTTGTGAGGAAGTAGGTAGGGCTTAATCCAATCAGTTTTGCCCATTGGTATAAAGCTGAACGTCTGTCTCAGAAATACCAAGGCTCTGTGGAAGTGACCTGCAGGGTTCTGCTCGTTGCTGATGTCTGGAATGAGCTCCAGACCCTCATGTAAATGTTTGTGGCAGGCTCAGCTCTGCACTCTGCTGTGCTTAGCAGGGCTTTTGTGCCTGGTGTGCTGCAGGGAGCTCTCGACTCTCTTCACCCCAGGGTTAACTTTAAGAAGCAGTTTCTGGTTTGTTTGCAGTGTGCCTCAGGCACTGGGTTTTGTGCTGCAGGAAAAGCATCTAATTTCTCAGTTCTTCCAGGAAATAATTCCAAATGTGGAGCAGCCTCCACAAACCTATCTGAATGGAGGTGTCGTGTTAGGGCTTCCTGAATAAAACTTGGCTCACAAAATACCTACAGTTCCCATTTTTCTTCAGTCTGTCAGACAAGGAACATGAGGTTTCATCCAATTTCAGGCTCCTCCCTCCCCCCTGGCTAGTCTGCCAGGCAGGTTGAGGAGTAGCTGTTCATGGTTGTGGGATGTGTGTTTTTTGTCTGGGTCTGCACCAGATCCATTGAGATCTGCATGTGTAGCTTGGGGGTTTGTTGCTGTTGTAGGCTTGTGCTGATAGGCTTGACAGCATTGGTGTGTGATTTTTGTGGCACTCAGCTGCTGCCTCCCATGCTGTGATGATGTTTTTGGTGGTGTTACAGGTGCCACAAAAGCAGTGAGGGTTTCCCTGCTCAGGGACAGCCTGTAAATGTGTCTCTGTGTTAACCTGGCAAAGGAGCTTTAAATAAAAAAGTTGGAGGATACTCCCTACAGTCTTCAGTGATTTAAATAGTTTTTCTTTCTGCTGTCTTCTCTTATTTTCTCTGCTCCAGCCCTTTGTTTCAGAAGGGCTTCCCTTTCCTCAGGCAGTAGTCTAGTGAGTAACCTCATCTAGTGTGCTTCATTTGGACATGTGGGGGCTAGATTGTATTATCACAGCTTATTTTGGGGCTGTAAAACAAACCTTGTGATGTTTGCAGGTGGGTAGGGTAGGCAGAGTGCTTGCTGTCATCCCCGAGCATTGTTTGGGAGCAGGAGGTGAAGCATTTAGGAATTGCCTCTGTTGACAGAAGATTTAATCAGATATGTGTCTATACCATGGGAATTAGTTCTGTTTGAAGTGGGGACAGGTTCTTACTTTGGAGTGCCAGCACTCTTGTCTCTAACCAAAGCTACTTTCAATGACCAAGATTTAAATATGCCCTTTCCCAGTGGGATGGGAATGTCATCTCCCTTTGATGTAGCTGTGCTGATACAATGTCACCTTTTTTCCCAGTTTCTTGCTCATTCGTGCCAGGGTACCTTGCCATTGCCAATCCACAGCATGATACAAGGGCCTTCTTGCACAAGAATGTCAGCATTAAAAAGAAGTCATTAATGTCTTTCAGATTTTCATTTCTGTGTTGGCAGGGTACCTGGAGGGCACAACTTTTTGTGGGCAGTGATGTAGTACACAGTACATTAAAAAGGCTCATCTCTGATGCAGATATTAAGGAGGAGAAGAAAATAATATATCTGCGCAGAGGTAGAAATAATTTATGGTCAGCTAGCACTGGATCTGAAATCATTTTGTCAGCAGGAACGAAAATTAAATCTGGCACTTGAGAAAGTGTTTTGGATTTGGTGGAGGGCAGAGAAGAAAACCATTGCCTCCAGTTTGAGTTAAAAAATTGGAAACCCATTAAGTTTTCTTAAATAATCACAGCTGAGAGGTGGATAATTTGATACATACTGAGGCATTCCAATAGGAGAATGGATTGGTGTGAGGGTGTAGGATTCTCCAGTGCTGTGGAGAAATTTGGATAGGGTCTGTGGTGAGATGTGGGGAGAAGGAAGGGACAGCTTCCCCACCCGTGCTCTCCTGGTAACCTCTGCCTCTCTCCGCAGCCCTCGTTCTTTGTCGTGTACAACATGGTGACCACGGAGGTCATTGCCGTGTTCGAGAACACGTCTGATGAGCTGCTGGAGCTGTTTGAGAACTTCTGTGACCTCTTCAGGAATGCCACCCTGCACAGTGAGGCTGTCCAGTTCCCCTGCTCAGCTTCCAGCAACAACTTTGCGAGGCAGATCCAGCGCCGGTGAGCCATTCGGAGCATGCTTTATTCCGTATAGACACACGCTCGCCCCCGTCTGCTGAAGGCCAGTATCAAATACCAACCCTGAGAAAACCAGTTCCTTTGGTCCCCTTTGCCATGTGGTGCAAGAGTCAGGACTGTACATGGTTCATCTTGCAAGCCTGATGCACCTGATTTTATATTCCGCAGCATTTACCTTGTTAGAGGGAGGAACAAAGCAGTGGCAAACTGGTGCTTAGAAGAAAGGAAAGGAATTTGTGAGGGAAAGATGTTTCTGTCTCTCCTTGAGCAGTAACTCTTCTGGAGGTTATTAAAGTGTTACTGCCCAGTAGCTTTGGTCCCTGAAGATATGATTCGTCAAGATGCTGGCATGATCAAGTTGGGTGTATTTTGCCAAGTGACATTTTCTGAATTTAGTGTCTACCAAACTGTGTTCTGTAGCATTTCCTCGACGTCACTCACCAGCTCAGGGTTCTCATCACTGTGCTAGGAGAAAGGAAACTCATCTGCTTAGATCTGTTGTGAAAGCTGAGCAAAATACCAAAATAACCTGGGTTTCTAGAATATGTTTTAACAGTCAGATGTGGTTTTAATGAGGCAGAGTATGTTATTTTTCTTGGAATAATTTTATTGTGACTCAGGGTGTTTTGTTCTTCCAGTGACTTGTTTCACATCATCCTAAGTACTTGGCATCCACTTATGGGCATCAAGCTTCTGTTGACTTTAGGCTGATGTCACATAAATATGATGAAGTTGACTATGTGTGTAACTTTCTAGAGCTGCCTGTTAGGATTGCTTAATGGAAGAGAGAATGAGAGGACTCACCAAAGACTCACAAAGAACAACTCCTGCTTTTTGTTAAAGTAGGAAGGAGAATCTTTTCATCTCCTTGCTACAAGGGCCAGTAACAGGAGTGTTGTAACTCCCCCAGCAAAGTACCACAGAGCATGATCCACAGTGAGCTGGCTTTTGGCTGAGTGTTTACCTTCCCTGATGTTATGATGTCCCTGCAGCTGACTCTTCTTGCACATAGAAAGCTTCAAATTTTACTTGGAAAGAGAAATCCAGCCTGTATTAATCTCTCAACCAGGAAGAACTTTCAGGTCACTGTAGTTTCTGGAGAGCTTTATGCTTCTCATCAAGGTTGTTCTTCATCTAAGGTTTCTTCCTGTGTGTGTTGAAACAGTGGCTGGAGAGAGGAGGAGTCTTAACTCAACATTAATGGCTCAGCTGTTACTGTGAAAGCCCCTTGGCTTTTGCTCATCCTGTTTCCTGGCTTCTTCATGGTAAAACTTGGATTGACTGATAAGATGCTAATCCATCTCTCCCTGTTTCTGATCCTGTTCATTTCCTGTACTGCAGAGCAGCTGGATCCAGACCTTGTGGGTAGGCACATTCTTCTCCTGTCACTTTGGACATTCTGAGTGAAACAGTAATGATGAGGGAGGATGAAAAGGTCAGCAGAACTGGGTGATGCTTGAATCACTGTGATACCTCTTTGGAAATGAGCTGTTTTAGTTCTTACACTGCTGCTGTTTTCTTTCCCTGTCCGTTTTCCTGCTTAGTTTACTTAAGCTGTGCTGTTCACCTGTGGCCTTTGTGAACAAAAGGTGTCTCTTGGTTTGCTGCAGGTTCAAAGACACGATTGTGAACGCCAAGTACGGAGGGCACACGGAGGCCGTGCGGCGGCTGCTGGGGCAGCTCCCCATCAGCGCCCAGTCCTACAGCGGCAGCCCCTACCTCGACCTGTCCCTTTTCAGCTACGATGACAAGTGGGTGTCAGTCATGGAGCGGCCCAAGACCTGTGGTGATCACCCCATAAGGTATGGGACAGGCCAGGGAGCTGTATGTGAGGAGAGAGTGTACGGAGTCACTCTAAATCATCTCTGCCATGTGGCATCAAGCGTGCAGAAAAGGGAGTAGATGGATGCCTTTTTCTTAGGAAATCCTTCTACCAGAGGATTTATTTCAGCAGTCCCACAAAACTTGGCCTCTCTCCTTTACAGGAACATGGATGTGTGGGAGGGCTCTTCATGTTTTCTCGCTGAGCTGCTCCGCTCTGGGGAAGGTTTGGGTGGTGAAGTCTCAGCCTTTTCCATGTGAATGGTCTTGTTCCTCCTCCTCTTCTTGCAGTGCTGCCGTTGTGTTTGGGTTGCAGAGTGATATAGCTCTGATGTCTGCTTTCCTATGCTGGAAGGATCCTCTCTGAGCATGTGGGTTTAGTTGGCAAGAATTGTCTGGTTTGTCCTGTGAATAAAATAGTATCTGGGCTAGGTGTTACTCAGAAAGCTTGTGGTATTGATTGAGCTGTTTTCAGACTTCCCTTGTTTACTGTTCTCACCCTGGGAGCTGTACTCCTTTTCATACCCGCTTCTGTCTGTGTTCTGTAGGAAATTTCTGTCTGTAGAAGGAATTTTAGCCAGGTGTCAGGGCCGTTTTCTGTCTGAGTCTCCAATGCCAGCAGAAGGAATAAGTCGGACCTTGAGAATAAGGAGGTTTACAATGCTTCTTGAAGAAACATCAGGACTATTTATTTCTTTCTGTTGGCTGCAGCCTTGGCTGCAAGAGGTACTGGTTAAAAATCCAACATCTCCAGCTTGAAAGGCTCAAAGAGCCTGAGTTATCCAGGCAGAGTAAGTCTTTTTGCTCATAGTACTGCAGAAGCAAACCTGTGCTCTGAAAACAAAGAGAGCCTTCAGTGCCTGAGTGCTTTGTTTAGTGACTGCACACATGTTGGGGGCTCAGGCAGCCTAGGGAGATCATTCTGGACCGCTTCCCAACTTTATTTTCATCAGTGCATTCTCAAAAACTGGTTTCATATCTCCCCTGGCCCTGACTCAGGTGGCGGAGAACTTCTGATTATTCCTGCGCTCTCAATTCCCAAATTATGTATATTTAATTGATTCTTCTGCCTGTATGATTTGGTTTGATCTCCAGCTTCCGTGTTATCTGCAAAGAAAGCCTGCCCTTTTTCCCCCATGTCATGCTTGACGTTGGGAAAACTTGCAGGGTGGCAGTTGTCTGCCAGCGCCAACCTGCGCCCGTCTCCTGCCGACAAAAGGCAGCAGAACAGCAGTCATTTGCTGCGGTGGAGTCTTTGTAGTAAACAAAGCCAAGTGCCACCTTCCCTCCCTCCCCTGAGCAAACCAGCGTTTCAGAGCCAGGGCTTTTAAAGCTCAAAGCTGTGCAGAGTCAATTAGGACTTGAATAGAGCCTCGGAGCAGTGGGGCTCCTGGTTTTTGGAAAGTAAGCAGAAGATGAGGCGCTAACCTTAACCATTCAGTAGCTGAATAGTGCTGCTGTGGTTCTCACATGCAAAACAAAGGGATTAATAAAATAATGCCAGCTGCCTGTTGGGGTTAGAGGGCTTGGAAATGAGGGACCACAGGATTTGTAATGTAAGTCCTGTAATTGTCTGGAATGGAAAACCCTTCAGCAGCTAAGGGTGTTACAATTTGTGTGCAGTTTCCTGGCACGTTGTGTGAACTAGGAAGGCTTCCAGACCTTTTCCGCATCAATTCAATATTTCTATGCACTGAGTCCCTTTAACCCTTAGTGTTTTTCTGCATCCCAGAAGGTTCAACTCTGCCTGCTTAAGAGACCAGTGGTTGTTTGCTGTCAGGTGGGAAGGGCTTTAGGTTCCCCATCCACCACCGCCTTCCAGTCTCTTTTCAGGAGGCTTGAAGAGATATTCAGTGGGTGAAATGATGGCACTTGAGGGAAGAGGCTCTAACACAGCTCTACCTATAGCAGGGGGTCTCTAAAATCCATCTAGATGGCTAATAAGGAGCCATTTAACAAAAGAATTGGTCTGCAGATAAATCTTCCATTTTCCTCTGGTTTGAAAAGGCTAGTCTTGCTGTTTCTGTTGACATACAATTTTATATTGCAGTGCCTAATTTATCCCCAGAATGAGAGCCCATGGAAATGGCCTCTGATTGCAGAGCACTTTTAAAAATACATTTAAAAATACCAAACTGAGCACATCTGTAAGATTACAGGGAGCTTCATCTTGAATAGTAAATTGTTGTGAACTGGGGGAGAGAGGAACAGATGGAGGACTGTGCTTTATTTAAAGAATGACCCTCTGCATACCCAGCCTTGTGTAGGAGGGAAAGGGCTTTTTGAAAAGCCAAATACCAAGATTGTGACTCTCTTGCTGGGTTCTTGTGTGCAATTTTCAGGCAGGGCTGGCTGGCACTTTGATTCTGAGGAAGGGAGAGGAGAGTGGCCCTCCAGGAAGAACATGAGGTTCTCAACAGGCTGTGTTGTTAAAATGTGGAGTATATCTGCTCCTGAAACAGCATTGCTGGTATCTGTCATCATCCTTTCTTCCAGGCTGAGAGCTGAGTGCATCGTATTGCTGGTGGGGGGGGGGAGATGTGCTCCGACATTAAAAGCATTCTTGGAGTTAAAATCAGAGGAAAATGCAAAATACCTGCATGCACTAAGTGTTGGTGGAAAAGGAAACAGCTGAGAGGCATAATGGCAATTCTGTGCCCAAAGTTGGAAGAAATCTAGTGAAAATGATCTAAAAAACATAGACATCTTCAGGGTGAAGACTAGAGTTAGAGCCAAGCTACTGGGTGAAGGTACCATATCCAGAAACCTCCTCCAAAGTCTTGGGGAGGGTGGGATCCTCGTAGAGAGTCCTGTGTTCTGACAGCAGCAGAGGACAGTGGTGTTACCTGGGCTTAAGTCAGTTACATGGAGTGTGCACAGGAGGTTCAAGAAGCAAAGAGCTTCCCCAGGCTCACCTGTCTCTTCAGCACTGTTTGCCTCATCCCCCTGACAATGTTCCCTCTATGTTGGAGCTGTGTTCCAGAGCTCACCTGTTTGGAGATGCACATGAGCTTGACCCACAGGCAGGTATGTAGGTGACAGCAGAAGATCATAAGGTTTCTCTCTACCTCTGTCCTTGCTGTGATTGTTGAATGCAATTCATCAGGTACCTCCTGCCCAGCCTATCTCATTAATGCTTTTTTGATGGACATCTAAAAGGAACTGCAAAACACTGCTTGAAATGTACAGTACAACATGACACCCTTAAGCAGGATTGGATCGACTTCCTTGACTGAGAAGGAGGTAGCAGGTGCAAGGACAGCCGTGGAAAGCCTTCCCAGGGGGAGGAAAGAGTGGCCTGACACTCTCAGTTGAAGGCCAATGCTAAGGGAAGTGAGCTCAGTTCTCTACAGTATATGTGCCTTAGGGATCAAGGGGAGCAGCTTGCATTAAGAGAGGATGGAGAGCCAGCACAGGTGGGGTCTGAACCAAACTGACTCCCTCTTGTGAAGTCAGCTTTGTCCATCAAAGTGACAGGCAGAGTTCTTTCACTGCTGATAACAAAATGAAGTGATGCTTTTCTAGACAGTGGAAAACAACTGCCCTGAGAGGGACTTTCCTGCAAAGCCAAGCGCCAGACACCCAGCTGAGCACCTTCTGCCCCTCAGGGAGCACCAGAGCTTGAACAAGGCTCTTGTCTTTGTGTGCGAAGAGCCCAGATGGCAAAGTCAATAGTCGGGAACAGCCATAATTGACTTTTCTCTTCCTTTCAGATTTTACGCTCGTGATTCTGGCCTGCTGAAGTTTGAGATCCAGGCGGGACTCCTGGGGCGCCCCATCAATCACACCGTGCGGCGCCTGGTCGCCTTCACCTTCCACCCCTTCGAGCCCTTCGCCATCTCGGTGCAGCGCACCAACGCCGAGTACGTGGTGAACTTCCACATGAGGCACAGCTGCACCTAGAGGGACCTGGGGCTGCTCTCCTTGGCTCCAGGCCTCTGCCACAGGTGCACCAAAGCCAGACGCTCGCTCCTGGGAAACCATCGCTCCTGGCAAGAAGCCTCACCTGGGAGCTCCTACCAGTGGCATCTCGCAGGGCCCTCAGCCTCAGCTGTGGAAAGCTGATCCATCCCGATTATGGGGGTGGATGTTTTCTTCTGATTCAGTTCGTACTGCAGAGATATCGCTGCATTAAGTGCTGCTGGCCTTCCCTGTTCCTGTTAATGGACAAAGTATAGCTGAGGTTCCTTTCCTGGTTTCCCAGAGGCATGTCTGTTTTCTATCCTGCTGTAGGTCTTAGGATGGCAGAGATGGAGCTTTGCTTCGCACTTGTGGAGCTCTCCCTTCTGCGCTGGTGCTCTCCTACCTTGTTGGACAGACAGCCTGTCACAGAGTGGAGGGATGGGATGGGATGGGAGCCATGGGGAGGGCTTGGATACATCTACCCCTGTTTGTATCTTCAGAATTGCGAGGGAAATGAGATCCTGCTCTCATCCATGCTATCTACTCATGTCATTTTAATATGCAAGCGGTCAGGAAAAAAAAGGTGTGAGAAGTCACTACAGTTGAGAGACATGAGGTGTATTCCTGACTCTTACACAAGTCACTTAATCTTCGTGCCTTAGTATTGTAAAAGCTCCTAAGTGAGAGGTGGTGTTACACCAGCAGGTGGGACAGCTGGCTGTGTCTGTAAAGCCTGAGGAGGTGGGTGCAGGAGGAAGATGGGTGTTTGGGAAGGGTGTGGGGAGCAACAGCAGCTCCTTGGTCATGTCAGAAGGACTTTTCTGCAGGATGGAGGTGAATCCTCACAGCCATCTGCAGGTTCTGCTGCTGAGAAGAGGGAGACCCAGCTGCTGGCACCCTCCCGTGTGTTGGAGTACCAGCATGGAAAATGAGTAGGGTTTGCCCAGTAAGGAGGGTGGAGACCTGAATTCATGTTCACTGCTGTGGGTAGGCAGTTTGGAGATGAACTCGTTGGCTTAGGTTGCTTGATACACTGTTCTCTGTGAGAACCCAGATGCAGTTTTCAGGCTTCAGAGCACAGCTGGCCAGTGTGTCAGTGTTGGCTGGACCATGGCAGTGTTTGTGCTGCTGATAAATTAAGCTCCTGGGTATAAATACCTGCCACTGTGGGCTGGTGAGGATGCTGGCCTGCCCTTCTCTCTTAAAAATTGAGATTTTGGTTGTAGGCCAGCGTTTAGGGGTTTTTAAACGAGGGCTGCTTTATGACTGTGTGCTGCCAGGCAGCACAACCATCCCAGCAACACGATGTGCTCCATCAGAAGCTGGAGCTTGTTCTTGTCCCATTCCTATAGGAGGTACAGCACGGGCATTAGAAAATTGGTGCTAATACACAGGAGACCCTCTACATTAAAGGACCCTGTGAGTGTCTTGTTTGGACCAAAATGAGCTGTGGGTGATGTGTTGTGGTCACATGCCTGTGAAGAGGAGTGTTGGAGTCATGCATTCATTTTGCTGGTGATGCAGAGGAGAAGAACTGCGTGGGTGGTGGTGCCTGCTCATGGCACCATGAGTGGTGGACCTCAAACTTAATGGTGTCCTGGGGTCCTTGAATCAGCCTCTGCTCTCTGCCTCACAGCACTTCTCTCCTGGCCTTGCTAAACATATTTCTAGGGAAGACATTGCTTTTCCTGGTGTTTGCACTGTTGGTGTCTCAGGTCTGTCAGGAGTGCCGGCGGGTCAGGAGACTGCTAACAGAGGAGGTGTCAGTGCTTTAGCTGCAGGTTCCTCTCATCTAATAACACTATTTGTCAAGGTTTTAGGGTTTTATCCTGTGATCTGTTCCTCAAACATTCAATTAAAGCTCCAAGTGGAGAATCGTTTGCACACTGTAGATCATGGGTTTACCTCCCTCTGCACCACTCTCACAGCTGTTCACACTTCAGTATGAGACTTTGCCCCACCCCCAAGCTTCCAGCAGCTCCATCTGAGACTGCCTTTACTCCTTGGTGTCAGAGCCTCGGGAGGTCAGTGCTTACTAAATTAGCTGTCAGATCTCCATTTAGACTTTCTTTCAGTGGCAAAAATATAAACTTCAGCATTTCTGTAGTCAGGGCTTTTGCCAAATTCAGGCTGCCCTGTGTGAAGCAGAGAGCGTGGCACGGATTGTTGGACTTGGGGCTGAGAAATGAGAGATCTGTTCTTAGCTCTGCTATTAAATTCTGAGGCTGGGGGCAAATCTCTTCCTGCTCCAGCTGGTGTTTTCTTCTCCGTAAATGAGGCCAAAAACATATTTTCAGCTTTTGTAAAACACTTGAGATTCATGGATAAAAAGTGCTGGATAAGTGCTAAGTATTTTCCTATTATGTTTGCAGACAAACTGATCATTCTGGGTACTAATTGCCTTGGAGTAGCATGGCAGATCCTCTGGTCTTGGCTGCTGCATTTTATATCAACAACAGAGATAATTTTATTACAGAAATGTATGGAAAGAAAAGTTTCTTGTGCTTGAAATTTTGATGCTTTTATTTAAGAAACAAAAACTGTGTGTGGTGGGGAGGGTGGGAGAAAAGGGGCGATATTTTCTACCTGATATTTTTCCTAGGTTAGGGTAAAGATTTGTTAACAACACAAGACAAAACCAGAATAAACAGAATTTGCTTTAAGAGTCTGATTTATTGTCTTTGTCTTCCAAAAAATCTGAATGGTGTAGATAGGAATTCTTCTGTTAAGAAGAGATGGTAGGGATGTGCCTTTGACTGTGCAGGGATCTCACATGGGAGTTTTCTGCCTCTTCCTGGCACTTGGATTACAAGTGTGCTCAAGAATGTTCCCACCTGAGGCATTTCTGTAGCTCCTGCAGACTTCTCAAATTCTTGTCTGCGTGAATGAATTCTTGGTTACATTTTTCCCTTTGTATATTATTACTAGCCCAACTTGTATTCAGGGACTCTTCCTTTATTCCATTTACAGCATTTGTCTAACCTTTTGGTCATTTTCTGCATGATCAAGGGATGAAAGCTTGTTGTGGTTTAATCCCCAGCTGGCAACTCAGCCCCACACAGCCACTGGCTCACTCCCTCACCGATGGGATTTGGGAGGGCATCGGGAGAGTAGAAGTGAGAAAACTTGTGGGTTGAGATAAACACGGGTTAATAGGTAAAGCAAAAGCCACATGCAAGCAAAGCAAAACAAGGAATTAATTCCCACTTCATATGTTCTGGCAGGTGTTCAGCCATCTCCAGGAAAGCAGGGCTCCATCCTGTGTAACTGCCCCAGCCAAGAGCAGCACAAAGCTGAACGCACCTTGCTGCCAGGGCAGCCTGTCCACTGCTTTTAGGTTGGGCTGAGGCACTCACATTTTCCATGTGCTGCTCCCTGCCTCTCTGCAGAACAGTGTGGCTGAGAACTCAGCAGCATCCCTGTCTGTGTTACTTCTTCTAACCATCTGCATCTTGAGCATGAAAGCGCTTTTCCTTTGAACCTTTCCTCCATTTTCCTGTGTGCAGTTCTCCTGTGCAGACCTTGAGCACACCAGAAAGCTCTTGAGCCCGTGGCTTTTCAGATAGGCACTAAGTGACAAGGAGATGCTTGAGCTGGAAAGTGCGTTTGACTGGCAGCAAAATCCCATCTTTTGTTACTTCTTGTGCTGCCTTTGCTTTAAGGAAAAAAAGTAGTAAAAGCAGGGCAGTTGCATTATTTCTTAAATAAAAGTCAATAGCAAGGCACAGAAATCCCATTAGAGTCAAACATATGGATATGTTTGTGTCCCTACTAAAGACTATCAATTAACCTTCCAGTGCTGGTGACTGGCCCTGATTTAGCTGTGAAGGTACTGTGTGTACCTTCCTTTTGCTCAGGTGCTGCATCTATTGAGCTCTCCCCTTGGCCATTTTGACCCAGCTAGAAGAATCAGATTTCTGATGCTTTAAGAAATCTCTTTGTTTTTCCTGTATGTGATCTCTGTCTTGCTGCTTTTCTGCCAGCTTTTCCTGCAAGGATCTCTCAGGGCTGTGGGCAGAGAAGTGGTAAAGAGATAGCAATGAGACTTTTGGCTCTCTGAGAGCTGTGGCACTTCTGTGAGCCTTTATCAGATTGGTGCAAACTGCAGAGCAAATTGATGTCCTGTGGGCAATGGGACAGGATTTTGTGGATTTACTTTGTCCTTGCTATCCAAGTTCTAGAGTCTGTGTCATTGATGTGCCTGAATCTTGTGCTTCCCTGTCTTGTTACATGGCTGTAAAAGCTTTTCTGGTCAAATACTCCTCAGGAGGAGGGAATGGTGAAATGGCATTTTATTTTTTTATTGTTTTCCTTGCTCCAGGACTGTGGGCTGAGCTGTGCAGTGCAGTTCCAGCCTGGTGCTGGCTCAAGCAGCCCCAGCCCCTGCTAGAGCTGTTTGCTGGCCAAGGTCTTGACTTTGTTTCTCTTGGGGAAGAGCTGTACTTAATGTGTAAGGAAATGAGTTCTCGGAAAAATACCGATGTGGGAAAAACTCTGAATGACACTTTAATTTTTTTTAACGATGTTTTGACATAAAAATACTTCAGTTTTAAACTAGCAATCTGGAAACTGATAATTTATGGGCAACTGCTGTGGTCCTGCATGTGAGGAGAACTGGAAAGAGGCACAGGGTCCCTGGTTCTGGCCACTCAGGGCTGTGCTGCAGCTGGGTAACATGTGGGTCCTCACTTGGTTAATGGGTTGAGGACAGTTACAGAGGAATGTGATGGCTCATGGACGCCCTTGAATAACACTACCAAGTCCCCAGCATCTGCTGCATTCTGCTTTGTCCAGGTATGAACTGGAGTCTTTGGAGGAGTTTATTTTCTGTGGATGACAGAACTAGTTTGAGTTCAGTCTTTTTAAAGCCAGGAACATGTTACTTCTACTTTCCATGGCTGTCTTCTTTCTTTCTACCCAGCAGCTTTGCAAAACACAGATGTAGTCCAGAGCAGCCCTGGCTTTGCCCAGAGGACACCCTAAGGCCCTTTTTTTTGGCAGTGAATCGTTCCCTCAGAAAGCTACTCTTGCACAGATTCATCTTTCCCTCTGCCAGTGTCCTTCCTCTATCCAGGTGTGTTGCAGCAGCATCAGGTGGGGAGGCAGAAGGGTATGAGAGAGAGTTGGGTGGCTGAGCACAGTCTCTGTCCCAGTGCCTGCCTTGGGACAGGTTACCTTGGATGGGGCAGGTGAGGCTGCACTGGCAGCGCTGACATCTGGCCCTGGGCCTGAGCCCTGCCAGCCTCGGGGTGCTGGAGCTGGGATGTGTGGGACCAGTTGCTTAAGGGGCTTGGAGGGGTGACAACTGGCCAGATGGCAGGGAAGCCCTGCCAGGGCCATCTGGCTGCTGCTGGACGTGATTTTAGGGTGTTGTTAAGAGCAGTGGGCAGCACTGCATCCCTGTGAGTGTCTGCTCTCTGCCTCTGAGCTGGTCACTTGATAGCTGCTCGGTGCTCCTTGGAGGCCTAAAATGGAGCAATGCTGGATTAAATGTACCCAGTGCCCTTGGTGGGCTCCGGGGAGATACGATCCTCGCCCTGCCGCCTCCGACCTGCTGGCGCCCAGTGCCGTCGCCACAGCAACGGGGAGAAACAGCCCATCCGCATGGAAACGGCCTTGCTGTGCCCAGCAACCGGCTGGGGAGAGCGGTTCAAATGGCAGCTTTGGAAAGGTGGGGGGCACCAGCACCTCTGTGGCGACCAGCAGGGAGCCTTGGCCCGAGCTGCCAGGGTGAACACACATCCTGTGGGTTACTGCAGCGCTGGCACTGTCCCTGCATGTGGGACTCCCATCCCAAAACTCCAGCACTGCCCCCAGTGCAGAGCCAGCACGTGCTCTCGTGTCTCTGACTGTGATGGATAGTTTTCATTGCTGCTGCCCTATTTTTTTGGCTCTGGTCCTGAATTCAGCGTAAGGTCCAGATTATCTGTGCTGATACCTGCAGCAGCGTGAGTAGGTCACTGGTTCACCCCTGACTGGTTAGTACTTAATGCTTGTAAAATCCCTCTTTGTTAGAAAGAAGGAGCAACTGGCAGCCAAACAGGGTCTCCTGTAACATAGGACAGACAAATGTCATCTCCACAGTGCAATTGTGCAGTGCAGCCTGTCTGGCTTTGGGCAGCAAAGTCTGAGTTAATCTCTCCTCATCCTGCCTCCTACCCCTTAAATCCCCCGTCAGCTGCTTCCCCAGAGAGGGCTCAGGTTTGAAGGTGATGTTGGTGCTGACCTGCTGGCTCTGATAAGGGCTGGAGAGAGCTGCTCTGCTGTGCAGCTGCTTGTGGCCAAGCAGGGTTTGTTCCAGTTTTACCCTGGCTCTTTGGTGGCTGTCTCTTGGCTGCAGGATCACTGGGAAGGGGATCTCCCCAACCAGCAGCACTTCTTTTGGAAGGATTTTGGTAAACAGGGCTGGTTTTACAACCATGTCCAAGGACATTGTCCCAGACCTTCTCCCAGTGCTGGAGAAAGCTGCTTCCCAGCCACTGGCATTACTAAGAAGTCCATAGCGCTGGCCAGTCTAAAGTAATTTGCATTTCTTGGTCAGTTTGACCCTGGCAGCTCAGGAAATTACTCTTTCTGTGGATTTGTCAGGAGCAAATGAAAGGCAGCGCCCAGGTCTTGCCAAGGGGCTGGGTGAGAGCCCAGCTGGCAATTAGGAGAGCAAGTTGTGTGCCTGCAGGCTGGTGCATGAAGAGATAAGAGCTCTATTTCACCTCACCTTGGGATCTGCAGAAGGGACAGAGGACAGGAGAATGGGGGGTGAAATATGTCATTTTCCTGCCTGGGGGCCCAAGTTTTATTTGTTGCCTGGAGCCCTGTGTGGGTGGGAAGCCTGGCTTGCTGCTGTGCAGAGGAGCCCCTTGAGCCCAATCCTTCCTCCCTTCTGCTTACATTTCTTTAGAAGAACAAGCAGTGAAGCTGCTGCTGGAAACAGCTCTCCCAAGCAATGGCTGAGGGTTCAGGAGCTGCTGAGGTTTGGGTCCAGGTGCACAGCCCCAACTCTCAGTGGATGTGGGCATAGGAGGAAGGGTTATGGACTCTGGAGAAATGAGAGGACCCTGCCAAGTGGCACTGGTGCGGGGGAAGCTTGTAGAGCTCAGCAGAGGAGGTGTGAGTGGTTTCAAAAAAACAAAAATCGAGGCTTGGCTCCCCTCTGCATCTCCCCAAGAGGACTCTGCAGCCCTGCTTCACCATCATTGTGGGGACTTGGATGCTCTTAAGGCTGTTCATTAGTAAAACCTCTGAGCAGTTCTTCTGCCATCGAGTACCTATTAATGCCTCTTCAGGGGAGAGGAGAACATTGGGAAAACACAAAAACAATCCGAGGGCCCTTTATCTCTTTTTGGTCTGAGAGGTCGTGGGCTGAGGTTGGAGGGGAAGAGGGGCCAGGTAGGGATGCCAGGCATGAAAACAGCACTGTGATTATCTGCCGAAGTCTGAGTGCAAAAAACATAACCTGATTTAAACTGTTACTTCTTCAAGGTCCCCAGGTGTGTGCTTTAAGGTTATAAACACCTACTCAGTGATCTGTTTTGTGCACATCTCAAGCCAGGTATTCCCACAGCAGAGGGAAAGCCAGCAAAACCTGCACAGATGTCTCTAACAGCTGCAGCCGGGCTGCCGTAAGCCACCCCTGCTGCTACAGTTTATTAGCACTGCAGGGTCTGTCCCCTTCTCCCCCTTCTCCTTGCCTGCTTGTGTGTACAGTCAGCTGTTAAAGGACACTGACATCACTTAATGGTTTAATTGAATCTCACAAAGGGATCAGAATTGGCTGCCTGACTCTTGTCACTGAGATGCTCATAGAAGAAAGAGTAAATCACCAATTCAGCAGATAAAACTGCAGCTCTGGGTAGAAAGTCCTTGTTGCTGGGGTAGGGAAGTAATTCCTCTTTGCAGAATAATACACTATTAGGGAGATGGCTCAGGGCTGTTTTTCCAGGCCACTAGGAGCCATCCCTGTCCAAGAGAAGGGTAACTGAGTTAGACCAACTCCCCAAGGTGGTGTGGCACTCAGGAAGGAGTAAACAGACCTGAGGCAGCATTTTATCTCTGAGTCAGGAGACTGTTCTGTGTTTTACACAGGGATTTACATGGATACAATGGAGAGAGGTCCATGTGATCGTTTATTTAGAACGAAAGGCAAAATCCCAGAAAAGGCCAGGGTTGAACCAGGATGAAGCTTTGCAGCCAGCAGCAATTTCTGAGATTGTTTCAAAGAAAAAGTCGTCTTTGACGAATCAAAAGTTAGGAGGGAATGGAGATAAAAATGTCCAAAAGCAACAGGGAAGCCCAGAGGGAGAGGATATGACCCTAATGAGGGTGCTAATGCTGTGGCCATGCTACTGACAAGTAAAGTAATTGCTGCTCAGGAGGAATGCGAGCCAGTAGAAAACAGCTTTCCACCCAGATGCCAAGAAGAGCAATTAGAACTCATAAACACCAGTGGCTGACTAAAACCAGGCCCTTAATTAATAGTTTCATTTGAAGGGTGAGGAAATCATTAAGCACTATTGGTGTCTATTAATTCCCTGCAACACAAACCACAAGAGAGAGTTTTAAGCCTTCTTTCACTGTACAGTGTGTGCAGGAAGGAGCACCCGAGCACTTGCTTTGTGCAGCTGTGCTCTCCTACCTCACTGACTGCCCCAGAGCCCCAGGATGTGCTGCAGGATAAAGAGTTCAGACTGTGCACTAACTTAGGACATGGCTTTGGGAGTGCTCCATCAGGGCAGGAGAGAAAGTGGATGGAAAATGTGACTTCATTTAAAAGCTGTACAACTGGAGTACTGTGTCAGTGAGCTCACAGGGAGCTGGGGGTCTCAAAGATTTGCATCATACTGAACAGATCCCAGCCACTGAGCCATGGAGAGCAGTGTCAGCCTCTTCTGCCCAGTGCAGAGGATGTTACAGGAATGTCAGTCGGAGGATGAAGTAGGGATAGCTACCAGAAACAGGGCAGGGAGGGACATAAAGCTTCCCACTGTGTAAGTAGTGGTAATGCAGTGGCAGACTTCCTAAAACCTTCCCAAACACCCAGGAACCAAGAGTGTTAAGGAGTGGCCTTTACAGAGAACACAGTCTTGATTCCAAGTCTGCATAAGACAAAGATTTATTTTTGTTGCTTTCTGACTCTCCATTCACCCACATACTTTTGTATGTGAGTTTCAGAAGGACCACAGATCTCTTCACAATCTTATTTTTCAGTTTGCTCTATCATCTTCATGTGACGTGGGCACTTCTGCCTTGATGCAATGAACAGGCTGTTGTGGAGAACAGCAGTGTTTGGTTTTCTGTGTGTTAGACAAACCTGCCAGCACAGCGTGGTACCCCTCCTTTGTCAGGCTGGTTGCTGTGCTCAGCACAGACACCATCCCAGCCTTGCTGCAAGCACACCACACACACCCCTTCCCCAGCCAGCTGCCTGCATGCTCAGAGTTCATCTCGGCAGTTTAAGGCTGACCTGCTATCTTCTTAAAAAGTAGAATATAAAGTCACTAGTGCAGCCGTGTTTCTGGAGTGAGGGGGAAGCACTACTAGTGTGTCAAACATCTATGGAAAAGCCTCTCTTCCTCACTGTCAAATCTGTTACAGCTCAAGGAACTTCCCTTTAAGATCATCTACCCTCCCTTCAAATTTAGGGAGTTGGACTAAGGTAGGGGATTTGTGTGAATCTTGTTTTCTCCTGTCAAATGCAACTCAACAGGCTTTTCTAAGCAGAGTGATTTCTTTCAAAACCTGCCGTATGCCATTCAGCCCCGTGAAGGAGGTTCACTGCCTTGTTGCTATGGTACCCTTTCTCTAAAGAGGAAGAAAATAGTTAATTATGCAATTTAAGAAACTACAGAGGAATAACAGAATGAGAAATAATAGAAAGGAAGATTTTGCATTTGCAACAGAACTGCTGGCTGCTCTAAAATACACCATGTTTACAGCTGAAATACTTGCCCAGTGCACATCATATAGAGCCAGGGCTTCTCTGGCAGCAGGGATTTCAGTGAGATGCCCTTTGCTGGGCACTATGCCTCTGCCATCCAGGAAATCAATTCTGTAGTCAGTTACTGCTGTTACCTTCCCTGCTTAATGCTCCAGACATATTTCCTTGGTAGAAATTCTGGATGGAGCTGGGACAGTGATAATACATCACAGACCCACAACAAGCTCCTGCTGCTTGCGGATACACAGAGGTACAGTTCAAGACTTAAGTGCTTTGTATCTCCTTGGCAGAATTTCATTGTTCCTTGGGCCTACTAACCCCTGCTTGCTTTCCCCAGGACCCTGGAAAATCTAGTTTGTGGTGCACAAGGCAGGGCCAAAGAGACTGCAAGCATCAAACCTGGCAAGATCCCAGCAGCCCCTTTAGAAAGAACGGTGCTTTCCTTTGCCAAAAGCAGTGGCAGGTCAGTACAGCTTGGGTGAAACAAAGCACTGCAACAGATCTCTGCCAGGAATGGATCCAGGCTGGTGTGCTGTGAACAGGGAGAGCTGCCTCTCATAGGGCACACGAAGCTCTGTAAGCCAGGGAGAAGGAAAGAGTTACCCTGTGCCTTGTTTCCCAATGTGAGCAGTGAGAGAAAGAGGGAAGGAAGGTGACCTGACCCCGTGCAGTTGTTTACTACAGATGACTAAAAGGAGATGGAGATCTCAGGCTCTCCTTCTGCCTGACAAGGGCACTAATGGCATGGAGGGCTAGACAAGAGCCACATATGGTGGTAAGAGGAAGAGAGCAGTCGAGAGGCAATAATAAGCTGAAATACTTCTGGGAACACAGCAGGAATGGCTGTCAAAAGACCAACATTTTAATCAAACTTTGTAGACAAGAGGTTTCCCACTAAGGGAATACATGGATCCCTGCTTTCACCAGCAGCTTCTACCTCCTGTGTTTTTAAGACTCAGGATGGTCTCTCCAAGCTTCCCTGAACACGTATTTCCAGGGAGGGTGGCTTTCCACAATCTGTGACAGGATCAACGCTCAACTCAGTCAGTCCCTGATGAACTGATGTTGAAAGCTGTGTGTCCCTGCCCCTCACACTCTCCTGGCTTTCCGTGGGCGGCAGCCGTTGTGTGGGACTGGGCTGGTGTCCGTGATGGAGATGACCTCCAAACCTCCCATCGTCAACCCCTTGATGGCAGCCTGCAATGAGACAGCAGATGACAATTATCAACACAGGGAACAGCAGACAAGGGAAAACAGAGCAAAAGTTTCATCTCCCATCTAAAAATCAACATATTCCAATGGTTCTCACTTTGTAATTCTTGAAAAATAAGTAACTCATATCAGAAGACCCAGTTTAAACTTATCTGCTCTAGTCCTTTCTTGAGCATTCCCATCAATTTTCCTACTTTAGCTATAAGAAGTCCCAAATATAGCTTTTATTCTCCCTCCAAAATGGTATTACTCTAAAATTCTAATGACTCTAAAAATTCATTACTGAGCACTTGGGTGAGGAATCCTTTACATCAACTTCAGAAGTTAATTAAGACCAGCCTGTGTTTACAAAATATGCATGATGCCTGAGAAAATAAAAGTATGGAAAAGAAACTCCAACACCTACTTTGCGTCCTGGTCCCAGTCCTTTCACCATGACTCGCACGTGCAATACACCCTTCCCACGTGCTTTCTGTGAAAAGAACAACTACTTAGTGTTCTCTTTGACATAAATTCTGGCTCCCCTGGTGTCTTTCATTATCGTTATAGCATTTACGTAAAAATAAAGGTTGGGTAGTAAGGGATACAGAAGATATATATGGGGATTATTGCAGAGACACTAGGAGAAAAGGAGGCTGGGGTATGGCCATGGCAGTTCAAGAGAACTTCTGTGCTAGACTGTCATTTCTGCACACAGGGAAAGCTCTCAAATCAAACTATCTGTGACCTAAAGCCAGGGCAGCAAAGGACATATCCATGGATACATGACTGAAGTGGTAAGGGACTAACAAGGACTAACTCTGAGCATTTTCCCTTCTCTAATGTGGCAACTTCTCCCCTGTAAGCAATGGATTCTTTCTGGAGGGTAAATGAGAAGAGCAAGCAAGCTTTAGATTTGCTGGGCAGGAGTCCACACCTCCAGTGCAAAAATTCTAAGGGCTTGCAAATTGGAAATGAAGAACTGCTGTAGAGCACAGCCCTGCTGCCACCACGTGGAGGGAGCTCCTCTGGCTCTCTTTCTCATTGTGTTCTGGTGCAATTAACACACTAACAACTTCAACAGTGACAGAATAGACTTGTCCAAGCACAGCTACGCAGCTATTATGAGGCTCCAACGAGCACAGATTAATAGTGAAGATGTTCTTATATCCCTCTGAGTTAACCACAATAAGCTGTTGGCCAGCAGTGGCACCAAACTCCTCTGGCATGAAAGGCTGGAGCGAGTTCCACCTAATTTAGGACAAGAATTTTCAGTTTAACCTTGCCTCATTCTGCTGTAATGAGGACTGTGACACAGCCAGCCTCATCTCCACCACCTGGACACCCACATGGTTTTTAGAAAGAGTTACAACAAACCATATGCAGCTGGAAACTACAGGTGCAAGGACATCACCTTCTCAGACTGAACTGCTGGCTCCTGCTCAGTTCCCCTGTGGCAGAGAGCAAATGTGAAACATCCAGACAGTAACTACAGCTACTTCTCAGTCCCCTATGGTGCAAAACTTCAACTGCTGCTGGTTTAGGGGCTACATTCCCAAAATGGCTGAGAAATGTTTGCTTAGGAAAAAAGAAGCTATGCAAACCGATGCTAGAAAAGTTACATTTCCAATCACAACCTGCACAGCTCAGCTCACCCTCGGGGCATTTCTAACATGCCTTGTCTGTGTGCAAATGAAACTTGGGACGCTGCTCCAGCACCACGGAACAGCTCCGGAGTGCTACCTGTGAGCCAGGCCTGTGCCCAGGTACAGGGCCAGGCAGGCAGTGCTCCCCTCAGGAGCTGGCACACACGGGTGTGGACTCACCACTGCTGCTGCCATGGCTGCGGTCTGTGCCGCGATGGCAGTTCCCTTCTTGGCGTTCTGGAAGCCTTCGGTGCCACAGGATGTGCGGGCAAACGGCTGGTTGTCAAAGCTGACCACCTGGATGTGGGTGCTGCGGAAGGACAGGGGAAAAGGGAAGAAGCAAGCTGGAACAAAGCTTTATTCTCCAGATTCTTGCTCACCTTACCGGCATGGCTGACTGCAGGACTTCTGTCTCCCTTTCAGAGTATCCCACTTACTCAAACTTGCTGCAGAAACCACCCAGCAGTGGCCTTCTGGTCACCGTACAGACCCAGGCAGGACCTTTCTGGAGAAGGTGTGCTTTATCTAAGTACACCTCAGACCCCACTCAGCCCTTTCAGACCCACCTCTCACTGCATTTTACCTCTTTTATTAAAAAAAAAAAAAAGCACAAAACACTTCTACAACTTGAAAGAGCTTTGAACAGTAACATATCGCAGGAGGAATCACTGATGAAAAAACAACTGTCTCTCATGGAGAATATGGTAATTTTTTCAACACCTGTACAGAAACAGTGCTAGAGCAGAGAGCTGGAAGTAACCTGCTGTTAGAACTGTCAGCATCTGATTATTCATACTAGAATGTAATCAAAATGTATAAAAACAATCTGACTGCTTTAAAGATACTCCAAGAACAGTTATGCTCCCTGAACAGCACTGAGGTTTGAATCAGTATCATCTTCCCAGTCATGAACACCACTCCCCTGGCTGGGTTTCTTTTGAGCCTTCAGATCAAAATGATGACAGGCCAAACCCCGGGTTCTAGGCTTTTATTTCACATGAGAGCAGGAATGGAGCAGCTCATTTACTTACTTGTTGTACGTTGCTTTGATGTGAGCTATCGGGACCTCTTCATAAACCCTGCCATCCCATCTCATGGAGTTCCTCTGCAGGATTAAAGAGCTAAGGAACAAAACAAGAGTGAACCAGGCCTCGCTGTTTAAATATTACAAAGTTTTATTTCATATCGGGAAACAACGAAAGAAGGGATCAAGCCTCCGAAAAACCCAAGCTGCGTTTCTGATTGAGTCAAGTCGCTCCCTCCCCTTCCTCGGCTGAAAACCCACCGAAGGCGATAAAACCTCGCAGCAAGCGGCAGATGGCAGCGCCCTCCCGGCGCGGCCTGGCCTCGGCTCTCACCTCTGCTCGGTCGCGCTCTGCTTCTCCGTCTCCTTGGCAGCCGCCCCCGCCATGTCCTGCAGCCTCGGGGGGCCGGTGCGGAGCCCGCGGCACAGGGCGGCGGCGCGGCCCCTGAGGGAGAGAACCACCGGTGAGCGCGGGGAGTGTGGGGGAATAGGGTCTAGCCATAGCGGGAAGCCCCCAGCGGCCACGCCGCAGCGAAGGGACCCTCTCCGCTGTCCCCCCGCAGCCCGTCCCGCCCGCTCCGCTCACCCCCAGCCCAGCACCCGCTGCCCGGCGACCGCCATGGCCGCGCTCATGGCGGCGGCTCGGGGGCGCGCGGGGGAGCGGCCGCCGCGGAGCACGACGGGAGCGAGGAGGGGACATGGCGGGGCATTGTGGGGCGCGGGCCATGGCGGCGCCCCTGGGGCCGCGGGCGGCGGGCAGCGCTCGCTGGGTTTGCAGCGCTGCCGCGCGGCGCCCATGGAGGCTTTTCGGGGCGCTGTGCTTGTTGAGGCTTCCGCGGATCACGCAGCCTCTGGAGAAGGAGGAGGAAGAGATGGCGGCTCTCATGGAGCAGGTAGAGAGGGGTGTGTGTGTATGTGTGTGTCTGCGTGGGGGTGTTGATGGGGAAATGGCGCCCTCAGGCATGAGGGGAGCATCAGGGGCTGCTGGCCTTGCGCACACCGTCTGTGATTTTGCTCCCCGAGTGCTCCCCGATTTGCACCACGTCTCTTGGGTGTTGGTGGTATTTCCATACTCTTCCTCCATGGTGTTGGTGTCCCTGTCACACGCTCCTCCTGCAAACAGGAAATTCCTCAGCCCTCAACCTCAGGAAATTCCATTACCTTATGTTTGCTGAGGTGGGAATAATTTAATTCTACTTGCTAATACCTATAGTGATTGTGGCTTAAGATTTCTTTATGTTGTCCTTCTAGATAGAGCTGGAGAAGAGCCACTATTCAGATCACGAAATCCGTAAGCTGGAGGAGGAGGAGCGGCTCAAGAGGAGGAAGGAAAGCTTGTATGATGAGGATGAAGCACATGGCAAGACGGTCATCATGGCTCAAGACCTGGAGGAGAAATGGGAGCAGAAGTTTCTGCGGTTCAAAGCTGCCCCGCGGATAACAGGTACAGCCTGGAGTTCGTGGTAGGTGAGAACACCCAGATTGTTTGCCAGAGTGTAATTCAGTAGAATGAAGGCATTTTTGGGTCTTTTTTTTGTTTGTTTTAAAGAGAGTCTTGACTCTGTGGCAGCACTTGTGCAATTAACTGTCTGACAGGGAAATCAGTGTTCCCGTGCTGTAAAAATGTGTGCGTTCATCAGGGCAAAATGATGAAAATAGATGTGGTTTCCAGACAAGAGAAGTGTTTGTTCATTTGGTTCCCAAGCTCTGCTTAGTGCTCTTGTCGATTTTTATCAAGGTAGAGATCCAGGCTGCATATTATAGAGTCTTTCTGGAAATGAAAACAGCAATCTGAATCCTGCAATGAATTCCAGAGTGGCTGAGAGCATTCCTGTCTGGATTTTTGTCTTGTTCTATGTATCCACATTCGTGTATTGTTGCTGGGCATGAGGCACAGAGGGTTGATGAATCCAGGGGATCAGAGTGTGCTGCCAGAAGGCTTTGTTTGCAGCATGTGTTGGTTTTTGGCAGATGCTGATAAAAGCAACGATCGGACATCGTTGAACAGGAAGCTGGACAGTAACCTGATGCTTCTGGTGAAACAGAAAATTGGTAACCAGGAGCTGTGGCTCCTGCCTCAAGTGGAGTGGCAGCCTGGAGAGACACTACGAAGCACAGCTGAGCGAGCCATGGCTACATTTTTGGGTGTGTACCTTGACCCTTGCTCTTGTTTGTCCCAGTGGTTTTCTTCCAGTGCCCTGTCTGAGGAATATTTGCCATCTGCTGAAGTGAAATCTTCTCCCATCTGCTGGGAAAAGGCATTTCATGGCAGAGGGGTGGCAGACTGGGAGTTGGGATCTCTGGCTGCCAGCAGCACCGGTGCTGTGTCTGGCCATTGTGGTCTGATGTTGGGGCATCACCAGACACCCCCTGAATGTCTGGGCTTGCTCTGGGCTTCTCTTTCCCTCTTGTTGCCCTGCAGTAGCTTTTGTGGCAGATGGGCGATGATGGCAAACACGTGTCCTTGCTTTTCACTCAAGATTGGCAAAGCTGGATACCCTCTCCTTCCCTTCCTCCCTCTCCCACTCTGAGAGGACTTGCTGGTCTCCAGACAAGCTGTTTTTTCGTGAGGAAAAAGCAGTTTTTTCACAGTTGTCAGTATTTCTGCCAAAGAGGGAACAGTCAGTCCAAATCACATACAAGGAATGGCTTATGCTGCCTTTTTGTTATGCAGCGGAACAGTTATTGTTGCTCTGTGTTCTCATGCCTTACTGTCTTTCTCTTGCATTGCTGGCATCTTGCAGGAGATCACATTCAAGCCAAAGTCCTGGGGAATGCACCATATGGGATTTACAAGTATAAATTCCCCAGGGCCATCAGAACTGAGGATAACGTGGGAGCCAAAGTCTTCTTCTTCAAAGCCTTCCTCCAAAGCAGTGATTTGTCTCAGGCAAAGCTGAAGGCAGATTACCTGTGGGTCACAAAGAAGGAGCTGGGAGATTACCTGAAGTCAGAATACCTGAAAAAAGTCAATCGATTCCTCCTGGACTTGTAAGCAATGGGCTGTGCTCCAGCAGATGGGGAGGATGTGAGACGTGGCTCCAGGGAGGAGCACGGCTGCTGCTTTGCATGGTCTGTGTGTATGAGATGTTCACTTGGGCTCTGGAGGATAATTTGCCTTTGCCTTATTTCCCAGTTCTCTTCACTGGCCCTGTACTGAATAAATATTAAAATTTATACTTGGAAGTGAAGCTTTCCTGAGGGAGTTCTTTGCTCTTGTTGAATTCTCCTCCTCCACCTCTTCTGGAAACGCATGTTGTGATCTTTTCTTCTCCCAAGAGTGTGGTTCCCTGGGGCTGTGGTACCCAGAAGGTTTGCTTTCCTCTCCAGACTCCTGTCACAGGCTCAGCCTCAAAGGGTGTCTCCTTGTGATGGCTGATGCTTATCTCTGGTACCTGCTCTCTGATAAGAGCAGCACTGGAGGGTTATCTGCGTGTCCACATGGGAGCAGACCCTCCTGAACACCAGCCAGGACAAGGTGGATTTCTGGGGAGCTGTAAGCAGGGATATTCTCAGCTTATTAACTTTTTCATGTTAGCTGCCTCTGGCCTTGAGTCTGTGGTACACGTGGCTGTGGAGGACACGTATCCATGAGGAATAGGCAGATGCTTTCCCACCCACACTGCCTCCCCTTGAGCCTCAGGTTACAGCAGCAGATGCTAAAGGAGGATAGCAGCAGCAGCAGCTCTCTGTCTGGGCTGGGAGGCTCACTTTTCCTGGGAGGGGAAGGTGCTTTAGCATTGCTGCCTCGTGGGAGCAGCCTCAAAAGTGTCCTTATGGAGTTCTTGGCTCCCATTCCCACTGCATCAGGCCAGCACTGCTAACCCAGCACAGCTGGGTCTGCCTCAGGTAGCCTGACCCTATTACCCCAATTTCTTTATTAGAAGATCTGTCCTGGGCATACGTGGTGCAGCCTTGTCATTCTGGGGCTGGTTCTGTTGTTGGAGGTTTTTTCCTGGTTGTAAATGTTGCTGTTCAGTAGTCAAGAGTGCTGCTGGACCTTGCAGGGAATCAGCTTCCTCCAGCAGCAGGGAGAGAGGAGGAAATAACTGTTGTTAATTATCCAGAGAGAGTTCAGCCTCCAGAGGTGGAACTGGAGATTGCTGTATGTATTTTATCAATCCTTTGGGAGCTGTTGAGCTGCAGGCCTCAAATTAAAGTTATCCTTAATCACTCTGCAAGCCATTGGGGTGGAGGGTAGCACAGCAGCCTTCTATTTTCTAATGCTGGACAGTTTGGGAGCTTCAGGTTTGCCATAAATTACCAACAACACTTGGTTCCTGGAAGCATCCTCACAGGCCTGGTGAGGAGGCTGAGTCTGCAGCAGAGAGCTGTGACAAAGAGGAAATAAATGTGGAGCAGAATATGTGCCTGAAAGACTGCAGGTTTTTGGCTGCTCTGTGAAGTCAGCACTGCCGAAGGGAGGCCTGTTGCCTTCTCCAGGACTGGAAGCTCCTGCAGCAAGGGGAGGTGAATTCTTCCCCTCCTGGGGGTGGCCATGGGTGCAGTCAGCACAGGTTTAGGCTTTTCTCTGCCACTCTTATTTCAGGCTGTCACTGGCTCCAGAAGATGCAGCAGAGCCCTGTGGCCACAGGCTTAAGGCCTGCCCTTAGCCAGTCTGCCCTGTTTTCCACACCAAGGCAGATTTTGTATTGCTGGAACAAAACTTTCAAAGCATAGAAAATTCTGTTTAATCTGCGCTTGTTCCCAAAAGCAAAAGCACAAATGAAAGAAAAGGCTGTACAGAAACCTTGCTGATCTTCAAACCAAGACAGTTCTTATTTCTGGATTACTGAAGCTGCAAGTCTTTGGGTGTTGTCTGTGCTGAGAGACGTGTAGCTCCTTCAGCAGTGGAAAGGTCACAATCAACAGCATCCTTCATTTTTTAATATTTTTATCTTGTCCTCAGATCTTCTTACAGGTAGCAGGTGTGTGAGAAGCTTGGTCTTTTGTGGAAGCTGAAATTGTTTTCTCATCACCTGAAACACAAATTCCTGCTTGCCACCTGCACGGGAACAGATTTTTTTTTTTTTTTTAAATTTTCCCTGCAGTTGATTTTGTTTAAAACCCCTCAGCCAGTTGCTGCAAACCATCTCAGATCCTGCAACTTGGGTGCTTTTGCTCAGTTCTCCTGTGTGGTCTGTTTTCTTCCCCAGCCTCGGTGAGAGGGAAGGCAGCAGGATCCTAGAGGATGGTTTGAGTCTTCTCATTTCCTCTACTCCCAGACTCCTGCAGTAGGTCACTGAGGCTGTTCCTTTCCTTTGGGAACTTGATGGCTGCAGGCTGTCCTCCCACTCAGTGTGAACCTGTTCCCATACTCAGAGCTGCAGAAGTCTGAGCAGGCAGGCTGGTGGGATATATTTTGCAGGGAACTGCTGAGAGGGCAGCACAAAGCCTGAGAGCCTTTTCTGAAAGAGCAGAAGAAACCTGTGGAGTCGTGGCTGTGTGAGAGCTGCTGCTGCCAGGTGAGCCTCCTGCAGTCCTGTTCAGACAAAGAACAGGGGAAGCATTTTACTTTTGTTGAGCATGAAACACAAAACTCGCCTTGGAAGCGTGATGGAGAACCTCCAGAGTGATTGTCTGGGTGTTGAGGGAGGCTGGAGCTTGTTTGCACCCAAACCCTGGAGGGTTTTTCTCACCTTGACAAAGGCTCCTTCGCATGAGATCTCTGCCAGAACCTGAAGCTGCAGCAAGTGCCTGGGAAAGAAACTGGGTCTGCTGTAGCTCTTAAGTGCAAGGCACTGTGAGATCATTTGAAGAGCTCTCCTGTGAAGTGTGCACTGGAGAGAGGAATTTTGGAAAGGGCTTGTAACTCCTTGCTTTGAAAGCAGCAATGTGTGGCTTATCTAAGAAGTCCAAGGTAAGATCGTTTCTGCTGTTACCTGCTCCTGACTGTGCACATTGGAAAGGAGGCTGGAGAGGGTCAGGCTGTGGAGGCTTTCTGCTCCTCAAAGCCATTTTTGGCATAGGATGCTTCCACTCGTGAGAGTTGTACACAAAAAGCCTCATCCTTTCCCTCTCCAAGGGAGAAGGAAGCATCTCAGGATTTCCTGACCCTGGTGTGATACAGTCCAGCAGCTGTTAATAAAAGTCTGCAGTAGCAGGCACAATGCAAAGGAGCATTTGCATTCTAAAGCCCTGGCCTCTAAGCCAATGCTTAAGCCCCCATGTTAGAAAAGAGACCTGAAGGTTTTCTTTGTGGCAAGTTGATGCTTGCGTTCCCCTCCAGTGGAGGAGAGATAACAAGTCCTAATAAAAACACTTTTCAGTTTCACAGATACAGTTTTCCTTCACTTTGACAAAATTGTTCCCTAGCTGTGTGAGTTTTGGGGGTTTGTGCTCTCTAAGCAGAGCCCTGCTCATATGTTTTGTGATACAGTGTGAACTGTTCAGAACCTCACACTTTCTCACATAATGGGAAGCTGCTGTTTGTTGATCCTTTTGGCTTGCCCCAAGCAATCAAAGGCTTCAAAACTGGGAAGATAAATACATGCGGAGCCAGGAGAGGCCTTTGGAGACACAGGCTACACCTCTTTCGCTCTCTGAAAACTTGTAGGAAGAGAGATGCTATTCTCCCAAATACAACAATGAGCAGGGAGAGCTGCTGGGGTGCAGGTAGCATCCTGAGGCATCTCTGACAGCTGGCTCAGTGAGGATGGGAATTGTGCTGTCTCAGCTGTTGCAGCCTTTGGGCTCACTCCTTGTCCTGAAAGATGAAGCATCTCCAGAAGCATCAGTCCCTTTGCCTTTGTTCAAGCTCCCACTCTCATGTTGGAAGGGATCTGTCTCTTTGGGAGGGATTTTTCTGCAGGTGCTGCCCTTTCCTGTTGTGCTCTGCTGCCTGCAGGGGATGCGATGTGGGGTATCTGCTCATGGCAGCCCAGAGACTCAGCAGAAAGTTGTGTGGGAAATCCACTTGAGCTCACTGGTGACATGAATGGGCTAGATCCCATCCTTTTGTTTTTCAGGGCACCTTTTTCCTCCCTTTTCTTGTGAAACCCCTGTGGGTTGGTATAATCAGCTGTTGGAAAGACACAGAGTGGGGCTGTCAGGAGGCAAGGCTTGAGTGAATCTCTGCAAAGGTAAGAATGGATATAAAAGAAAGGGTGCTGCTGGGAAGCTTGTACTCAAGATCAAATTTCCCCAGAAGCTGTTGATACTAACCAATCCGTGACACCAATCCCTCAAAAACGAAAGCCAGGAATTTGTGAGGTGAGTATGAAATGCTGACAGCAGGAACTCCCTTCAGGTAGTTCCAGCTACAGCTTTGCTGTCAAGGCTACTTTTCCCTAATAGATCTTGTGGGGTATAAAATCCTTTGTCAGGCTTCATAGGCAGTGCTTGGAGACCCAGGGGCATTTCTCAATTGAATTATGAAGGGTCTTTCAGCAATATTAAAATGAAGCTTCAAAACTGAGGAAGGGCAACGAAGTCTTTATGGAGTGAATGTGAGACTTTAGGACTCAGCATCACAGCCCGCTCTGGGAGCAAGACTGTGTGCTGCCAGCAACTGGCCTTTTACCTGGCTACCACAAACATCCAATCTCATAATTAACTGAGGCAAAAATTGAGGAAAAGATTTAACGTTTGAAGTTTAAGCAGAACTCTGTTGGAGTTTAAGGTGAGAGCTGATGTCGAAGGCAGATCGTCTTCTAAGGGGCTGCTCTCCCTGTCAGGCATCTGGGCAGAGGGAGAATGGGGACATCAGGACATGAGGCATGGGCCAGCACTGCTGCTACCTGCCTGCTTTTTGCTCTCTCTCATCTATCAAAGTAATTATGCCCATTACATTTCTTCTCTCAGGTTTTACCCTCTCAAATGTTATTCCACAGCATTAAACCTGTGGGGTGAGTGAATTATGGGGGAAAAAAACTAGACAAAAACCAGGTTTAATGGGTACATAGTAAAAAGCACACTGGGTTTGGAGGGTGGCTCAGTCAGAGTCCTGCTTCTTCAGGCAAATAGAAATTTATCTTGATGTGTGTATATATCTAGTTTCGTGATCTGTGAGCTCCTAATAATTGGTTTGGTGACCTGCCGGCAGTGTTCTCTCTCTGTGGAGCTTTCCCCAGTCCCCAGTTAATATAATGGGTCACAAATCCCATTTGCTTTTGAATTCTGAGTAATCCTTTTGTTAATGTCTCCTATTGCTTTTCTGGAAGCATTGGAGGAAATCGGAGCCATGTGCTAATCAGTAAATCTCGCTCTGCGCGTTTGTTCGGAAGCTGCTGCCCTGCCCCACCTGCCCTTTCCAAATGCCCGGTGAGGCCCATTTGTGTCAGACCCAAAAACAGAACAGCAATTGCTTCCCAAGCTGAGCTGCTACCAAGTGGCACAGGCTGCAAGTGTTGGATGAGCTTGAGGAAAGTGGTGGGATCTGATGGGGAGTGAGCAGCCAAGCCATAAGGAGTTTGGAGAGGAGGGAAATGTGAGATTTGGGGTGTCTGATCCCTCTGTGGAGGGGCAGTGAGTCCCCTGCTTCAGGGGGTGACACCCATGGGGACCCACTTTTCGGCCTCTGCTCCACCAGCACTCACAACTCAACATTCAGTCCTGTCCCTACCTGGGGAATGTGGTGCCTTCCACCAGAATGCCAGAGGCTCCTGGGCTAGCGGGGGCAGGAGGCAGTGAGCAAGATGGACATTACCTGTTCCAGATCTTTCTGGATTTCATATCCCCTAATTTTCTCTTCCTGAAAACAGGACTATAGTGAGCTGTAGCTGTCTTGCCTGCTCTCTCCCGCCTTTGTGGGTAGGTAGTTATCTAAGCTCTTTCAGAGGGACAAGAAGCTGCCAGGCACCCCCTAAGGTGACACCACGTAAATCCCTGCTGAGGTAAGGGGAGGGAGGGCATCAGCTCCTGAGATTGCCTGAAGGCAGGTAAAACACTACAAATCACCAGCTCCAAGGGGTTGGTAGGGACTGTGTTCCTGCTGCAGTGGTTGCCCATGGGTTGAACTGGGTGGGAAACTTCAGAGGTGTGTCCCAGCGCCAGAATATTCCAAGTCACAGAGTCAGTTTTTCTTGATTATATTTGTTTGTTTCCTCATTTTCTTTAAGTTTTCAGTCTTCTGCACAGCTGATAAGCCTCACCCTTCACCCCTTTCCCTCATGCTTCCATTTGTCTCCCTATTTTTAGCCTGTCTGTGGCACTCTTCACACAATGCCTGTGTGCACTGCTTTGATCAGAGCTGCTGACGACGATGACATGACCTTGAAGGCAGCAGCTTGCAGCAAGTCAAGCTGCGTTGTATTTAGTTAGCTTCTTGTAGCTGGGCATCGTGTCACAACCCAGGCAGGCACACAGCATCACCTCTCCTCACTCCCATGCTGTTTTCCCTGATAGGTCCCACCAGGATTTGGGCTATTTGACTCCAAACTCATTCCCTGGCTCTGGCCCAGAGTGAGGAGCATGGTGGGGGAATTACCAGTGCTGGGAGCTTGATGCTCAAATGTCGCTGGCTCTAATCTAACAGCTACATTCCCCCGAGGATGGAGGTAGATGCTGCTTGCTGCCCGTGAAATAGCCCAGTGCTAGGCACTAGATGGCAGGCAGTGACTGGGATATCCTATCAGTGGCGTTTTATTTCCCTTTCCCCTTAAAATAACCTCCTGCTCTAGCTCTTGCATGCTCCAGCGTGGGAACCTGCAGCATGGAATAAGGATCAACAGTTTTTAACTGCTGTGTTCAGGCTTGTAGCTCACATGTTGAGGGATCTCAGTGATTGGCAGATGATCCTCTTTGCTCCACTGAGGCTTGCAAGTAGCGGGAGAGTCCAAGGAGCTTCTTGTGCAGGGAAAAGAGGCAGGGAGCAGGCAGGCAGTATCTGAGGATAGAGAGTGGATGGAGGGTAAGGGCTGAAGTATGCCCAGGGCACTGTGCAGGGGTTAGGAAGGGGTGGGGGTGCATCCATATGGAATAGGGATAGAGGCAAAAAATGGTTGTGTGTGTTTGACGCAAACGAGAAGTCAAGAAATCCCTAAGGATGAATTTCCTATAAGCTTAGTTGTGCAGCAGTTGCTTTGGAGAGGGCAGTGTCGAGGTTTCAGCCACATGCTGTGTGAGGGGGAGGGTGGTCACCAGGCTGTCTGTGGGGCTTAGTCACTAGGGAGGGCCTGATCCTCTCCCCAGATTGGCAAAGCATGCCTTTGATTTACCTGGGTTGGGCTTTGGGCCCATAAAAGCACACATAAAAGTGGACTCACATAGAAGAATATATGTGTACCCTACCCTACCCCAGCGATGCAGCATGTGCTCCCATGCACTGTTAGGAAGCAGGAGTGGCAAGATCCCTTCCTTATTGGGGTCTGAGTTCAGCATGTCCCTGGGCCCTGCTGTGTGCTGCTCCCACCTCTGTGAAGCTCAGGACAAGATAGCCCCCATGGTATTGGGTGCCTGGCTGTCCTGTTGCCAGGCACCAGCACAGAGCCACAGCCCCTGTGCCACACTTTGGGTGTTGTAGGTCCTCTGTAAGCACCTTCCAACAAAAAGGGGATTATCTTTAGCTTGTTAGAGTCCTTGCAGGGAGGGAGAATAAGGCTCTTTGCTCTGAAACGTTCTCTTCCCTGGGATTACAAGATAATGCATATGAAACGACATTAGCTCAGCCAGGTTTATGGATTATTTGAAAATCAAATTCTTTTAATCTCATCCACCATCTGGCACCAGCATAACAGCCAGCAGCCAGCTCACTGCCTCTTCAACCCTGACTGTGTCGGAGTGACTGAAGTATCACAGCCAGTGAGGGGACACCAGCATCCCTGGCTGTCACCCTGCATCCTGGCACCAGCACCCAGGCCCTCCTTGTCCTGATTTCTTCCCAAGACAGTGTGGAGGTAACGTGTCTCTGAGGAACTGCAGGCCGTCCTTGGCATGCACTGGGAATGAACAGACGGACAAGGAACATTTCACTGCTTGTGCCTGTGTGAGCATGAGACTCAAAGCCAGAGGGCTTCCCTGGCCTTGAATAAAGGTTAGGATCAGAGCAGGGGAACTGCCAGTCTCACTGACCTGAATTGCAGCGATCTCCTGGCTGGGCAGGGAGGGATGAGGGTGCAGGATACTGATGCAGAGTTTTTTCCATGGAGGTTGTGTTTCCCTGTGAATTTTAACTGGGAGGTGCCAGGGTGCATCTGTGCTCAGTGGTGGGGCTGGAGGCTCTGTGGGTACCAGAAAACCAGCGAGCACATGTGCTGTTTGCCAGGGGCAGCACAAGCAGGAATTCTGTCCCCGAGGGGCAGGGCAGGGTGGGACAGCCTGTCTGAGGTGCATTGCCATGGACAGCACCACAGAGCCCAGCCTGCTGCCCTCTCCCTGGCTCACAGGTCACGGAACAGATGGAACTGGAGGGTGGTAAGGGATCCCTATGGGAAATTGGAGCTACCAGACCTGGGGATATGTGAGTGAGTGAGTGAGTGAGTGAGTGGTGTGTGCTGGTTGCTGTTGTCCCCACTCCAACCCCACATCTGGTTTTCCAGATGCCAAGCCAGCTGGGCTGCAGAGCTGCTTGGTTCTCCTGTTTTTGGTTTCTGTGCTGAGCCTCAATACAACCATCCATCTTCTCCTGTCTCCTCCAGAACACTTCTGTACCTACTACCAAGGAGCGCTCTAATCTCAGTACCCATTTAACATGAATAAAAAGCCTTCTGGGACAATAGGTCACGGTTATACAATTTAGCTCAAGTAGAGAAAAGGCCTTTATAGCTGTGAATACATGAATACTTAAAATATATATAACATTGTTTAACATCAGGACTTATAAGCATAATATATATATATGTAGCACTGGGCTAACAGTCTGTGCCTTCTCTCCCTCCACAGAAGGCTGTAGCTGTTCTGCCTGTCAGCTTTGGCCCAGTGGTTCTTCATGGCTGGAGTCACAATTTGCCCTGCTGCCCATTTTTGGCAGGGCCCTTGGTGTGGAGAGCAGTTGTTACAGGCAGAGGGAAACTGGGGAGGGAGTTCTGTGGCTGCTGCTCTGTGGGGATCAGGTGAGGGTACAGCATTTCTGCCCACAGGTAAGAATGCACACAGAACTGGGCTAATAGCTGCTGTGCCATGCAGCAATTTGCTCCCATGATTTGTGTGCCCCAAAGACAGTTGCATGCAAATAAAAAAAAAAAAAAAAAGGAAAAGAAAAATGAATAGCTTTAAAGAAAAGAAAGTATCATTTCTGTAGGTAATTAATTACTAATTACACAATCTCAGCATTGTCTGTATCATTAGAATTACTTGGTTTTTCAATACATTGTAGCTTTAATTAAACAAATCCTTAGATTCTTCTTTTTTCTCCTCCTTTGTAACACAAAGTCATTTTTTTTATTAGTGCCAAAGAATAAATTAATTGTGTAATTAGTGACTATTACTTTGTCACTCCTGGAAGGGTTATTTCCAGGTTGTTTGTATGAAGTGGCTGGAGAATAGTTATGGTGTTGTTTGATACCAAGGCTCTCTGGAAGCAGCTGTCTGTGACTGGGGATGCTGGTGGAGGTGGAGATTTGGCAGTGCTGGGACAGAAATGGCAAGAGAGGGATGCTAGGGCTGGATGGAGGAAGCTGTCAAGCACTGCTGGTTATCCGCTTGCTTATTTGCAGGCCTGTGAATAAATATATTTATTTTTGATGCAGAAATGCCCTCTAGAAGGCATCCTCAGACCCTCTGGAAAGGGGGTGAAGTGGCAGTGAAGCTGTGGCAATGCTTCCATGTGCTCCCCCTGGTACAGGTGAGCTGCAAGCTGGTGGGGATGGCATGTCACCCCCTGCCCCACCATGTGCAGGGGACACCGCAAATTCCAGGCAGGAGGAGGGGAATTTAGCATGCAGCTAGTGATAGGGTCTTAATAGATCTGCACTTATTATTTGGAAAAGAAAATCAGGATTACAGGCTTATGAAGGATTAGCAAGCATGAATGTGTATTTCTGCATATACTGCTCCCTTTGTAAACCCATTGTGCCATTAGGCTGATATAGAGTTATACCATTACCAGCATGACATCAGTGTATCAGATAGTCTTGATTAGAAGATCCAGCAGCTGTACAAAGGAAAACAGGGCATTCCTACCAGCCTGCTGATCCTTTCCTGTTTGTACCTCCTGGCTTGTCTCAAAGACATGTTGATTTTCAGACAGCATCAACACCACCAGCAGGACAGACACCTTGTGAGCGCTGGTTCCCCTCCTGGGCCACATTTTAGTGACCACATTTTAGTGTTTCAGCCATCCTGTGGGTTTTAAAGCAGCAGCAGGAAAGTGGATGCATGAGGATCCTCAGGTGTCTGTGCACTCAGTTATAGGGGTGGAGAGAGATCTTGGACTGCTCAGAAGAGCTTGGGTCGCTCATGGATTTATGTGCAGGGGTCTTTCAGTGTGGCTGAAACTGCATTTCTGGTTTTAGCTGAAATGCAAAAAGATCCTCATAAAGGTGGTGTGTTGCTGGCTTCAAGTACGGCATGTCTCCAAGGGCAGCAGCTGCCAGGTCTTCGCTCTGGGAGTCCTGGTGGTGTGTGAGCTGCCTGGAGATGTAAAGAATTTGATTCAAATGTAGAAAGCTTCAAGAGCCTGCCTGTATTTCACAGCCTGCAAGTCTTGGCCCCACATGACTGTCAGTGTGGGTAACCTTAGCAAACCCAAGCCCTTGGCTGTAAGCTTCTCTAGTGGTGGTCTTTGTAAGTAGAGTTGTGCTAAGCAGGAAACTTGAATGGAGGAGCAGGGAATTGAGTGGTTGTGAAATGTCAGAGCCTCTATGTGTCTAAGTACAAGATTTTTTATATTTTTACTAAATATTTTCCTCTTTAGTTTAAAAACCATTATTGTTTGGGTTTTTTTTTTTCCCAGGGAAACATAATAAGACCCCATGTGTTTCTAACTAAATGGCAGCCTGTGCTTAGTAAACAATGCATGGTCCAGTTTGGATGGGATCCCTGCACTGATGTTTCTGGAAATCAAATAACAATTGAACGAAGGCAGCTTGTTCCTGGAGCTGCCCAGAGCTGTTTGTTTACGGGGCCAAAGGGAGTGAAGAGCCCCTGGAGCATCCAGGTCTGCAGGAAGCTCTGTGGGACAGCAGGATGTCCCCATTCTGCTCAGACCTGGTCCTTTCCCTGCTCTCTGTCAGTCAGCTCTCGGTGTACCAGACAGCATCCCAGGAATCATCCCAGTGCCAAGGGCAGCCAGCTCCATCCATGGGCTCCCCTTAGCACTGCTGCTCTCATACTTCCTGCCTCTCCCTTTGAGAGTGATTTCAGAAAGAGAAATTTGACTTTTCCTGCCTCTCTGGTCCACAGCATGTATCTCCCTAGGGGCCTCCCATCTTTGTGCTGGGATTGAGAGCATCCCTTCAGAGTGGGTAACCTGGTGTTGCCAGATGTGCTGGTCCCTTGGGAAGCCACTTCCATTTTGCCTTCTCTTCTTGCTGCAGGTTCCCTCCCCTCCCATTCACTGCTCTCCTGCAGCACCACTTCACTGACACTTTGGCCTTGAACTGGGAGCAGTTTCTCATTTGTCCTGTCAGGGTCCTGGTGCCTTTAGAGCTCAGATCACTTTTGAGTGTGAGATTCCAAAATATGTTGAAATATTTGAAAAACAGTGTCCATTTTTTTCTCTCCATTGGAGTGTATGTCTGTGGAGGTTTTTGTTATTTTTTCCTCGAACATGTTTAAAGTTTCTTTTGGCCGTAATTTATTTCTGTGATGTAAGTGTTCTGACAAACTTGACCCTACACTGCAAAGCAGTTCTGCATGAATGATCCAAGTAGGTCAAGCAATCTTCTCTGCTTCCTTCCCCTGAAGTAAAAAATGACCCTACAACCACAAACCCAGTGTGTAGAACCCAGTGCACACCAGAGACCCTATAACACACCAGTGTGCACACAGCCTGCTGTCGATGAGCGCTGACACAGCTTCAAAGGTCCTGCTGCTCCTGCTGATGTGCCCTTTCTGAGGGCATCAGCGTCAGCAGCCCTGTTAGCTGTGAGCCCAGGAGGGTGACTCATGAACCACACCGACGCCAGCGGTGTCACTACCTCCATCGGCCAGCGGGCTTGTAACCTGCGTCAGCAAAATCAGGGGCGAGGAAAGGAAATGAGAATGGCAACCCAACCTGAATCTGAGGGGCAGGGAGCAGGTGAGATGGAAAATGCACCTCCCTCTGAGCCTGTGTCCCCACACCTTAGCAGACACCAGCTGCAGGGAGGCACAGCTCCACAGACTGTGAGGCGTGAGCTGCTGCTGTTATTTACAGATGCTGGAAACATTGACCCTGGACATGTTCTCCATCTTTCTCACCGTGCCAAAAACCTTGGAGCATCTTCCTCACCTCTCCCTGCAGAGGCTTTTGAGGAGCTGATTCTTGTGGGTTGGTACCTCTGTCCTCCTGGTTTTGCCATGAATATTTTGTTTGCTGTTGCAACAAACCCTCCTTAGGTCAAAACTGCAGAGGGAAGCAGATGAGAAGTGCTTAACAGTCCTGAAGCTGAGCAAGCAGCTGAGAAGGCTGGTCAAAGCGAAATTAAGGCTCTGTGAACCTCACTGGCATGATTAATGGCTCCTTTTATATGAAGATGTTCAGAAACTGACATTTACCAAAGAAATGAGAGTGAGATCTTTGGAATGAACTAGGAAGGGTTGTTTAGGTTTTTTTTAATAAAAAGAGATGTTTCAGCCAATACAAGCAATTAAGCACTCCTAGATGTTTCTCCCTGCTTGCAATCTGTAACAGAAGAGAAAACATGGGGAGACAAATATCTTAGTGTGCATTATGGGACAACCAGACTGGAGCATCACCTGCAGCTCATGTGGCTTTCAGGAAGTGCTGAATGGGGGTGATGAACCAGCCCATCCTCACCTCAGGGTACTGCCCTATGTGCCCTCCACAGCTCTCTGAGCTTCCCACAGCTGCAGGGGCAGGAGATACTGAGATGGAAAGAGACAATCTCAGTGACCATCCCTACCAGCAGCCTGGCAGCAGTGCCCAGTTCAGCTCACCCTCACCAGCAAGCAGAGCAGTCAGCAGCAGCATCCTCAGCATTCATCTCTGTACCTGCATGCTTTGAGCCTTCCCCCATCACCACCCAAAGCACGGAAAGCAGCCTGGAAAGGTGGGGGGTCATATCTCCCTAGATACTCCCAACAGTGCTACCCCAAGAGCAAATCTGATATCACAAGTCAGTAATGAATTGGAGCTGGGCTGTAATGATTTTTAAAAACGTTTTCTAAGGCTGGCTGTCGATGCCACAGCTCAATCTTAAAAAGGATTTCACTGTTCCTAGAGCAAGAAATCCAAGAGAGCACTCTGCATCTGTTTACCATGCAGAAGAGTCAAAAATGGCTCTCCTCCCTCCTGGGTCCCTGCAGCTTCTCTGGCAGAATTAAAAGGCACATGTGGAGATTCAGCGCCGGGGTGAAAAAGAGTGGGAACAAAAAAGAAGAATCCTCTGTTTCATCCCACCTGCTCTGTGATGGTGACTTGCCCCGAAGAGTCTCAGGAAAATCCTGTGTAAATGGAACATAAATGTTTTATGAATTCAGCCCTGGTGGAGTAAATTAAAGGGTCATTAATGGCCTCATTAAAGAGCTTTGCACTTTGTTCTGAATTATGAAAGCTATCATGCAATGTTAAACTAAATGGAGTTTTCAGCGAGATTTTAAAACTCTTTAACTAGTTCCCTTTCCCCCTCTGTCTCTCTCTATTATTTCCTTCCCCCCTTTTTTTTTTGGTCTCTGAGAAATGTCTTTCGAGGGAGCCGCCTGTAGTGCTACAAACTAGATTTCAATTATAAATCTTCTTATGCTTCACTAATTGCCCAGAATTTTTCTCGAGAACTGCCTGAGGTTAATGCTGATGAAGAAAGAGCCCTTTTGTCTTTTCTTGAAAAGGTGCCTCCCTCCCCCACCTCTGACGAGACGTCAAGCAGGGAATTACCTATAATGACACCCAAACTGATTTGGGAAGCAGGGAGCAGCCATGGGGGAAGAAAGACAAGTGTGCTATGGCTTTGCCTTGGATAGTGGAGGAAAACCCTTTGGTTCCTCCAGTAGCTCCCAGTGTGGCTCTTTTTGTAGCCTTCCCTGTCTCTGACTCCATCAGCAGCTCAGCACTGGCCCTTGCCCTTGGTAGGATATCAGCTGGTGCTCAGTGGGGTCAAGGGAGTGTAACCCTTGGGGAGCCCACCCTCAACAAGACCCAGCAGAAACCAGGGCTGTGAGGACATTCCTGAGAGCTACAACTCCTGCAGCTTCCTGGCTGCCACCACAGGGTCCTCATCCCCTGCCCCGGGCTTGGGGATGAGGAGCACTGAAGCTGCTTCTACAGTGACTCCACAGGAAGATCCATTTTGTGCCTTTGTAAATGTTGCTATGAATAAACAATTGCCAGGTTGTTTTTGATCAGGTCAGAATTTGCTGAGGCAGTTGCTGGCTGGAGGGACTGGATGTTGGGAGGCCAGGTCCTGCTGCTGCAGCTGGGACAGGGACACAGGAGATAAGGGCAGTGTCCCCAAGGATACAAGCCCAGTGCAGGTGGAGAGAGAGAGTTTGGAATCCATATTCAGGAGCCAGCATCTTTGCTGCTGTTGGGTTTGAGTGTGTGGGAATAAACAACCATCCTCTGGTCACCTTCTTGCCCTTCCCCCGAGCAGAGGGGATACTGGAGCCCCACACCTCAATGCAGAGAAGGGAAGAGCCCCATGTCTGGGGCCAGCAGCTTCTTGCTTAAGATCCAGCTGCACTGCTAACAACGGGCAAAAATTGTTTAGCAAAACACAAAACATTGATTTTCCACAACTTTTCCACCTGGACACAGCTATTTCACCACCAAGAAAAGATCCTGAAGCCTGGCCTGGAAATTCCTGTGATGCTGGAGGCAGAGCTTGGTCTCCCCACTGAGACACTTTCGCCTTCCCAGCCTGTCTCTAGGGCTCCCTGCTTGGACTTACTGACTCAGCTTGCCCTCTGCAAGTTCTTCACACAGCTACACAACAAATTAAACCCCTTATTAACTAATTAAGCTATTTCTCCAACCAGGCAGGAAAGAGAGGAGGTTGTTATTATTTCTATTTTTAAATACCTGTGAGAGGCACGTGTGCTTGAGCGGAGGCTCAGCCCAGGTAAGACACGAGGGGTGGACAGGGCCACCCGAGAGGCTCTGCTGCAGCAACAAAGCCCCTTTGCTGGCCTTGCTGTTTAGTTTACCACATCTGGGACAGATTTTGGGAGTGAAGGTGGCAGCTTCTGGGTGATGCAGGCTGTGATGGGAGCAGCACAGGGGACCCCAGGAGGATGCTGAGTTCCATCAGTGTGTGACTCCAGCAGGGAGGACGCAGGAGCCCGGGGGACCCCACCGCCTCTGCCAGCGAGTGCCAGCTGAGCAGTGGGTTTTAACCCCCACACACGTGTCTCTGGAGGCTCAGACCCTCGGGCAGAGAGCTGGCATCCCACGCTTCTCTGTGTGGATTCATTCGAGCCACATCTCCCCAGCGCCCAGCTCCCCAGAGCCCCCATCATCCTCGCTGTCTCCTGGGACCACTCACACACTTTTTTTGGGGGGGTGAAAGCCTCCCCAGAGATCAAGAGTCACCCCATAGCAGCCATTGATGGGACTGGTCCAGCCCTGGGACATCCCAGTGTCTCTCCCAACAATTAGCCTTCCCAATGGGAACCACAGCCAAGGGCTTTGCTGCCACACTGGGCTTGACGCTATTGAGGCTTCCTGGATGCTCTTCAGGAGCATCCTGGCTGGCTCCTGGCAGCCTGCACTGCAGTGCTCCATTGCCCGGAGACTCTGTCTGCCTTGTGGCTCCTTTCCTCCGCAGTGGGGATGCTGTGGCTGCTTCTGCTGCCCATCGTGTGGGAAAGGATGGGAATTTTGCAAGAGCTCTGCCCAGAAATGCTGCTGCTCGCTGGCAAGCTCTGGCCTCCTTCCCTGCACTAGGATGTGTGGCACTGGGGCAGGGAGATGCCTAAGAGCTAGGGCCAAGTGAAGCCTACTGATGTGAGGGCTTTTTGAGCCTGGTGAGGGGTGGGTCAGGAATCACAGGTCCTTCATATCTGGCTTGATGTGGGCTCAAGCTCATAAAATGGGGTGTTTGCCCTAAGGCTGGGAGTAGGTACTGGGCATGGCCTGGGGGAGCTGGGCAGAGTATGAAAGAGAAAAAAAAAAAAAAAATTCAAAACCACCATCACCATGCTCAGGGGTGGGGTGTAGTGGCAGCATTTGGGTTGGTGGGGAGCTTGGTCTGTGGCCATTCTGCTTTTTTACTTCGTAGACCTGTGTAGCTTGTGTTTTCTTTCCTCTGAGGGCTTTGTTTGCTTGCTTGCTTGTTTGATTTTATTTTCTCCTTAATGCCTCCCTGCAGGGTGTGCTCCAGGGGTGTGGAGAGGCTGACCTGCGCTCTGGCTGGTGTGGAGGTTTCCTTGCTGGAGGCTGCTCTTGGTGCCTCCAGCTTCTCACATCCCTGCCAGATGCAAACTTTCCTTTGGTGCTGTTTGCTGCTGAGGGAGATCTCTGAGCATCTCTGACCTCGGGAGAGGGGCTGGTGCTCGGGAGAGGGATGGAGACCATTGCACAGGGTGATTTAGAAAAGCTGACAGGCAGCAGTGGCAGCCCTATAAACCATGTTTACGCTGATAGAATTAGCGGAGCCACGGCCATGCCGTGCTGGAGCCCTGCAGCTGGAATGAGCAAAGCCCTGCAGGAGCTGCCCTCAGCTGCTAAATCCCACTCTGGGTGGAGGCTGCAGGCAGTGAGTGCCTGGTGATTTGTAAAGAGGGGGTGCAGTGGGGCGGCAGAGCTTTTGGGGAAGGTGGGAGGATGATGGGATGGGCTCTGTGTGGTGCCTTTGCCTGCTGGTGTCTGTGGACGTGGGCTCTGCGTGGCCTCAGTTCCCAGCACCGGCTGGGCTAGGCTATGGGCACAGACTCCTCTGCAGCCCGGTGCCACCGTCCCCGGGGACACGTGGAGTGTCAGGGCTGGAGTGACACTTGTGGGGAGGATTTGGGGTCAGTGCTGTGGCGTGAGTGCCTGCAGAGTGTGCTGTGGCTTCAGGGATGCTACTGCAGCGACCTGCATCCCTGCCGAGTGCCAGGCACAGCAGGATCCTATGGGTTTTTCCATAAAAACTTCCCACGGGTGCCATGGAGGAGGGATGGGGAGCTGGAGCTGGGCTCTGCTGCCTGCAGCATGCCTGGGATTTGGAGGGCTCTGTTTGCCTCCAGGTGGGTGGGGGGCACTGGAAGAAGACCAGGGGTGCCATACCATGGATGAAGCAGCAATGCTGGGATGGGAAATGTAAAAATGCTGAAGGTGGTGGGCAAATCCAGAGGTTAATGCCACATATGCTGCCCTTCTCCCTGCCACTGTCCCTGCAGGGCTGGAGGTGGTGCAGCGTGGCCCTGCTGCAAGCAGGGGGGTGGGAAGGGTGTGGCTGGGATGCAGAGAGCATCCTGTGCCACTCCTGGTCTGCGCAAATGGAAGATGGAAGGGCGAAGGGAGATTGCTGCAGGCACATCTGAGGAGCCCCAGAAATGTTTTGCACTGTTTCCAGCAAAGTGGCTGATGGAGACCAGGGGAGAGGGAAGGATATGGGTGGGGAGCAGCCTTAACAAATGATTACACTGTTGGTTAAATTTCCTCCTCACTAAAACACTGGAAAATTTGGGTAAAGAAGCACAAGTATGCCATGAAGAGAATCCCACATCCAGCTGTGACCCGACAATGAGGGGAAGGTGCTTGCAAAGTCATTGATGATGCAAAGCCACACCAGGAAAACGTGGGACAGGGCATGGCAAATCCCACCTTGTGCACACGCCTGAAAGAGAAATCTCTTTCCTCTGTCTAATCCATTACCACATGCTTATTCCTCTAACAAATAACTGAGTCAGCGGGAGAAAACCAAATTCAATTTATATCTCAATCCAAGCAAATATGAAAAGGCTGCCAAATCTGACAATAAAACCGCAGTGATCTCAGATGTTTTCCTTCTATATATTAAGAGAAAGCGGAGCAGAGGAGATTTTGGCCACGTGGCCACACGTGGGGGTGTAGAAGGATTGGTAGGATGCCTCAGAGCTCTGTCCTCAGGTGGTGAGCACAGCTTTTGCTCTGTGGGGCACCTGCCAGATGTGCTGGTACAGATGTGGCTCCACAGCTACCCTGGGGACAGCAAGGGGCTGGGAGCAGGTTGGCCCTCCTGTGTCACCTTTCTGAATAACCTCTGGTGGAAAAGAGTGGAGGCGTCCCACGTTGTATTGTTCCTACTGTGTCGCACTGGGATTCTCAGAGAATCCCCTTCCTGCTTTGCAAACACTACAGCTGTCTCTGCAGCCTGAGGGCACGAGGATTTTTCTTCAAAGTTTGTCAAGTATGTTAGCCTTTCTGTGAAAGCAGAGCCGCGCAGTGAAGTGCTCTGTGCCAGGGGATGCTCGTTCCCCGGCAGGGTGGCAGCAGCACGTTGTCCTCTGTGCCCAGGGGGTCTCCTCTCTGTGCTGCCCAGTGTGTGATGGATGGGTGCAGCCAGCTAAAACATCACTGTCCCTCTTGCAGGGAGAGTGCATTGCCTGTCCTCCAGCCAGGACTGCTCCACGTGATTGGGATTTCCCTTGGAGTGAGGCAAACCCCTTTGCAACTCCCATCCGAGCTGCCCCATCGGCGCGGTGCTCAGCTCAGCTAGTCCCGGCTTGGCTGGAGCCTGGTTTAACTCCCTGCCGTACCCAGGTGTGTGGTGGCACTGAGGGGATGCCCACAAAGCCAGGGGCAGAGCTGGTGTTCACTCTTGCTGCTCCTTCCTAAGCCAGGTGACCTCCCCAGACTGAGCCGTGCACCCTTGTCCCTCCTCACTCAGGTGCTGCCCGGCCTCCAGCAAGGGAAGTAGGAACAGATGGGGGAGAGAGAATAAACAAAGAGTCAAAATAGACAGTTTGATTAACTATTTTCCTAGAAGAAGGCATTTAGCAAGCTCAGCTGAGCTATAAATATCCTATAATGTTCCTCTAATATGTGAGGAGAGCCGGGGAAGGGGAAGGGGGGTATTTTCTTCATGTAAACAAATGCAGAGAAAATAGTGGCAAAGGAACAAAAGGAACTAATGAATTCAAGCAAACACCCTGGTTTGGCTCAAAGATGAGATGTTTCTTGGGCAGCCTGTGACCACATCCAGTCAGTTCACTAGCCTCTCCGGAACCCAAACTTGAGATTTTTTGTTCCCAAATGCTGGGGTTTTGGTGCTTGCCATTGGATTTTTATTTTTGTTTATTTTTGGGTTTTTTTGTTTTGTTTTGGGGTTTTTTTTGTTTGTTTTTTTTTATTAAGCATAAAAACCAAATTAAGTAATGTGAGAATGGAATCAAACATTTCATGTTGAACTAGAATGAGTTTGTTTGGTTTTCAGCCTGAAAACTTCACACGTTGTGAGCATTGCACATGAATGAAGGCTGGATTCAGTCAGTGCAGGACAGAGGATGGATAATGGGGGAATCCATGCAGGGAGCAAGTGGGGACACACATACCTGGGATTAGCTCTCTCTTGGTCCTGTACTTTGCTCAGGAAAACCTTGGGCATTCCCCATGCTAATTTGCTTTTTACCCACTCAAACCACAGAAGAGCAAGAGAGGGGAAGGAATTGCTGTTCCTAGGCTATGTTAGGAAGAGTTTTGTCTCATTAAAATCTGCTTTCACCTGCTACTAATTTTCCTCTCGTTACAAAGTCCTGGAATGATTTGTTTGTTTGTTTGTCTGTCTGAAAGAAGAGTAAAAAAGAGCTGTTGGAGGTTCATGGTGAGGAAATGACAGTCTGTGCTGGCGGGGGCACGCTGGGTGCTGAGCCAGTGATGGGCACAGGGAGAAAATTGCAGCAATGAGACTCTTCTTGAGCTTTCACAGCAGCCTGAGAAGGGTGGGAGGGAGCTTCAGAGGGAGCTGTGCTTCCTCCCCTGCCAGTGCAGGCAAGGATGTGGGCAGTGGCTGCTCCCTGGGGCACGTAGGATCTGCCGTGGTGTGACTGCAGCCCCATAAGTGGTTTTCATGGAGAAAAATGTGCTGCTGGAGGATCCAAAATAGGACCTGCTTGCTCCTGCCACCCTGCCTTTCCCCAGCTGTCCTTAGCAGGCACCAGTGGCTCAGGGTTGGAGACGTCCCTCTGTCTCAGGGAGGGGATATTTATGGTCCTGAAGCACTGCTGAAACACTGCTCCCATCCCTGCAGCTGGCAAAGACTCCCCCCAGCAATAACAAGCCATGGGGGTGCGGCCCTCCTGAGGCGTTTGTGCATTGCTCTGGGGAGCAGCGATGAGGAAAGGGGAACCAGCAGGTGCATGGGGAAATGACCTCAAAGGCTGAGGGGTGGGTGGGGGTGCATGACGCCAGGTCTCCACCCTCCCTGCAGGCTCATGAATCCCTCTGTCCCTCCCGCCGGCTGTGCCTGCCCCTGCCCGGGCCAGGGAGCACAGCACACGAGGGCTGTGTCTCGTTAGCGCGACAAGTAATTAGGGTGACGCAAGATGCTAAAAAATTACTTTATTAGGCAAAGGCGGCCCATAAACCTCCCGGAACAAGCAAGCACTTCAAACATCTCCGACCCATGTGCGCAGGCAGCTGCTCTCCCTCCCACTCTGACCCTGCTCATCTGGACCAAAGGAAGATCTGTGATGCAGGGACACATTTCCCTTCTTTGCCCTAGCATCCAACTAGCTGGTGGCATCCCCTAAAATAGGAAACTCAAATTGCAGCAATGACCAGGGATGGGTTCAGCCTGTTCTCCCCCTGGCCCCTCTTTGTCTGACACGATGAGGCCCCTAGAAGCTCCCTAAAACCACCTTTTGTGGTGGCCTGGACACAGCTGGCCAAGCACCCGCTCGTGCCTGCTGTTGGCATTGGCCAGCAGCCGCCTGGGATGGGCTCAGTGTTAATAAATCCACGGCGTCGGTACTGCTTTAGTGTCGCTCTAATTGGAGCCATAAAGTTAAACTCGGCCTCTTAGGGTTCTGCTGGGAGCTGGGGCTTCCATTTGCAGGTTCCCCCGTGCCGTTAAAGGGCACCGTGCTGGCTAATAGGTGTTAAATTGGTGCATCACTTTTTAATAAGCCTCTTAATGGCATTGTGTGGATCCTCGGCAGCCTTGGGATGAGGCTGCGTTAGGATACCTGCGTGTGGGGAAGGCAGTGCTGGGAACCGAGGGCTGGGGAGGCAGGAGGGATGTGGGGAGCACTGGGCTGACCCGTGTCCTGCTCTGCTGCATCGATCCAGGTCACTGCAGAAAACCCAGAGGGTGGTCTTGCCTGAAATCCAGGGTCTGAGGACAGGCCAGGAGATTGTGCTGCCCGCAGCCCATGGCACAGAGCGGGGTGGCATGTCTGGTCCTACAGCATCTGCTTTTGGGGAGGTTCTGTCCTGGAGCTGGACACAGCAATGGCACTGCCCTGTGTGATTTGTCCCTTTGGCTAGTGGTACAGCCACCAGCTGCATTTCCTTCATTGGGACCTTCCTTTTGGGATGCTGCTGCTGACGTGTCACGTCCAGACGATGCCTCTCTCTGCCCCTCAGCCTTGGGGATCATGGTCTCTGTCTCGGTGCTCTCACAGCAATCTCACTGCTGTGCTTCTCATTTACTGAGAAAGTTTCATAATTTCCCAAACCCCCATCTTCCCCTCACCCCTGCCCCAAGACAAAGGGGTTTCTCTCTTCCCTCTACGTGGTTGCCCACCTAGAAGTGACATCATGGATGCCATCAGGAACTGTCCTGCAAAACAGACACCAAAGCCACTCAGGCTGCTTTCACTTGGGTAATGCTTAGAGAAAGGACTAAGATCCCAAGAAACAAGCACACTATTTTTATCTAATCCCTCTGCTTTAATAACTGAGAGTTGGAGGGCTTTCATTATTCGTAATTCAGATGAGGCTGTTTTGAAAAGTCCCTGGTGGGTTCTGTCTTCTGCCTCCAGCTCTGCTCACGCCTGGGTCTCCTCCCGCCATGTGGGACATGAGGAAGCATTTGCTGAGCTCATGATCACATCCCAACAGCTCCCCACTGCCCAAGAGCTTGGTATGTAACCCCACACTCGCTCTCCAGGCTCGTCAAGGTCTAACTAAGGAACACCCACCAACAGAAAACACTTTGTCAAACTCAGCTCCTCACAGGCACAGGGCGGGATGGATTCGCTGAGCTCCAGAAGGGAGACAGGGTGGGATTTGTCACCTCCAGGCCAGGCAAATTTGAGGCCAAAGCAGTGGAAGAGAATGAATGCAATTTTTGTCAGCTCCATCCGTGCCGGCAAATGCAGATCATGAATTACACACCCGCCAGATGACAGGCTGACATTTTAGCTCCAAACATTCTCCTATAATTAGAGAATCTAATGCAATACAGGGAATGGCTCCATTTTACACACACATTATCGTAATGCCTTTAAATAAGATAATTGATTATGCCTCTGCATAAGAAAGTAAAATATTCGGTGTAATTAAAACCGACATTCAGATTTTGGCATGCTGACAGGTGAGGCCATGTGTCATTTTATAAATCCTTAAAGTGAAATTCACACCCACATCCTAGTTCCCAAAGTTTGGGGAGAAGAGAAAAAGAAGGCCTTGTCGCTGAGTCGCTTTTTATCCTGAATTCAAATGTGTCTCGAGGAGGGATTTCTCTTCTTCTTTTGCTCTCATTTATCTTCATTTCAGCCTCCTATCATCAGCTGACAAAAAAAAACCTGAAGTGGTGCTGCTGTGAGCAGGGATGTTGGTAGATCCCATCAGATAAGCAGGATTTGGCCAGCTCTGTGCTTGCAGCAGCCCCCTCTGAGGCGCTCGCGCTGCTGAATTGGCAGGCAGCACCTTCCAGAGCGTGCCTGCCCCGATGCCCAAACTGCTGCTGGCTGTTTGTGGGCTCCCCCGGAATGGAGACGTTCACCTGGAAGGAAAATGCTCTGTGGTGCAGCAGCTGCCAAAACCCTCGAGGTCCTTCCAGATGAGGTCTGCCTGGGAAACGTGTCCCTGTTGTGATGGATGTGGATGTGTGCGGGAGGGGGGGGATGAGGCTGAGGGCACAGGTTTTGGTGAGCCTGGGGACCTGCACTGGAGGATTCAGTAGATGCTCTGTCCTTGCCAGCTGGGCTGAGGGGCTCTTCGACCTCTAACGGTGCTTTTATGCCAAGGACTGAGGAACACTAATTGCTTCTCCCGTCCATTTTTATGGTCGGAGCTGCCTGTGAGGACTGTGTTTCTGATCCAAAGAGTAGGCGCCAAAACCTGCTTAGAACTCTCCATAAAAGCTCCTGCTTGGGACTTCATCCTGCTGCTAATGGACAAGGTTTGTGTGACAAATCACCCCTGCTGCTAGGTAGTGAAACCTGCCACTGCTGGTCATGGTGTCAGTGATGGGGTTTGACATCTGGGAGCTTCTGAGGGGATTCTTTAGGCCTCAAGAAATCCTCTAAGTCAACACAGATGCTGCTCTGCAGCCTTGACATTTGCTGACTGTTACGCCTTGAGTCTTTGCAAACAAAGGCTTGAACACCTTCAGCATCCCTAAATTTGTCCCTGTTGTCCCATAGCGTGTTTGTGGTGAGATCTGGGCAGGATTTGGGTGAAGGATCTCTGTCTCTGCTCTCTGTGCTCTGGATCCCTCCCCATCCCCATTCCCTGTGAAGACAAGGCTCCTCTCATAAACAGGAGGGCCAAAGCTGCTACCACTGAACCCACCTCCTGCCTGATAACATGAACTTGAATTATAGAGTTGTTTAGGTTGGAAAAGACCTCCAAGACCTTAAAGTCCAGTGGTTAACCCAGCACTGCCAAGTCCACCGCTAAACCATGTCCCTAAGCACTACATCTACACATCTTCCTGGCCTCAGTTCAGTGAACAACTGCCACTCCCATGTCCTTCCAAACAACCAGAAGTGGTTCCTCCTCTCTAGCCCAAGTCACCTGGCAGTGAACTATGCCTTCCAGCATCCCCATTCAGACTTCAAAGGCGCAGGAAATCTGCCAGGATGAGGTGGTGTTTCTAGTCCCATGTAGGGTCTGCCTGGTGAGGTTTGCAGAAGGAAAGGTGCAGGAGGGTCCCATTTGATAGCTCATACCTGCCTGTGGATGCACAGTGTGCAGAATGGCCCATGTTAGGTGCATTTCAGTGACACTTGCTCCCTAATATTGCTCCCAAAACCTTCAGCAATGACCTTCCCTGTTCTGTACCTGCCGGTCCAGCTGCCTGCCTATCACTCTTTTTCCCATGGGCTCCATCCAGTTGCACAGGTAATTAAAATCCTCAGTCAATTAAGTGGCTCCCAGCCTCCAAGCTGGCTGAGGAGGCCTGATCCTGCTGCCCTCCTCACTACTGCGGGATTGTGTGTCCCTGAGTGTGGCTTGGATGCAGCCAGCAGGGCAAGGGCAGGGAAGTGAACAGCTCTGTTGGAGCAGCCACCAGTGGGATGCAGGGTGGGATAGGCTTCCCCTGGCCTGATCCTGGTCCTGTCTACCCATCCATCCCCATGGGGATCTCAGCGAGCGTGGTCTCCTTGAGGGAGAGAGAAAACCAGACCCTCCGAGCTCCCCCTCTGGGCTTGGCTCTGGGGAGGAGGGCAGCGCTCGTAGGCTGCTCGGCTCGCATTACCGGGCTGCTCTGGCTCTCTCCGCCGCTCTTTAGCCCATTACTGCAGGCTCGGATGCTGGGATGCGGTTGGGATGCGGGCGCCGGAGCCCGCTGGGACCCCGGCACGGCCGCCGGCAGCTCTCCCCTTCCTGCGCTCTTAAGTGGGCTTGTAAAAACCAGCCACGTGCCTGGAAAACAGAGGGATGCTTAACCGTGCTGGTTAAGAGACTGCCCGGCCTCCCGCGGGACATCCTCCTTGCTGGGTAACTCCTTGCAGGGTGACAAGGAGGTGCATGGGAGTGACAAGAGAGGACAAGGAACAAGGACTGTCCTGGGCATGTGCAGGGTGGCAGAAGCACGGCAGGATGGGCAAAAGCAGGCAGATGTGGCACGAACCCCCCGTTAGTGGCTGCCAGAAACGATACGAGGTACCAGCCCGAGGGGGAGAGCAGGTCGCACAAGTGTCGCACCTGCTCTGCCTGGCCTTCTGCGGTTTCTCATGTAAGAGAAACACTGGGAAGAGTCTTCCCGGTGTGCCCAGTGCTTCCAGGTCCTCCCGGTCTGTGTTTCCACTGGCTCTGAGTGAGCAGGACCCTGGGAGCAGCGTTCCCCTAGGAAGTGCCGCCTGGACATCCCTTTGCATCCCCCGCTCTTGCTGTGCCCGGAGAAGCAACCTGGATGCCCTCAAGGTTCCGGGGGCTGTCCCCGCCTCCCAGTGTCACAGGCAGGCTCCTCCAGCCCGTCTCACACTCCCGCGATCGCGCTCCCCCCGCTCCGTGCGCTCTCCCTCGCACTCCCACGCGCGCCGGGGCGATGCGTGCGGGGAGCAGCGCTGCCATCAGCATTAGTCACCGCTCCCGTAGGAGGAAGGTTGGGAGCAGAGGAGGAAGGAGGGGCAGAGCCACAATGTGGGGCAGAACCGCAGTCCTGGGGACAGCCACTGGCTGGGTGTCACCTCTGGCTGTCCTGCTCCTCGTGTCAGGAGCTAGTGGGGACAGGGAGCTGCCTGGCTGGGGGCTTTGGGTAGGCTGTTACAGGGCACCGGTGCTGACACGGCTTCTGTGGAGTAGAAAAAGCACCCTGGGAGTATTGCCGCTGCCCTGGAGGGAAGGGCCAGGTCATGCATGGAGTAGCTGATGTGTGTCTGAGATTAGGTCGAGAGAGGGGCAGATTCACAGATGTGTTTCCCTGCTATGGCACTGACACATTTCCGAGCATTCCTTTTTGGGGAGGAGGAGCTAGGTTTGAGTGATCGTGAGGGCAGATGGATAACACTGGAGGAGATGGACTGGAAAGGGAAAAGCAGAGCACCCTAGGAGGGTTTGGCATAGCAATGTGGGTGAGAAAGCAGGGCAGGGGCAAAGCAAAGCAGTTCTGGGGGTCTGAGAACCACATGTGTGTGTGACTGCATCAGAGCCTGTTCCTGCCTTGCCCAGTGTTCACTGGGACACTGTGCACACCTCGCTCCATGCCTATTTATATTTCACCTCTGCCACGTGTTGCATCTGCACTCCTTCTCTATTTACAGCTGTGAGCTTCGCTTTCATCCTGTGCATCATCAGGTTGTTGGGATTACTTCCCCATGGTGTGCTGGATCATGATGGGATTAGAAAGATCATCTGGAGTGGGGGAAAGAAACTGTGTTTTGAGGATTAACTATTGCACCAAACTCCAGCTCTCTTTTATTTCCCACCAGGGTTGAGTTGCCAGGTTCCAGCTGGCCTTTTCCTTCCTGAGCACCTACAACTCGCCAGCAAATGAACACAGGGCAGCACCAGCTTTCAATAAGGGCTGTGGACCCTCGAACACCAATACGTCCATAGATGACTAATGAATCACAACATCACTTATGCATTAACTTCTTTGAAATGCAAAGCACTCCCTTGATATTTCAGCATTTTCCACCTAGTCCAAAGCAAAACCCAACAGGCAGAGAAGAGGCAAGTGGGAAGCTAAGCAAGGTAACGTTTCCACCTTGCGTCTGTTAAAATGATTGCATCAACTTTAATTACAAAGGGACTTTCTGCCCTTTAAAGCAGTTCAGTGCACATCATATTCTCAGCTTTCCTGCCTCCGGCTGGCTCTGACTCTGAAACAGTTTCTTTCATGCATTCAAAACAGTTTGTAATTAACAATCACATTTTTTTCCTTTGAATATCAACGGAGATACAGAAAACAGAGACTGGGAGCTGAGGTGCCGATGTGGCTGGGTATTATTTTGCTTCCATGAAATAACTTTACTCATTTTACAGAAAATTTTGTGCTGATGAAAGATTCAGAAGAGTGGAGAGATTTTGCTCACCAGTTGGCCTCGAAGCTTGGGATGCTGTCTCAGACATCTAGAAAATTTCCTGACGTATCTATGGGAAAGAAGGAAATTTTGGGTCTGCTGCCCTGTAATCTTTGGCCCACATTCAGTGCATGCCCATGAAGAAAAAATCCCTGACACCACTTTTGCTTTTACAGAATATTTCTTGATGGGAAACCAGCAGAAAACAGTAAGTAAAACCAGGAGTATCTCAGCTCCAACACGGCTCCCTGAGCTACTCAGTCAGACCAGAGGGGGCTTAATTTGAAGCCTTGGCTCTGTAAACAAGAACCAGATTACAAACTTCTTCAGTTCTGGTGCAAAGCTCGGATGGGAGGATTGTTCCCTCCATCTGTTCTTCTCATTGACAATCTGCCTTTAAAGCCATCGCTGCATAAATCTGGAGGAAGCGTAAATGCAGGAGCACCTGAATATTGTTTAACAGATGGGGACACACATTTTTCAAGCAGAGATTTCCCTTACATTGCCCCATTTATTTTAGAGGGTGTTTTTCAGTACTATCCCTGCAATGCCATATCTGCCTGGGAATAAGCTGGCATCTCAATCCGAGGCTCGTGGCTAGACAAATTGATTTTCAGGAGGAAGCTTTACTGCATGAACACCACTGTGACATTTTTGGTTTGCTTTCACCCCTTTCAGTGCAATTCCCTTCTGACCAAACTCACATTTCCCATTCAGGCCTTTCAGGAGGACGATTAGCTGTGAGCACTCCTTGTTTCCTGCTCCCACCCTGGAAAGGCTTGAGGAGATCATCCACGCACCTCACTCAAAACTCATTTTGGCATAAAAAACCAAAAGCCTGCAGGAATAAACACAAAGTCAAGTTTTGAACCCTGTGGGTCCCTCCTTCGCATATCCTTCTCCTCTTTTCCTGACAGGCAGTCTGGCAGCTCCCATCCTGCTGACAGCACTCTCTCTTGTTCTTCCACCTTCCATCCCACAGGATCCCTAATGCATTTAGCACAGTGGCTTTCAGCTTCGTTAGCTTAAGGGCCACTACAAGTTTTCTGGCAGCAATACGAACTCAGACTATTGAATGTCAGAGAAGAAATTACTTTTCTTTGCAACCTTTTCACAACTCCCTGCAGTCACTGGACCTCTGGGTCTCAAGGACCTTGTGTTGAAAGCCACTGACTTACCAGGCAGCACAAGGAGTTCACATCAGGTAATGTCTCCAGGTGGGAATGGGCTAGCCATCAAATTTAGCAGGCAGCAGCATTTCATGCAGATACAGGAGGGAGAAAGAAAACTACTAAAATTGCAGTGGGACTTTGGATATTCCTGATGGACTCTGCCCTGCCACAGTGCCCATCCTTGTAGTGAGCAGAGTCCAGTGTGGGAGACACAAAGATCTGCCTGAGGAGATGAGCCTGAGTCCTTCACCTGCTCCCCAGCACAGAGGCACAACAGATGCTGCACTGCTGACCCCAGACACTCAGAGTTTGCCAGTCTGGTCTCCGAATTCAAACAAAGATATTAAGTGCTGTTTTCTTTTCACTTCCCTTCTGGCTCTGGAACCAGTAGGTTGCACTCAAATAGCACTCACAGCTTTTATTTATTTTTCCCCAACCACAAGAACTTTTCCTTGTTTTTTTTTTTTTTTCTCGGTATAATCCAAAAGCTGAGAGTCTTGCTGAATCACTTGTCTCCATGAACTGGGGCTTTAAGGGAAGTATCCAATATTGGGAAGTGTGCAGAGTGTGCATGAGACTCGGCAACACCACCGGGAGACAAAACCCAAAGATGGTATCATCCAGCCACGGTGGGAAGGACAACATGAGGGTTGTGTTTGGGGTCTAGGCTCAGCCCATGCTGGCCTCCCCCCTCCACTACCTCTGCTCTGACCATGGGAGGCAAGGTACAGATCACATCTTCTAAGAGAGCTGGGCAGTGCTGTCGGGTGCTGGGCCAGCAGCAAGGAGATGTAGGGTGGTGCAGGAAGGAAAAGAAGATGAGGGAAGAAGGGAGAAGGCTTGGAAGCAGGAGAAACACATGTGGAACAGGCAGGTTGTCCCCAAGGCAACCTGAGTTGGAGCTGAGTAGCTGCTTGTTGTCTCACTGACCCTCATTCCTGCTGATCCAGAGTCCTGGACTTGGGGAAATGCAGCAGGAAACACAAGGCAGCTTCTTGTGGTTAGTTACATGGTGCAGCATGCCAAGGGCAGAGTTCTGTTCTCCCCGGGCCATTAGATCTCAAAATCCAGCTACCAGGAGAAATCTCAGCCTAAGAAGAAGGGAAAAGAAGAAGAGAAAATATGGGCACTGACAATGGACCCCCAGTTGCTCAGCTTTCATGTCACTTCCCCTTCCCCCTCCTTCTCCGTTCTTCAGTCGTTGTATTCTTCTTGGGAGAAAGTGTCTGTTGGAAAACAGAGAGAGAAAACGACAAACACTGCTATGGAATTATTTAACGAGCCAGAATGAATTGCATTTGAAATCATTTAAATGGGATCTGGGAGTATTTAACTGCAGCACAGGAACTTAACAAGAGTGGGAAAGGATTTTGTGCTAATTGCTGGCAATGATATACCTACGGAGAGAGAACATGCAGCAATTAGTAAGCAAGGCTGTAATTTCAGCCCAAGGTCCCTGTCTGCCCTGGAATATGGCATGGATTATCTGCTGGAAGGAAGACAGGGGCTGTGATCCACAGGTGACCAGAGAAGGGAGCAGATGAGATTCTGATTAAGTAGTCATTAACCAAGTTTTAACAACATTTGGATGCAGGAGATGGGTTTGGTCAGACGCAGATGTCCCTTTGCACCAGCCCAGGTTGGAGTCCTGATCTCCTGTTCCCCAACCTGGTTGGTAAAGCCAAAATGGAGCACAAAGCCTCTTTCCAATCCACCTGTTCTTTCCTACCCAGAGGTGGCAGGGACTGACCCTGCACTCAATGCCTGCATGGTGGGGCTACAGCTCCCAGGGTGGGGAGCCTGGGGACCAATTTGATCATTCCTTGTTGAGAACTCAGCAGCTTCAGGGTATCCTCAACACTGCTGGATTTGGGGAACCAGCAGGATAAGACCAAAGATCTGGGGCTGAGATGTTGCTTTGTTCATAGCACGAATGAGGGCAGAGCCTGTGGCAAAGAAGTGTGTGCTGGGAGATGCTGAGAGATTGGGGGTGCATTGTCTGTACCCATGACTTGCAGTCATGGTGGGATGAGATGGGATGCGGAATAAGGAGGCAAGGCAAGGCAAGATGGGAAACTTTTGCAGGTGCAATGACAAGCAGACAGGAGCCTGCACCCACCAAAACACCCCAGATGGCCCCAACTTCCCTGACCTTCCTATAGTGATGCTCATAGAGGAGAGACCCTGTGGTCCCACTCTGCCGAGCCCACAAAACTGGGGTACCATTGATGCTCCGCAGCACGACTCAAGCCTCAAGCCAGAGATGAGCTACCATGGCCCTAGAAAGGACAGCCCCTGCTGGCAGCAGCCCTGGGAGGGTGTCCTTGCTGCAGGGGAAGGCAGACAGCCGGCAGCTCTCATCCTGATGGCCCGGCAGCTGCAGGCAGCCTCCGCCTGCCTCTGCTCATTGTTCCCTGGTCCTGCCGCTCCCCGTCTCCATTCCCTCCCTGTGATGTGTCTGTCTGTGACTTTTTGTCTTTCAATCAGTTTTCATCTCAGTAATTCCCATTCAATGGTTAGTCCCTGATCTTTCTAATTGAGATCAGAGCTTCGTATAATAGGAATGGGGGGAGGGAGACTATTTTTAATTTGCTACGTTCCCATTAGTAACAAGTTCTAATTAAAAACCCTCCATCTTCCATCCTCCCAAGTTCAGAGGAAAACTCTCTACGACTTCTGTTGGAATCTTCTCCTGATAAATTGGTACCACAGCCTCCTAGAACAGCTGGTCCTCTTTAGCAGGCATAGTAATTAATGGGAATAATAAATGCATTCAAAGCAGGTTCATAACCCTCCTTTCTGTGCACTCAGACATCTCTTCACATTGCAAGAGACGCACATCAACATTTCCACTTACAAAACAGGCCCAAAAGATCTGCCTACGTCTAACAAGCCTGGGTTTCATCAGTACTCTCTGTCCCGTGATAAACCTTGTGATACAAAGGTTCCCCACGGACAGGGATGTTCCCTCTTGACTGGGAATGAGGTGGATGCCCAGAGCAGGAGCCGTACCCTTGTAGCCTCTCTGTGTCTGTTGAGGAGTTTTTGCCAATCCTGAGTTTTATGTCACAGCTCCCCAGGATCTGTGGGGAGGGAAGCCGTGTTCTGCCCTTCCCTGGGAGCCTGCCTAGTGGGGAAGGGTCTCCAGTTTTGCAGAGCACAGATCCACGCTCAGATGGGTGGAGTGAACATGGGGACAGCTCTCCTTGTCCTGCAGGGGCACCTGAGCCTGTGCTCCTGGGCGGTGCTGGCCTTGTGGCTATGGCAGGGGAAAGCTAAATGAAAAGGGATCTCAGGGTGCTTTGCCACCTGCACAAGGAGACAGGAGATCAGAATTTTCCCTTTTCTCCAGCTCCTGTTCTGCTCTGCTGTGTCCACCTTCCTGCCTACCGTGTGTTGGGGTAGCAGATATTACTGCCTTGCAACATCCACCAGTGAGACCGACAGAGAAGGGGGAGTGGATGCCAAGTGAAGGCTGAGGGCACACCATGAGCTGGAGATGACACCCTAATGTTCTGATTTCCTTTCCTAGGCACCAGACAAATGTACAGGACAATCTTGCCCAGCAAAAGAGACGGTAGGGGCCACAACCACCTGGGGTCAGCAGACACAGGGAAGCAGAAGCGCAAGGTCTGACAAGCTGCATGCTCTCTCCTCCCTTTGTGCAGGTCTCCATTTACACCAGCTGCTGATTTGGACTTCCTTGGACGTGCAGATCAACTCTGCTGGGGATGGATGACCCCTCGTTGTCCCTTTTCCTCGCTTTTGTTCACCGCTGCCGAGTTAATGGACTCATCTCGGGAGTGGCCAAACCAGGAGCCATCAGTGCAGATATCCCTGAGCCCAGCAATCTGTCCTGAGCAATGATTTCAATTAAAGGGTCATTAGAATGAAATCTTATCCAGCCCAGCTCCCATTTGCCAGCAGGAGGTCCTTCTCCTCCCCATCCCGAGCCCTGCTCTGCGGTTAGAGCGCGCTGCTCCTGCTGGAGCCCTCCAGTTTTGCTAAAACACAGCAGCTGCTGCTAATAAACAAACATATTGATCATAGAGATATGGGCTGTCAGGGACTTAATTCATGAATGAAATGGGCTTAAGAGCGCCTGGTAGGCAATGGCTCTGCTTAAAGGGCTCCTCACCAAGATGGTGCTTGGAGCTGGGGACCGAGAAGCAAGGAGCTACTCAGTGCTGGGATGTTGAAGTCTGGGGCTGGTGAAAGGTTCTGGGTATGAAATTCCTTTTTGGGACTGAAAGGAGCAGAGAAAGTTTCTCCCTTTATCATTGTAGGCCGTTGATAACAGGGATGTGGTACAGTGAAGGGCTCTGTGCTTCCCTCCTACTCCTGGTTCTGCTCCGTCCTGTGGGGACCACCTGGGCAATCCAAAAATTCGGAGCTTTTGAGGAGAAGACTGTCACATATCCCCCCAAAAGTAGTCTCTCTAGTCCTTTGTGGGTCTGGAACTTGTAGAAAAACCAGGGCAGGACCCATGCCTGCCCATTGGAGTTTGTGACACCCAATTCAGGGGGCAGATGCTTCTGTAGCATCACTTAGAAACTGCATCAGAGCCAAGAAGGGGGGAGTATCACAACTCCAAATTGCCAGCATTTCTATTCTCCTGGCAGCAACCAGGTTTTCCTGGCTTTTGATCAAATTTTCCTTCTATAGACAGACAGTAAAACTCTTCCTGCACATAAGACCAAGGCTGTTTACATCACTAATGCTGCCATTGTTTCTGAATTGTCATCATTGTGTGGAATCAGACCTAAACAAGGTAAAATCAGCTCAGAAATGGATCCTGCACAGCCAGGGACTATAATTAAAATGGAAGTATATTTGAATATGGTCTTTATAGGCGCAGTAAATTACACCACAGTACACGAGGATAAAGGTTGATCTGTAACTGGTTTCCATCCTTTGGTATTGGCCATGATGAAAGCAGCTGTTAAAATAGGTCTTAGTATTTATGGTCCTGGGATGTGAAGGCCTTGCTGAGAGTTTGATGGATGAACTTTCAAGGACAGGAATAGTTGTCAGCCTGAAATATTTATCAGTCTGAAATCTCCCTGCGATTCATGCCATAGTTTCAGACCTTCATTTTTTCTTCCCACTTTCTAGCTGAGGTTTGTAGCTGAGGTTCCCCAGACAGAAGGAGGGTCTCTGCTGTGGGGCAGCAAACCCCACTCTGGTGATGTTATCTGTCGTTCCCATGCCAGCAGTGGCTGCTGTTTGAACCAGCTGTGGTACCCTGCACAAGCCATCCTGTGCTGCTGGCTCCCGGGCTGCTCCCGCTGCCCCCAGCCCCAGGGGCTGTGTTCCAGGGCTTGCCAAAGAGATTCCTGCTCCTTGCACAGCAGGAGATGGAGAGTATATCCGAACAAGCTGAATGCATCCCCCTGTGTGTGTTTGGACACTCCTGCTGTAATGCCTTAGCCGTGGGCCTTCCCTCTGGCCAAGGAGAGGCCAGGAGAACTCAAGGTCAGAGGGATAAAATGGGATCTCCATCACTTTGCACCTAATTTCTCCCAGAGAAATGCATAGCCCCTCTTGCTGCCTGATCTGCAGTGTCCCCTTGGCCCCTGGCATCAGCAGGGACTTCTCTGTCGAGGAAGGCAGCCTGGGCACTTTGCTCCTCATGGCTGTGGGAAGGGAGGGGCTGTACACTTTTACACCAGCACAGATGAACTTTCCTCTTCTCTTTTGCAGACACAAACCCAAACTCAGTGGAATGTGTTTCATTTCTGGCTCATCTTTCCGTGCTGCTTTTACGAGTCTGCTGTGTTTTCGCAACTAAAGCGTGAGGACCAGGAGTAGTGCACGAGCCTGCTGCAGAACCATGGCCCACTGCAGGCCCCTGCTGAGGGTGAGAGGGGCTGCTGAGTAGGGAAAATGCTGGTTCCATAGGGATCTGCTGCTTGAGAAAACACTGAGGACCATGACTGCAGGTTTCTAGGCTCCTCAGGTCTCTGAGACCCCCAAAACCTGCAAGTTAATAAATGTCTAGACATTGCCCCCTGAGAGAGGGGATGAAAACTCCCTGTGATTCACCTGCAGCAAATGCCAGCAAAGCACATTTGCTTGAGGTTTCTTGAAGCTACCACTGAAAGGTCAGATCTCTCAGTGAGACGAAACTCTCTCTTCTTCCTTCTAGCTGTTCCATCAATACTTGTTTTTCCTCTCCATTTACTTTTACCTGCCTGTTCAGAAAAATGTACACAAAGAGGGGGAAGAATGCTGCTTCTCATGTCAGCAGCTAAGCAGCTTCTGCTGCCAGAGGACAGAACAAAGACCTCAGTGCACCCTGGGGACAACAGCAGAGACCAGTGCTGACCAGGGCCTGTGCAAAGGCTGGTGTGAAGCTGAGGTGCAGAGGGGACATCAGATCTTTTCCAGCCAAAAGTGAGGCCTGGTCCTTGTCCTCTGTGTCCTCCCTTCAGCCTGGCTGGCTCCAGGGTCCTTTCTGAGTCCGGGAGGAGGAAGATGCTGCACACAGGGAGAAGGGAAGGTGAGAACAATAGGAAGTCCATGTGCATCTTGCCTTCCATGGTTTTATGACAGCCATGGCTTTAGGCCTCACAGAGAGTCAGCAGGTGGGAAAAAGGATCCAGTTTCACGCTTGCAATGATTTCTCTTAAATAGGGATCACTGTTGTAGCCTTCAAGAAGATGCTTGTAACCCCATTGGGAGGAAAGCAAATGGCTCTCCAAGCCTTTGGACGTCTGCCATGGAGGTCACCATTCTGGTTTGGATGGATCCTGCTTCCTACAACCACCCAAGACGATTTGGCCATGGGCAGCCAGTGCTCTTCGAGGTGGGAAAGGAGACGTCAGTGCCTGGTGTGGGAACAGGAGCTCTGTGCAGGGGACTGGAGACCTCTCTTGCTCCTGCAGTTAATGGCCCTCCGCTGAGTTATTCCCACAATGCCATTTGGGAATAATATCCCTTAACCCACCTCCAGGCCCTTTGGTGATGATTACTCCAGCTGCAGCCCACCTCTCTTCCACTTGGCACTCCCACCCCTCCCTTCTCCCCCACCTCTGCCTTGTTTCTCTCTCCTGGTCATCATGGCCTTCATCCAAAAAAGCACTTAACCAGGTGTTTCACGGGACAAGTAACCTGGCCCTCTCCGTGTGGTGGATCCGGAAGCCTGACGCAGGAGGCATCTGGCCACCTTTGCCCTCTGGACACCTGGGGCTTTCGTGGCGTGGAAAAGCTCTTGGGTTGTGGGTAGAGGAGCTTTGAAAACCCTTGGGTGGCCCTCCCGACCTTCTGGCCATGATCTGCAGTCCTGACATCTGCTTGTGTGTAAAAAAATGAAATAAATCACCGAGGATTTCCTCCCCGGGCTTGGGGAATGGGAACAGTGCTGACCCTGGGACCAGGGCCGGGCCTTACAAGCTGGTGCTGCTGGAGAAAGGCTGAGCTTTTTGGAGCTCTGCTCGGGAGGAAGAGGTGGGAGGGATGGGTGCTGCCTGGCCTTGGGAGGGCAGCTGGAGAGCCCTGGGGAGCAGCCCAGGTAGTGGTCCCCACACTTCTCAACCTGCTTAGCTACTGCGTGTGCCTTTTGTAGGTGTGTTTGTTATTCCCCATGGACACTCTCACCTGCCTCCCAGCACACACAGTTTTGCATGACATCCAAGTCAGAGAATTGTCCGAGCCCACAGTATTAGAAAAGGTAGGACGTTATTTTTGTTGCCTCAAGAAAGAGGAGTGTCTCTGTGTGGCTGAGGAGTCTACCAAAGAGGTACAAATATTTCCTGTGTGACCAGGAAATTCCTCATTCCTCTGCCTTTTGCCCCAGAAGAGTGAGACTCAAGGTTGGCTTCTCACGCTGGTGCAACATCTCTGCTGCTCAGTTCCGTAACGAGCCACGGATAAGACAGTGGGTCTTACATTTCAGGACTTAAATATTCAATTAATCAATGGAATATTCCATTAGTGTAATAATCACTTGGCATCGCCTGATCTATAGGTACATCTCAGCTGGGCCTCACAAATTGATTTCTGATGAAGTTCTAATTGACTGCACAGGCAGAAGAGGGCCGGTCTGAGCATGTTGAAGCAGGGCTGGTAAAGGCTCTGGCAGCACCACCTCCCCCCAAGGAAGGGGAAAAGCGGGGGGGAGGTGTGATTTATGCCCCATTTATCATGACAGCCTCTGCCCTATCCCGTTTTATTGCTCCCAAGTGAGGCATGAGAGCTTACAGCTTTAATGCAGAAATTTGCAGGCAGCCGGAGACCCCCGTAAGCTGCTGACAGCTGCTTGTCACTTATGCAGTGGGTGCCAGGGGTACCCTAAATCCTGAATCTCCTAACACAGGATGCAGCCGTGCCACGAGTCCTGTGGGGAGGTCTCAGGTTTCCTCCGGCACGTGTGCATTCGCTCGCTGGGCTCTGCCACCCCTCTCCATAGGGATGTGGGGGTTTCTTCCTGCTGATGAGGCTCAGAGCGTGAGGGGATGGATGTGCCTGGAGGCACGCAGTGAGTGACCCACTTGTGTCTTTCTTTCTTGGCTGTTCTGCAGCCCCTTACCCTGAACTCTCTTCCTGGGTTTGGAAGTGGTCCCTGAAGGAGGCTGGCACAGCAGGAACCATCTCTGTTGCCAAAGAGTTATCACAGAGTCATAGAACAGTTTGGGTTGGAAGAGACCTTAAAGACCATCTCATTCCAAACGCCCCGCCATGGACAGGGACACCTTTCACTAGACCTCCATGCCAAAGACCTCCAGAGGCTCTGACGTGGCCCTGCCACAGAGACTTAGTCAAATCCTGCCCATGTTGGCAGCCTAGCTGTGAACTTCCCTTGCTGGAAGAGCCGATGGTCGTGGCCAGCCCTAGGAGAAGGTGCAGGCACTCAGAGATCCCAGCCTCCTGGTGGGATGGGATTGCCAGCCAGGTGCTGCGTGTTGCACCAGGGAATGTTTTGTCACCCCGAGGCCACTGCTGGCTGCCACAGTCACACACAGAGATGTGCAGGGGCGCGAATGACTCAGCACGAGCTGCTGTGAGGGTGAGCACCAGCACATCACCGGCTTGGGGTGCAACACCAGCCCTTCTGGCAGCCACCTGTTTCTGCCCAGATCCTCACTGCTGGCTCCCTGATGATTCCCTGTACTCTCCTGCCTGCTTGGAAGGTTTAGGGGTTTCCCACTCTGAGCATCAGTGGTGGGAAAGGGGACACGATCCAGTGGTCCCCAGGTGTGGGCTGACTCCTCCTCTCCTCCTGCCTGCGTGGGGACTCACGTGGCTGAGCTGGGTAGGGGAAAGGTGACAGGTAGTGATTTCAGGAAAACTGCAAACAACAACATCAACGAAACCAATCAAAGTGTGTGTGGCTGGCTGCTGAATTTTAAGAGAAATAGCTGCATTTTCAAACATACAGGAGTGACTGTAACTTCCTCTCCATCCTCTGCCTGCATTAACTTAAGAGACAGCCGGGTGCTTAAAGGTTACTTTGCAGGCAATGGCTGTTCTGTAAAGGACTACTCATCTCTAACAGAGATAGGTTTTCTTTTATTGAACATCAGGCAGAGTGCATGAAACCTGATAAAAACCACAGAGTGATAGCTTTCTTTCCCCTCCCTTTTGCAGTGAGAAATAATAACCAGCAAAATAAAAAGGCAATTGCCTCACTATATGTCTGTTTTAAGCAACAGCTCTGTGCAGCAGGGAATGCAGCTTAGGTAGATGCCCAATTAGGAAGATTTTGTAGGAAGACCTCTGAATCATCAGGTTGGAACCTCTCTCTGAACCATCACCATTTCCATCACCATTATTTCAAGCCTCACCTACTTATGGTACAGAAAGGAGTTTTCAGTAGTTGAGACACCACATGTGGAGTTTATATGACAAAATTGTCCCCAGGATCATTAGGGTTGGGTGGGCAGCATGGTTTGGAGGGGTGGTTTCCTCCAGATCCTGAGAGTCCATGAGTCACTTTGGGTTGTGTCTCCTTCCTGTCAACAAGGAAAGGTGCTCTGGGATTTTTGCAGCACCACCCAGAAGAGATTTTTGGCTCCAGAAAAATTGCAATAGCAGCCTCCTACATGGGGAAGATGATTTTCCCTCATGCCAAAGCCATGGTGGTGGGCTGTTAATCAGAGCCTCTCTGTGGCTGTAGTTGCTGGTTGCTTCAGAGCAGTCTTGAGTGATGAGGTTTGAATGATTTCTAGTTTGCTTGTTTTCGCTTTTTTTTTAAGTGAGTGTTTTTAATTACTTGGTGAGCGGAGCCAGAAGTATAACCCATGCTGGAAATCCAGCTGAGAGGAGCAAGGCTGCAAGTGGGGAAGAGCTCAAGGAGGTGAAACCCATACCTCTGATGTGGAGGGACGTTTCCAGCAGCTTCTCCCTTCCACTGTCTCCACCTGATATCCTCTCAGAAGATCCCTTCCCCATCCAGCCTGGACACCTGGCAGAGAAACCTCCTCCCAGCACCCATGAGTGCTCGCCTTGGGAGACATTAACACTTCCATCCTTGCGGAGGGGAACCCCTCTGGGGCTGTCTCCATACTTCCCTCTGTGTTTTCCCAAGCACAGGACATTGTTTGGTGGCCATCCAGCTTGTTACTGGGCTCAGCAGACTCACAGGGTGTCTTTTGGCTGTCCCTCCTGGGATGCACATTGGCTCCTGGTTGTGTTTATTGTCTGTACATGGAGCAGACCACACGCGTGGCTTCAGCATGGCCAAGGCACAGCCCTCTAGAGCTGAGCATCCTCGAGTAACCCCAGCCTGCTCCTGGTTACTGCAGTGGCTGAGGATGCAATGAACACAGAAAAGTCCTCTCTGACCCTCCAAGATAGGATTTGGCCATAACCATGAGCATCTGGTGCTTGCATCCACTGTAGAACGAGAAGACCTTGATCTCCAGAGCTGTCAGCCTTTATTTTAACAGCAACATAAAATTTAATTAAAATTCACATTATCTTTTTATTCCAGAATGCTGTTTGTTTGTCCCTCTCCTTTCTTTGAAAGCTGCACGACATATGGGGCAACCACGCTGCGTGTGCTGAGAAAGCATGTCCAGTCCTCCATGTGTCACAGATTCCCACACAAATATGGAGACTATTAGGCAGAACTTATTAAATGCCATTATTAGTACAATGAAATGCGATGGGAGGGGATTTATTTTTATGCCAGAGCCTTGCATGTATGCTCCCATCGTGACAGGGAGGGAGGGGAAAGACGAGTTGCCCACAGCTGAGGTGCTGAGCTACAGGTACCAGACCCACAGGGCTGATGTGGTGCCAGGCTGCTTGGGTCCATGGAAGTGCTCGAAGGAGCCTACTTGGCTTTTTCCTGGGCACCTGGTTGTGGGGAAGTCGGAGAACAAAACCACCACCAGGAGGACAAAGGCTGGTTCTGGGATTTCTGTCTTGTCCACTGAAAAAAAAAAAAAAGAAGGAAGGAAAGAAAGAAAGAAAAGCCCCTTCAGATAGAGTTCTAAACATCTGATTCAGAGAGAAATGAGCAATGGAAAGAACTGCTTTGTGCAAGTCCTGTAGACAATTTAATCCTTCCCCCTGGGCAGGATTGTCCCTTGCCTGTTGTCTCACACACACTCTGCTGCCCTGACTTCATCTGGCCGAGCTGCTTTCCTTTCTCCAGCATCGGAAGGGCTCTGCCCTCAGCTTCTGCTGTGGTTTTTCCCCATCCCTGTCTCTTTGAGATGCTCTCCCTGCCAGGTCCCACCTTTGGCTGTGGCTGTGGACCACGTCTGGAGACAATATTTCTCATCAGAGTGATTATGGCTTTCCCCTCACTGTGACTCCCACGGGGATGCACTCAGACCCTTCACCTGCTGTTGTCACCAGCATCCCTCTGCATCCACGCAGGACATCCTTTTCTCTCCCCCCCCTTCCCAGGGGATGAGTTTCACCCTCTCAAAGAAAAACACTCTTCCTCCACACTCTTCATTGCTTTCTGTGCGATGAAATACAGTTTCTCTCCTAAACGAGGCTACAGGCAGTTTATTATCTTCACTAATTAACCCCTAATCAGCGCTTCGTTCTCCTCTAATCACACCCTCGGTTCACGGAGTGCAGCCCTGCTATAGCACGTGTATTTATAAAGGGGAAAAAAAAGCCAGCGTGTGACATAACACGAGCTCTCTTTGCAGGGATAATGTCAGTTCATCCAGGCACGTGGTGTGATCTGTCTGGAGCAGGGAACAGGGGGCTCAGGTGGCTCCAAGGGGTGACAGTGAGCTCTGGAGCCTGTCACCTTCTGAGCACAGGTTCAGTGGCCGCTCAGGTCACTAATGGCTGGTTGTCACTGCTGCTCAGCAGTGGTTGAGGATGCAGCGAGGTTGGAGAAGAAGCAGATTGGGAAGTCTTGTAATCTCCATCTCTGCGTAAGCAGAACTGTTCCCCAGGGGGGTCATTTTATCCTAATGTTTCCAGCTGGGTTTTCCTGCCCATCCAGCAGTGATCTTTCCATAAAACTGTCCCAGATCTGCTGAAAACAAAACATTTTGGGGAGTGCACCTGTGCTTTTTAATTAATTACTTTTTTACCTTTGCTATGCCAGGCACCACCTTCCCCAGCACCTGCCTTTTGCCCTTGCCGTCTTTGTGGGTGGATGCTCAGTTCTCCACTCTAGCCAAGTAAAATGGAGTTAGCTTTCTTAACATTTCCTTGTAAATCAGATTTCTGATTATTGCTGCTGCCCTCTGAACTCCCTCCAATTCGTCACTCTATTCCTGGTGCTGAGCTACGCCGACCATGAAGAGACAATGTTTGAAAACATCCTCAACCCGGGTGGCGATCTAATGAGACAGCACATAAAAATATCGTTACATGGTGAGCTGAAGGCATTGTGCAGCTCTGTAATCATTTTCAAGATGGTAAAATCATTCTGCAAGGACAGCCTGTCTCCACTCTGATAAAATCAGGGCCAGAAAGGCAGTCCAGCTTGGAGGAACAAATTGCAGAGTTGGGTTTTTTCTTGTTTTTTTTTTTCTTTTTTCTTTTTTTCTGCCCTAGGATTTATTTTTAAGTAAGGGAGCTGTCACAAAGTGGGACAGATGTTGAGAAGAAGTGAAACCAAAGTGGTGGTGTTTTAACCAAGTGGAAAGGGGATGGTTTAATCCTCTGCTCCCCCTTTGGTTCCCTGGCTGTCCCTGCAGTGCCCTGGCGCATGGTGACCCAAGTGTCCCCAGTCACCTCAGGCTTCCAGTGCTCTCTCTGAGCCATTTTGGACCCGCAGCTGGAGCCACTCTCTGCTTCGTCTCCCACAGCAGGTGGGTCCTTCCCACATCTCTCTGCTTTGCTGTGAAGCTGCTCTTGTGCTTCCAGTCTGCTCTCCCCCCTCCGTACCTGTGAGACTTGCTGCGTGTGAAGGGAGATGAAGAAAACGAATCGGGCCAAGAGGACACCAGGAGAGCCAGGTGAGGAGGCTACACCTGTGCTAGAGGTGGGTTTATCTTGATGCTCACCAGTCTGCCCATCACTGGGGCACCTGGGTGTTGAAGGCTCCACAAAACAGCCTCCAGTGTCCTTCCAACCCCGTGAGCACCACGGGCTTTTCTTCTCTTCTCCCCCAATATCTTCCTTGCCTTGTTCCTTGCCATCTTGTAAGATGGGGAAAGGTGAATTTAATTACGGGCTAATGAAACTCACAATGCATTTCCTGAGCAATCTGATTTAAGAGAGGGTACTTCTGTTTACAGATCCTCTTGGCGTTGGTGGGTTTTTTGTCCCTCTCTCTTTTGCCTGGTAAACATGTATTGCATAAATCCTTGGCATGTTCGTGGGATGCTCAGAACATTGTCCCGACTTGCCATTGTTCGGGTTAATTTATGCTGGGTTAGACCTCACCCTTTGGAAAGGGTCCAAAGTCTTGGTGATGTAAATCTTCCTGATTTATGTCTCCCACTCTCACGGAAAAAAAAAAAAAAAAAGAATTTAAGGAGTCCCAAAGATGGGAGAATTCAGAACAATTTGCACCTATCACTTCCCCCTGGCAAGGAAGGTTGGTGTGATTTGGGGTTGGTAAGGACAGACCTTTCATCTGTTTGTAGAAAGAAGGAAAATTAAATCTCATGGCCTGTTTGTGAAAGGAAATTGCCCAGAATAGCTCTGACAGAATAAGCTATTCCACAATAGCTCCCCATGCGGACACTCAAGCCACTTTGTTCCAGGCTAATTAGTGTGCTTCCAAGCGGAGTAATTATTCTGGAAGGGAAATCTCTCTTCTCCTGTGAAGAGTGTCTACATGAAGGTAACTATTTGGGAATGACACAAGTGGGCCATCTGGCCAGCGTGCCCTCATTGAGACATCCTGGGCTTGGAAAGGTCCCACCATTTGTGGGTGAGATGTTTGGGGGGCGTTTGGAGGAGGGCTGGGGAAGCAGGGAACAGTGTGAATGTATCTGGCTGGTCACCCAGGTCAGGTGGGCTTGGGTGGACTCCCCCCGTGTATGCTTACAGCCCCAGAAGAGGCAGTGATTCAGAAATGAGAAATGATTGCACCAATCCTGTTATTTCATTTAGCCCATTTTTTTTTACTCCACTGTTTTATGACCACGCTATTAAATGTCTGCTCTGAGGGCTTTTTTCTTCTCTCAGATCATCTCACTTTTTTTTTTCTAAAAGCATTCTTTTTTTTTTATTTTCTCACCTACTTTGCTACTGACTCACTGGAGAGCCTAGATTTAGTCTGAACGTTTCTCAGGAGACTGCTGTGTGTCTCACGTGGCTCGTTCCCCACAACTCACAGAGAAGTCCTTTTAATGAAAGATGAGGACTTCTGTCAGCAGGGAGCTGCACCCAAAGGGAGGACCACTTTGCCAAAGCATCGGACTGGTTTTGAGTTCCTGGAGATTGGCTCTGCCCTTCTCCACGCTGCTTGCACCAGGCTCAGTGGAGGCTGGCTCAGGCTACACCCGAGGTCAAGTCTCCCAGCAGTAACCAGTGTGAGGATCTGCATCTCTTGGAGCAAACCTCCACTTGCTGGTTGCTCTTTGAGCTGCTCCTGGCAGAATATTGGTGATGGAAACTACAGCAGAAATAACAAAGGAGATCCCAGGATTCATCTCCATCCAGTCCAGGATCCTGGAGGTGTTTTATAATCTGTTACATTCAGGGCTTGATAGATCTGGCTCAGCCCAAAGCATCCTTGCAGCTCCAGTTTTGTCTTGGAGCTGTGGAGAGTCTCAGCACAATCTCTTGCTCTTCACACATTGCTTGGGAGAAGGGAAGCAAAGTCCTATTTTTCTTGCATTTATAGTCCTTTTTCTGCTTGGGTTACTCTTTCCCCAAGGCTTAGCCCTGAGCATGGGGTGACCTGGTATCTGGAGGGGCAGAAAGAGGGGCTAGGAGGGTTGAATGACCCACATTTCATCTCTTCCTCCTGGATAAAGTTCAAAACAACTTCATAAGCATTTTAGTGTTAGTCAGAGAGATTCTCCACGGCCATAAACCCTGGCATGGACTGTAATTACACATGATCTGCCCACTCTGGAAAATTGATACTTACATGGTCCACTGGGCCTGTGTCCCTGTCAAAATGCAGATCAGCCATTCCCTGTGGGACAGAGCACTAAATGAAAACGGATGGGAACATTTTTTTCATTAATGATAACTTCTGTCTCCTTAGACTCCGTGGGGTCCCAGAGAGACTCAGGGGGCACGTGATGAGAAATGAAGTGAGTTTATTGGGTATCTGGCTGGGATGTGTCCCTTTTTGAAAGAATTTGGAGTGGACTCACAGCAGACCACGGGCTCTGATCCTGGGATCCCTCCTCCACCTTGTCCCTGGCTCTCTTCAACAGGGAAAGAAGACAAAACTGGAGGAAGCAGTGCCTGAAAGAATTAAGAGAGGAGGCTGATAAGAGTCAGGAGCTGATGTAGATCATTAGTAGCAGAACTGGTATTTGTGACCCACCAGACCCCAGCCAGGCCCATGTCTCCACAGGGCTTGGTCAGGGTGCATCCCAGAACTGCAGCAAGGAGAGGGAAAGTGTCCCGTGGAAAAGCAGGGCAGTTTTGTGGGGAGGTGGCAAAGGAGCCCAGGAAGCATCTCGTGCTGCCAGGCTGGTCCTGGCCCTGCCACACTGGCCCCAGAGAGGCAGGAGAGACTGAGGGGGGCAGTGGCAGCACTGGGGAATCCTCAGTTTCCCTCCAGAGAGGGGGAGAGGTAAAGCAATTGCTGCCACCGAACATCAGTCTGACACCTCTTCAGTATCTGCAGTGACTGATATGTCCTTATTCTGAGAGATTAATAATCTGAAAATAACTGTGCACCACTGTCTCGGTTTGAGACAAATGTAGAGGAGGAAATATTTTTTGATGGAATGCAGGTTTTTTTTTTCTACTAGGTTCGGGAAAGAAAATGTTTCGGAGGAAAGTGAAAAGGAAAAAAAAACTATTTATTTAACTAAACAACAAAACACACAGGAAAAGGACACTAATTTTAGACAAATGAATCTTTATTTGTGAGAGAGGAAAAAATAAAACTTGAAACAAAGTTCTCTTAAGGGTGTGTCTTTTCTGTTCCCGGAGTGGAGAGATGTCTGTTTGGGGAAACCTCTCTGCAGGCCGGGGAAACACCTTTCAGTGGAGTCTTGATTTTCTGAGGCTTTAAGTCTAGAAGGGGAAGAAATAAAATTCTAAAGAGGAGGAAAAAAAAAAAAAGAAAAAATTTTATCTTTCGTTTCTCTCTAAAAAGAGCAGCGCTGANTTAGACAAATGAATCTTTATTTGTGAGAGAGGAAAAAATAAAACTTGAAACAAAGTTCTCTTAAGGGTGTGTCTTTTCTGTTCCCGGAGTGGAGAGATGTCTGTTTGGGGAAACCTCTCTGCAGGCCGGGGAAACACCTTTCAGTGGAGTCTTGATTTTCTGAGGCTTTAAGTCTAGAAGGGGAAGAAATAAAATTCTAAAGAGGAGGAAAAAAAAAAAAAGAAAAAATTTTGTCTTTCGTTTCTCTCTAAAAAGAGCAGCGCTGAGAGCCAGCCGGAATCAACTTGAGGAAAAAAATAAATTGCTTTTTCCTTATCTCTCTGTGAAGGACACAGTGTTGTCTGGGCTGGGTTGATTCTCTTCCTGCTTTTAGGCTCTGTTTACAGACATAGAAAAGCATACAATTTACTTTTCTGGGCATGGGCAGACAATATAGGATAAACCATCAAAGGATAAACTCTAAGACAAAAGTCACTCTAAGACAACCTCCAACTACGAGATCGTGTCTCTGCAGAGGAGTCCTCTCCCCTGCCAGCAGCAGGATTCCTTTGTGGTGTCCCAACCTCTCTGGCCTGGTGTTTTCTGCAGCCACCAAACCCAGCCAAACCCCAAATTCAGCTCCCAAAAAGCCAACACAGGGAGCAGTGTGGCCGGGGCAAGGCAGTGATGGCAGCTAAGGAGCAGAAATTTGGTTTGAAGGAGCAGGAGGGCTTTGAAGCTGCACTTTTTTGTGATTGCATCGGGGTTTATAAGCTGCATCCTGGGGCTCCCACCTCTTTGTGGCAGGAGCAGGGCATCCCACAACCAGCTCTCCATCTCCTGGCAGAGCCTGGCTGGAGCAGCGGCTCCTCGGGAAGCCCACGTCTGGCAATTTATCTCCCAGACATCTTCCGTGTCTCTGTATCTTCCTTCTCAGCTGACCCCTTGCTCCCAGCTAAGATTTTTCTCCTCCTGAATTATATTTCATCTGTCGGATCTGGAGAGATGAGCCGTGTGGAAATTTTGCAGATCTGCCTGATTTCTGCCACTTTATCCAGGCTTCGCCCGCTTCAAAGGGTGCAAATGCAAATATTGACAAGTTCAATAAAAAGACCCATCAAGCTGGTAAACAGCTAAACAGGCTGTCTAATGAAGGGGTTCAGGGAAGTTACTTGAAGAGAAAATCAGCATTTTTTTTTACCTATTTTTACATGCTGGCATCTTTCCTAAACCCTAAATAAACCTGAAATAGGGGCACAGGGAATTGTTACCCTGTCTCAGCCCTTTCCAGCGCACACGGGGGAAGTAGCTTTCCCCTTGGGGTCAGAAAGCCAAAATCCCCTGTGTTTATGGAGCTCAGCACTTTCCATGGAGCAGCGTCAAAGTGAAAACACCCCAGGTGAGCCTGGCTGACCCCTGGCTGCAGCCCCTGCAGCCATCCCTCTGCTCACTGGTACCCAATTCAGCTTAATTCAGCCCTTCCTTCACGACTCTTGCAGAGATTTCCACTGGAGCAGGATGCTGGCTGCAGTTTCCACCATGGTCCCAACCCATGGATGTGTTCCCCTCGTCCCAGATCGATCTCCAAATCGGAACTGGTGCTGTTTGATCAGCTCATTGCGATGCAGGGGAGGGGAGTGAGTCCAGGGAATGAGCCTCTTTGGAATTAAACCTCTCTAATACGATTACAAATGGCTGTTAACCCTCATATCAGTGTGAAGGAATGCTGTCTAGGGGTGGTGGGGGAGAACAAGACATGAAAGTCCCTCCTCTCTCTGTGTTAAATGAAAACGAGGGGTGCTTGTTACCAGGAATAATTAGGCTTCCCCAGCTCCCTCAAAGGGGGTCAGGATAGTTATTTCATATTTTCAAAGTGCTTTGAAGAAGAGAAATATGCTGTAAATGCTGCAGGTACCCTTGCTCCCAGTGCTGTTTTGCTCAGGTGAGAGGATTGGAGCTATGGGACATCTTCCACCCCAGGATTTCACAGCACATCTCCTCTGTCGAGCTGAGGCACAGGGTGCAAATATTATTATCGTGGTATTTTGGCAAATGGAGGAACAGGGATGCAGAGCACAGGGGAGCTGCTGAACATCTCTCACAGAGTCGGGATTAGGGGAGAAAAGTCCTATACCACATGCTGTTGTGATCTCTACCTGGGAGACACTTGAAGACACTGGTGTTTATCATGTACTGACTGACAATGCTGCTGTAAGGGCACAAGGTTTTCTTTGGAAGCAAAGTTCAAAACTTGGCTTTTTCAAAAACCTCCCTGTGTGGTATCAGGGTTAAAATATTGTCTGGATAGTTAGCTTTTTATTCTGAAGGACCCAGGAGAGACCCAAGTGCTCAGCTCTGGCTGTGTCTCTCCCCCAAACCAAGTCAAGCCTCAAGCTAACCCACCTCCTCCTCCAGCATCCCCCTGAGCCTTAAGAGGAACTGGAGATATGACGGGTGATGGGGATGTTTCACCCCAGCAGTGTCCCTGGTCTGGATCAGAGAACCCTGGAGCTATAATTTTGTTGGAGACACCACCTCCACTCCACAGGGCTGCCTGGATGACAAGCTGAACGTGGCCCAGCAGATGCCGATGAAAACTAATTTTTCCTCAACCTTCTCATTTTGTCTTCACAGCAGAAACGTGAGGCAAGCTGTACAGAAAAGAAGAGTGCTGTACCAGAACAAGCTTGGCTTGGTTCCCACTGCTAGTTTTGTTCCCTCCATCAACAGTCAACCAGGACAGGAGCATCTGCTTCATTCAGAAGGGCTCTTAAGCATCATCTGTGCACCCCAACACAGAAGCCATGAGCCTTTCCCCCCAAAACTGTTATCAGTGCATAACTCTTTAGCCAGAGAGTGCCTGCAAAACCCCTTCTAGCCTTAATTTCTACAAAACTCCATGACATCCTTGGCATGGACAGGGCCAGATGGAACAACTGTCTCCTGAGCTGAAATGGGGATATCTGCAGTGCCCAGGGGTGTCTCCGAGGAAGATGAGCAGAGGGTGGGAAGGCACCTGGTCAGGATGGGCCATGGAGACAGCAGAGGCATGGGACATTCTCAGAGCACAGACAGTAACAGCCCTGTCCATGCTTCTCCATTCTCCCCTGTGACAGCTTGACAACCTAACAGGAAAAATGAAGTCAGTGAAGGGAGAAATGCTATCAGGAGCCCCGTGCTAAGAGGGCAGACAGGCCAGATTGGAGGAAAATGAGAAGCTGTCCGGACTAATGCAATCATTTATCACATAATCTTGCTCAGCAGTTGGGCGGGGAGCTTGGCAGTGCCTGGCACTCAGAGGAGGCTCTCTTGGCCCCTGGTACCCCACTCCAGTTGGTGAGGGGTTTTTCCCTTGGATTCTCCAGGTCTTGAGGTTTCCCTTTCACGACCTTGCTGTGCTTGTGGCACCTACCTGCCTCATTTTGCTCTCCCTGTTGTCCCCCACACGCTTCCCTCCTTCCCAGGGCCAGATTTGGGCTTATGCTGCTTTACTGTGGGCCCTTTTTCAGACGAGATGACACCTTGTTGGGTCATTGCTTGTGCTGAGACATTTCATCACTGGTCCATTTTGTCTCCACGCTGTGTTAGCCACTCTCCTGGAACCTGGATTTACAGCTTCCTCATCCCTGCCCATAAAATGAGGCATTGCTGAAACGCCCCTGCAAGAAGGGGTCAGCATGAGGGCGTTACCAAAAGGAAGCAGCAAGGGAATTTCCCTCCCTGCTCGTGTTGCATCTTAGGGTTAGCTCCGCTTTTGGGCCATATGTGATCTGCACCCCAGGGGAACGGCTGGACATCAAAGGGTGACTTCTGGTGAGGATGAGCTCATTTGCCCCTGCTCGACCCTTGCTGCGAGCAGGGGGCTGGGAGCTCTGTGACCACCCAGCAGCTCTTCCCCAGCCAGGACTCTGAGTGTCCAGGGCAGGAACCCCACTGGCTGCAGCTGCTCTGGCTCTGTCAGGACCTGCTCTTCCTCCCCTTAAGCCTGCAAATCACAGGAGGACCAGCTTCCCTTTAGACCCACGAATTCCCTGTGCTGCCAGCATGGCACTCATCACCGTTCAGCCCAGCAAGGCAGCATTTCACGCTGGGGGTGTTTTATCCAAAAAAGTTTGTGGGTTAAATTCCAGCACCTGGCCGCAGGACCAGGATTCTCACTGAGCCACCTCTCCTCCACAGCTGATGTTTGTGGGCTTTGCCATTAACATCATCTTCTGGATCTCTGGGACAGTGATGATGTGCCAAACCATGCAGCTCGTTTGTGCAGCCCCTCGCAGCCGAGCACTTAGCTGGGTAATTACCACAGGACAGGAAAGCCGATTTCAGCACCACTCTTGGATTTTGTTGTTTGTTTCTTTTCCAAGGAAAAGCAAATCTTCAGGCGCTGAGAGATGAGGGCTGGGCTGGTGTGCAGGGCATGGCTCAGGGCTGGGGAACAGAGCTTCAGGTCCTCTCTCTGCTTGAATTACTTTCCCTCCTGGACACTTCAGCATCCCATAACCCTGATACTCCATCTGCAGACCCTCTCCCTTGTGTTCTCTCACCTTTCCTGGCTGTGGAAAACAGCTTGTTTCCAAGAAACATTTTGGCTGGGACAAAGCTTTCAGCACTGTTTCTGCCAGGTCCAGCAGTCATTCCTCCTTCAGCTGGACTCCTGGATGGGCCCCTCCATGTGTCCAACTTCATCGCCATCTCCCCACCACCCCATTTCAGAGCATCTTCAGCTTGTACTTTTTACGGGAAGCTGCTCTTCTGTGAAACAGCTCTGTGCCCTTTCTTCCCCCCAGCACAGCCCGAATCCAGCTGGAAGAGGTGGAGCCCTTCCATGCCTAGTGAGATCCTCCTCAGACAGAGCTGATCCCCCTCCAGCCCTTGCACTGCCCATCCACAGAGCCATTGGCCACCCAAACAGCCCCAGGCCTTCCCTCCCTCTCTTGCATAAGAACTATCAGGAAGAGAACTGGCAATCCCAAGGGAAACACAGCCCCTCTGTGGCACTGATGGAGCCTCCCAGGGTTTTCCAGCTCTGGCTGTCTGCTGAGGTGGTGTTGGTTCAGGTCCAAGGAAAAGGGAGAGTTTCTGTCAACAAGAACCCCATGATGGGGATCCATCAGGAGTGTAACAACACCTCTTGTCTGCCTTAGCAATGGAGAAACAAAATTTCTCAGACTGCTGCATCCTCTAGGAATAGGGAATGTTAATAATTATTAATGACACCCTGTGACTATTATTATTAGCAATTCTAATTAACTGTATTATTATTATTTCCTCTCTTGAAGGTGCTTGGGTGTGGCACACACAAGGGATGGACGTTGCTTTCAATTCAGAAAAGGGAAAAGAGGGAACTCAGGCAATGTTATTTGGGTAATATAAAGTGGCAGAGGTGACAGGAGATCTGGGAGTCTGGTTCTAGAGGGAGCAGGGATTGGCAATGCCAGCACCAAACCCTCCACAGGCTGAGTGGTGCAATTCAGTGCATGGGTTTGCTATTTTCCAACTATAAAGACATAAAAGACTAAAACTAATCGTTAGTCTCAAGACTCCATAACTTTTTGTGCCTGAGTCAAAGGTGAGTCTCTCCAAGTTTTTGGACAAGTAAGGCTAAGGCCAGGAGAAAACTGGCAGCAGACAGTCTCTGCACGTGGCACAAGAGTGCCTTTGAACCCAAATCTTTGTCTCGTCACACTTGGCCAGACGACCCATGAAGAGGCCCAACACAACCTGTCCATCACACCAGCTCCTCCTTGCCTTGAGCTTGGGATGAGATGGTCTCCCCTGTGGTGAGGCCCATCACTGAATGTGTGGCACAACCCCAGTTCACCAAAAATAGCTCCAAAGAAGAGAGGGAGCAGCGTGCGTGGGGCCTGTGCGTGTGTCTGTGTCCACAAACCCATTTGCTGCTTAGGTGTCAGAAATAAATTTTACCACTGGAGTCTGCAGCATCTGATTAGTGAATTATTCAGTTTGGAGATTGCCTTCGCCATGACCTCATTAGTAACCCCGAGGTGAGCGGGACGCATTAGAGTAACCACCAGGCTGTCACTGAGGAGCAGAACTGGGGCATTAAAATGGATTAAAGTGCTTTACCAAGAAGTGCGGCACAACTCATAAAAAAAAAAAACAACAAAAACCAAATGAGAAGACAAAAGGGAAAAGAGACAGGAGTAGAAGGGGGGGGAGAAAAGAAAGAAAGACCAATAAAATAAAGAAACAAACCATTCAGTTAAGCTGGCAGCCTGAGGATAAACAGGCAAGCAGGTGGAGGGGTGCAGGGGTTCCAGTGTCTGGCAAAGCACAAGCCTTCTCTCTGAAGCCAGGGCAGGTCTGTGGCTGTGAAGAGGCATCTGCAGGGCTCTTCACTGTCTGCTCTGCCAAGAGAGTCCAGCATCTGCTCAGTTAAACCAGCCCTTCCTGCCAGCCGAGTTCCCCTGGCCACTCAGGAGATCTTCCTTTTTGACCCCTGCTTGGCTGACACCCAGCCTTAGACCTCCTCTGCATCAGGGAGGTGATGTGGGGCTGAAAAGAAGGTCCTCACACAGACCTCTAAGAGCCAGTGCCCATTCTGGGGTCCTCAGTTGTTCCATGCTGCTGGTTGCACACAGGAATCTGGTGGGAATGTACACGTCCCCCAAACCTGCCCATTTGTGGGACTTACTCAGCTGACATGGGGAGGAAGTCGTGGCCCACGCTGATCATTCGAGGACCACGGTGATCCCTTTGAAGGGAGCACGAGAGAGGGAGGTGGGGTGAGATACCCCATTTTGTCTCTTCCTGACAAGCCTACAGAAGGGAAAGGGGGATGGGTTTGTACCACACATCCCTCAGGGTCAGCTCTTCTTTCCTGGTGGGAGGCACTGGCTGATGTGAACAGCTTTCATCTGGGGATGGGCCCGGTGACTGATGTGGTCTCATTTGTTTGCTCAGCAGCAGTTGCAAATAATGGACGCTAAAAGGCTTTGTGGTTCATTGATGGCCATGCTCATAACCACACACTCTTCATCCAGTTCTGGGGGAGAAATGCAGTGCTCTCCATTTAACTTCTCGGGTCCTTAACCCTGCTTTCAACTTGATGTGGCTTTGGTCCTTTTGCTGTGCGAACAACAGGCCCTGTTGGTGAGAGATGCTCCAGCCTGGTGGCTGGACCCTGAGAGGAGATCATCCAAGGGTCTGTTCCTTCATCCCACCAATGCAGCTGCTAAAACCTTGGACTTGCAGCCATGGAATGACCTAGACCTTTATGAGGTCTCTCTGTGCCCGTGCCTGTTGACTACACTTGGCCTCTCCCACTTCTTTAGTGACACTACTGGGAGCATCTTATTGCCAGCTCACATCAGGGCCGGACTTCTAAAGGAGATGATGGGATTTCCATGTGCCATCCAGTTCTCAGAGGCATGGCGAGTTCCTGAGTTATTTCAGTACAGCCAAGTGTTTGCTTTCCATTTAGCTACATTGGTTCAGCTTTGGCCAGTCTGTAACGAAGATCCCCATCTAATACTTTCCCCACTTGTCCCAAGCTGTCCACCCCAGGCCAGTGCAGGAATGGGCACTTGTTGTGTGTCCCTTCTCCTCTATGGGGTTTTGGACATCTGGAACTTTACAGAGCGGGGCTGTGTTTGCTGACCCTGCCCCATTTAAATCCATCAGGTATGCCCTGGCCTCTCCTGGGAGTCTGTAAGAGGAACATGAAGGCCTAATGAAGGCAGGACACAACCACCTGAGTTTTATTAGGTTTAATTGTCCCTATTTTATTACACGTGAATGCATAAAGAACATTAATTGAATCGATTTCAAATACCCAGAGCAAACGAGCCACTCGATAGAGACGAGCTGAAAAGGGAGCGATTCAGGCTGTCAGTTCCCGGGGCCTTTCCTGAATCCTCCCTCCCGTACCCACCAGGCGAGTACGGGAAATTTGCTCATTTAATGCTGCTTAATAATATATACTCATGCACTGTGCATCCCCTGCTATTTGCATTGTCAAGTCATGTGCATTGACGCGGAAGCTTTGCTCTCCCCTGTGTTGCTGCTGGTGTCATCTCCGAGCGTTTGCCTAACGATGGCTTGACGGAGCGAGGGCAGAGATGCAGCAGAATTGAAAAATGACTGGGGGAGCCCAAACAGGGCTCTCTGTCACCATCCTGAGAATTGCTGGACTGTGTTAATTGAGCATCTATCAGGCACACGCACAGGAGTGGATCCTCTCCCTGCAATTAAAGCAGCCGCGTTGGCTTTGTTTTGAAGGCTGGCCAAATTTCACCTCGGCGATTTCTAGGATGGTTGTCCTAGTGGCAGTCTCATCTCCCATGAAGAATTGTCCTTGTCTCAGCTTAGCCATCTCCAAAAAACAATCAGCTGAAAACAGAAGAAAGTGCCATATCAGATAAATAGAACACTCCTTGAATTTCATTTTCCTTTTTCCAACCAGCACCTTTTGATCTGCTGTGCTGCCACAGATACACGGGGACATGAAGGACCTTTCCCAGGATTCACCACTGTCTCAACAGCTCCCCTTTGGATCTGTGTCTCTTGACATCTTCTGAACTTGGAGGCCAGGTTTATAGTGGGATTTTGAAGGACAGATTTGCTCCCTTATCTTATACATGGATTTCTTTCTTCCATCTTGTGTTTCCTATGGGAGCTACTTGCAATCCATGAGTTCAGTGACGAACAGAGCTGCATCTCTCTTCACAAGATTTCTCCCAACCCCAGCCACTTGTTTAGTTACTTGGAAAACCCTTTCTACCTCCTTGGTGAGGACACTGCTGGAGAGCAGAGCACAGAGCTCCTGGCCAGGCAGCTCAACAGGCTGCCAGGCTCTGCGTGCCTGTTCGTGGGACACAGCTTGGGATGTGAGGGCAGGTATTGGAATATCCCTCAGCATCTCCAGGTGCACCCTCAGAGCACTGAATTTTCTGGAATCTGTCCCATCATCATGGATGGATTACCCACTGGACTAAAGCTGGACCTTCCTCACCCACTGGCTAGAGATGGGCACTTCACAAGGAACCAGTGTGAAAAGCAATGCAGGACAAGAGCCCAATCCCATATTTCCTATATCCCAGCCCAGCAGGCACCAGCACCCTCCCCACACCGATGTCCCCTTCAACTGCAATCAGCTCCCAGCTCTGCCTCCAGCCCTGGAGGATCCTCTTCCCACTTCCCCAGCAGCCAGAAGAGGGTGGCATCAGTCCCTGCCTGTTTTGTAAAGCAAGGCTGGAGTTTTCTCTTGGCCATTTGCTAAACAGCTGGAGTGCTCCCTGTATCCAAGGAAACCTGCCTTAACCTGCTGCTTACAGGGAGGCTTCAGTTGGACAAGGTTCTCTCGGCTCCCAGAGCTCCTGGATTAAAGTTTTGGGCGGTCTATGAGGTGAGATCTGCCTTTTTCTTGCCCTCCCAACATGTTGTGCTCTCCACTTTGGAAATTGAGTCTGTGCAGAACAGAATGGGAAACCCCCTGATTTTCTCATTTTTTTGGCCACTTAGTTGCAGTTTCACAAAAACGGAGGCAGAGCCTGGAGGCTGTTTTTCTGATTCTATTTCATTTTCCTTTCTTCTTCTTCTTCTTCTTCCCTACTCCCAACACTTCCAGTGGGCGAAGTGCAGTGTAACCACCCACCACAGAGATTCTCTGTGCTGCATCGTCAGCTGGGGTCAGGTGTGGGAGCTGAGCATCACTGGGAGAGATATGCATGAGAACTTGGGAGGAGGTGGAAAGAATCAAAATCCAGGAACTCTGGAAAGGCTGGGAGAAACGTGTGACACTGGAAGAGTCTGTGGCTGTATCTGGGCCCTTCCACCTCTCTCCCAAAGCAGGGAAGCTTGCAAGGAGCAGGTGCAGCAGAAAGCAGGCAATGCTCTCAGGTTTGGCTAGATGCTGTCTCTTCCACTGGCCTATGTTTACTCTCCAGATGTGGTTGTCAGCACCTCCTTGTCCTGCCAAGCCATTGCTGCAGCCCTTAAGCTCCAGAGGGCAAGTCTCTGCAGCACTTGAATCCATCCCATCCCATCCCACTTGAGGCTGTCAGCATCCCACACCCTGCATCCCTGTCCCTCCTGCTTTGTTCCTGCTGTCCCTTCTCCTCTCTCAAAGCAACACTGATCCCAGCTCTGCTTCAGAAAGCTCACAGTCAAAAAATTCCCCTTTTCCTTCCCCATCTCTCCCACTTGGCAGCTGGGCGCAGCAGGAGGGTATAAGAAAACTATAGCCCTGTGGGATGGATCAGAGCAGCTGTGAGCTCATCCTGGGGCTGCAGGAGGGGTTGCAGGGGTGGGCAAAGCCCAAGGAACAAGCCCAGGGGATTTTGCCCAAAGGCAAATTGGGCAGAGAAGGGCTGGAGGCCAATACCGAGTTTTCCCAGCTTTAGGATGCTGAGGTGAGCAAGGAGGAAAGAATTTCTGTCCCTTCTGTCCCCATCCAGCTGGGCCACGCCAGCCCCAGACAGATACTGGGATCACCCGCCTGCCCTGGTGCCGGCGGGCACGGCTCTGGTGCCTCCTTTGGCTCTGGTACCACCTCGCTTTACACCAGCACATCCCGTTAGTGCATCCCTGAGCAGCTCCGGGACCATAAATGGTGCTCTGGGAGCTGGAGGCCTCTCCTCTCCCTCCAGCACACCCATAACGATGGTGCAGTAATGGTTGGGCTGCGCTAAAAGCCTTTTCCTGCCCGCGCTGGAGCGGGGCCGGCGCTTTCCCCGAGCCGGGTTAATGCAGCGGCAGCTCCGGAGGCGCAGCGGGGTTAACGCAGCGCTCCCCCCGCAGCTCCCCACGCTGCCGGGAGGTTAAACCCTGCCTTGGCCCCGCAGGAGCTGCTCGGTCTCCTAGCCAAGGCGTGAGTGCCAAGGCTTCCCGCTCGCAGGTGAAGCATTTCTTTGGCTTTCCCTAAGGTGGCAGTGCGAATCCCGGCACCGCAGCGTCCTCCCGCAACCCACGCCTTCAGCTCCCAGGTGTCTCCTGCCTCCCAAAGCACTCAGCGCTCCGTTTCCTGGCTCGGGCTCCATCCGTGAGGTCAGAGGTGTTCTTTTTGGACCCTGACACTCGGCCCGGCTGTGTTCCTTATTTCAGTGTCCCATGTCCCGAAAAGATCAAATGAAGCTTCTTTCTGCTGTTTCAAAGCTTGTTTATTTNAAAGGAAGAGAAGAAGAGAGAAGAAGAGAGAAGAAGATGGAGAAGAAGAAGCTGACATCCTAGAATCTCCATGTTGGCTCTATATAATATATATGGCAAAACCTAAAAACTACAGCTCCACACTCTGTGGGACACTAAACAACCATCTCCTCATTTCTTTGGTGCTCTCAGTTCACCCAGAAGTGGAGGCAAATGCTCCCATGGGCTTAGTTCACAGGCCAAGCCTTTTTTTGAGGAGCTCTCAGGGTATAACAAACACCCAGAGAAGCAGGAAAAGTTCCCAGGCTTTTCCTGGACTCCAACATGTGACATCCCACAGCCTTGCCTGGCCCCAGGTGGCTGCTGGGGGACCCTGGGCACCCCGACACGGGTGACAAAGACCTGCCACCGGTGGCAACAGTGATACCCACACAGCCCCAGGGAGGAGGGTGCACCGGGGGGCTGGCAGTGAGGAAAAGCTTGAAGACAGGGTGGACAAGCTTCCAGGGTCTGGTCAGCAGGAGGAGAGGTGCTGGAGGGACATAGAAAGCTGGAATAAAACTTATCTCGGTTTTCCACCAATAGAGAGAAGCAAATGTTACTGCTTTGTGTTGGTGTGGAGAAGATTTAAAGGGTGATAAGAGGGTGTCAGGAAGCCTTGGAGGCAAAGAAAGAGCACTTTGCATGCCAGCCTGCTGGTTTTGCTCCTGGTTTGCAAGATCCCTCCTCAGCATTGCCTGCGCAGTGCAGTTTGACTCAGGGCTGGCCAAGAGAATGTGTCCTGCAAGGGCAGACCCTGGCCATGGCAGCAGGCTGGCTCCTTCACCCACGGAGCCCCAGTGCCACCCTGTAGCCCTGCAGCTGCTGGGATGCCCCTTGGGGTCTCCTCCACCTGTAGCAAAGCCCCAACCTCTTGTAGAAGTTTTGATGTGCAGTCTGTGGACCGATTGCTGATTAAGTGATCCTCAGGCCTCGCAGGGCACGGTGGCCAGAGCAGGTTAAAAACTATCTGGTCGGCAAAAATACCCTGTAATTTCCTCTCTCTCTGATCACGAAGTGCCCCCTTAGGAATGCCAGACAGCCCTGGGCAGCAGGCACAGATTTGGATTTACTTCTGTTGTTCAGACCAAACAGCTGCTAAGGGCGTCAGTTATACAGACATGATGATGTTGTCACTTTATGTATCATTTTTATTTCATTGCTCTCCAATGTTTGTAATACCCCGGAGCTGAGAAGCTTAAATAACAGCTCTCCCCATATTGATTTTATCCTTCGCCATTTGGCACTCATTCATTCCTTTCCCTTTGAGTTCCTAATAACTGGGATTTTAGCTGAGCCACATCCCTCTCCTTGCTCGGGCAGTGGCTGTGGCCAGCCAGAGATGGCAGGAGAAGGGATGGGAGCAGGGCAGTAGTTTTCTCCAGAGGTGAGGCTAATGCATGTGTGATGCTGCATTGCCTCCTGAACTCCTCCTTACCAAAAACATAAAGTTAGCACCACAAACAATGTCTTAACTCTGTTGCAGTAACACTGAAGGGAGTTGTGTTTAGAACCAGCCCTCTCTGGCAGGAATTTGGGGATGGAGCAAAGAACCTGGTGGTGCTGAAGGGATTATTCTGTAACAGAATATGTCTTTTCATCCCAATGCAAACTGCCTGTGAAGTGACCATGCACTCTTCATGTGTTTTCCCTGCATGGAGGTTTCCTGGTTGCTCAGCCTGGGGCTCCTGTGTTTGAGCCATGGGACTTGGACACTGGACCATGCAAAACCTCAACTTCCCTCTGTTTTGACTGGGATGTGGTGGTGTCTCTTGTAGCAGGATTGGTGAGAGGAGGTGTCTTCTTGCCAGAGTTAATAAGCAATAGGTGGAAATATTTATCTTAACTCCATTAGATGCTCTGACACATCACTGCGGGAGGTGAGGGAGTGAGGGGAGCCCTGTGGCACGGTGAAACAGCTGCTACTGAATCTGCCTGCTCAGCACAGCCAGGTCTGTACACAGACAGGTCAGACTGGCACAGCCTCGTCTGCAGGCTCAGCTTGTCTTTTTGACTGTAGAAATTCCATTTGAATAATCTGCACGTGAGATGGCTGCTGGACCCACCTCTGTCTCGGTGGGAAGCAGAGGTCTCCATCAAGATGCCCCCCATTAGAGCACCAGGAAGAACCTGGTGTCATTTCAGGTCTCCTTGGTCATTTCACCTGTGGGGGCCACCTCCAGATTTCAGCTGTGTGCAGCATTCTGTGTGTTTGCAAAAATAAAGCCATCCTTTTAATATTTAATCAGTCGTTAGTCACTTTTATTTATTTTACTCATCTGAACTGCATCACAAGTGTTTCACTGATAGTTATTCATTGTTGAAGATCTTTGCTGGGGGGAAACTCTCCGTTGTTGGAGAAATGGGACCGAATCAGCTCTGTCTGGCAGAGATCTGTCTCCACCCCTCTGCAGGGCTTTCCCAGAGCCTCCCCAGATCCCTGGGAGGAGCAGGGCTGGAAGGGCTCTGGTTAATGCAGCTCTGGATCCACTTGGCTACCACAAACCACAGCCTTGCCTGGCAGGGGGAGCGGGTGCTGAGCCAGGGGAGGGGGGAATGGGAAGATGGGCTCTGGGGACCCCATCCCGCTGAGAAAGTGGGTTGTGTTTCACATTAGCTGATGCTCCTGTGTGGTTTCCAGCACTAGCCCAAATGCAGAAGTTGTGGCAAGCAAGCTTGGATGTGCAGTGGGCATAAATCATGTCAACCTTTCTCTGTAAGGATGGGGAGGGCCTTTTTCAAACTGGTGGGGTGATGGGGGAATTGCTCAGTGCTGAGAACTGCTCTGCCTTGGGCAGTGTGGGCACTTACCCCTTTCAGTAGAACCAAGATTTATTTGCACTGTGAGATTTTGGGCTTTGGCTTTTCCCGGATGGCGTTAGAAGTGTCAGAGCAGGGGCGATACAGGTGCCAATGTGGATAACAACATGACACAGGTGCCCAGACATCTTCAGGGCTTGCTGGTGTCCTCCTCTGCTTTCCCAGCCTGCATTGTGTCCCAGATGAGCATGGGGACCTTGAGCATTTGCTTGCTTTGACCTTGCTGGTTCCTGTCACCAACCAAAATGACACGAGAGATCATTGCAATTGCTTGGCATGCTGCTGCAAATGCCTGCAGCCCTCTTCTCCTTGGCCCCCCTATGGTTCCCCCAGCTGGCTGCTTCCCACACATGTTCCTAATCCTCCAACTTGCCTGCCCTCCTCCTCTTGATCCTCCATTTTCCCCCCGTAATCCACACCTCGTCCTCCTGCAGCCTCATTGCAGGACCCCACCTTCCTTCACCCCACACACTTGGAAGGTTAAAATAAGCTCTACCTGGAGTGTGTTCAAAGGCTAATGTACATCCTGCCTTAATTATTGATCTGTTTATTGCAGACACTTTGGCAGGACGTGGCCACAGCTCACACACCAAAGCTGCTGCCCTTGGTTCCCCTTGCGGCTCACTGGGGCCGAGGGCAGTGTTAGGGCAGTGACCTGGGGACCTTATGGGGACCTTGAGGACAACATCCCTCTGTCCCCACCAACACACCTGCGTGCCTCAGGGCCTCCCAGGATAACCCCTTTAGCCCCTTCCCGTGGGAACAATAAAGGGCTTTCCTGCAGGGTCTCCCTTCAAGCCCCTCTTTCTCCCCAGGTGAGCAGAGCTCGTGAGAGCTCTTTCCCACAGCAAGATCCCCTCCTGTAAGGTGGTGTCAGCTCCCAGTGTGTGCCCAGGAAGGCTGGCACAGGGGATCAAAACACAATTATGCCATTGAGCCCCAGCTGCTCTCATCCCCGGGCAGGGAGAGATGAGATGCTGCATTAGCAGGATTGTTAACGACTCTGCAAAGCCCATGTCCAGAAACAAGCGTGGCAGTGCCTGGAGAGGAGGGCTCAGAGGCACAGCCCTGCTGCTGGGGCTGCTGCCAGCCTGTCACCTTCTGCTCCAGGAGCTCCAGCTTTCAGGTGATACTGGAGAGGCATCAAAGTAGGAAAACGCAGATGCCACCAGCTGCCGAGGGGGAGCAGCCTGCATTTGCTTGCTTTTCTCCACAGTGAGGTGAGGTAGCTGGGACAGAACCCTGCTTGCTCAGCCCAGGGCTTCTGGCTAAGCCAGAATTTGTGGTCCTGGTTGCTTTGGGTTTGGCGTGGTCTCTTCTCCCTGCATGGTGGGTCGGGAGCAGGACCAGATGTCTCACTTGAACCCATCATGGGATGATGACACATTTTAAGTGATCCAAGGTTTCCTGAATCCTCTGATGGACCAAACGACCATTTCAAGCAGCTGTTGCCCCAACTCATCCTTGGGATGAGAGAGGTAGCAGAGAGTTCTGAAGTGGTGCCCCTTTGGGGCCACAGCCATCTCCCCAGCCTACTGTGGGGGCTGGAAGTCCCTCATCCCCCTGATGCTTGGGAAGAATATTAGGTCAAAGCTGCCTTCCCTACACTGCTGTAGACAATAGTAACTTCACCAGATTTATTTGGGGGAGAAGCATCCTACAAAAAGATTTTGGTAAATCATTTTATGAAGAGTTGTATTATATTAGTTTCTTCTCTGCTTAACCCTGCTCTGGCACCCAAAAAAACCCCCTGGCAGAAAGTTCAGCAACAGACTTGGAGGCATAAACAAGCTGGGGAGCTTTTTCTAAGGCAATTCAGCTTCCTCACAAGGGTGGATGGGGATAAGGAGAATGTTTCTCTGCCTGTGTGCAGGGAAGAGCTCAGGGCGAGGAGGAATCAATTTTCCAGCGAGCTGTGATTCAACCTGGAGGCTTGGTAAGGGCCTGAGATGAGCATTGTTACCTCCCTGATGAGGTGTGTGTCATGGACACTGTTCCTTTTGTACAGTTTTCTCCCCAGCATCTCAGCATCAGCCTGTTTCCATGAACCAGTCAGTGGTTCTTGAGGGAAGCTCCTGGGGGTACAAGTGCCTGGCTGCAGGATTGGGATGCTTGGATGGAACCTCACAGTGAGAGGGAACTGGACCCACATGGATGTAGCTCTTCCTGTCATTCTTAAAAACTGCTTGAAAAAAATAGCTGAAGGCTTGTGGCCTAATTAATCAATTGATTTTGATTAGTTTTAAAACCAAGAGCAATTTTTCTTACACTGAGGTCCTGCAGTGTAGGATATTCCAGGCTCTCTGTGGCCCCACTGCAGTCCCACACGCTCCACTCGTCCGCTAAGAGACTGAATTAGGAATGTGGGGAAAAATCATGGGAGATCATGACAGATCATTCTGCTCCTTTGTCCTGGCAAGGGTTGTGTCTTTCACTGCATGTCCTGGCTGCTCGCATCAGGAATTTCCTGACTGGTGCCCACAGCAGAGTGGCTCTGAGCGTGTAAAATGCCCCGAGAGAGGTGCAGATGGCAGGACATCAGAGCAGCAATGCTGGGACTCTAATTCCCGTTATCTGCCTGCAGCATGGCCATCTCAAGTGCCTCCTGGGACTCCTTTCCAGCTCCTCTCCCAGCTCCTTTCCCAGCAGCTGCCCTCAGGCTTTGCAGCCTGGCCCCTGCTTCCCCACCCTGGTCTCAGAACGCTCCTCTTTCCTCCAGCTGGAGGGATGGGCCCTGCTGAGCATCGCTGCCAGATCAAAGTGTTGCCTTGATTCCTTCATGGCAGCTATAATCTGCTCCACGTCATCCTTTTTGCTATTCCTTGGGCTTTCCAAGACCTTCGTTTCAGTCTTTTTTAAAATTTTTTTTAATTGCAAACATCCTCCCCGGACCATCTCTTGGACATTGCAGCCGTGACCAGGCCTTTTCCTGGCTAGGCACATTAATTCAGGAAAGGTGAATTTCCTGCCTAGGTGGGAAACTGGTTCAGGTCCCAGCACTGAATGCAAGCACAGCAATATTTTTTATCTTTGTGACAGGGCTGTTCCTTTAGAACTCACTTGAACGTGTTTTCACCTGAAATTTTTGTCCGTGATAATTTGAGCAAACGGTTCTCAGTCAGATGCTTTCCCCTACACTTTGTTATCAGCCTTGTAGAGTTTACAGGCAGGACATCAGCTGGAATGGCTTCATTCTGCCCTTGTCCCCCCATGTCCACAGCATGGGCAAGGTCAACCCAAGCTTGGTTTACCACCATAGGCTGCTCTCCAGTGACCTCACTGAGCTGAGACCTTCACCTTCCATCACACAACTGTCACTGCCCAAAAAATGATTGTCCCACACACCTCTCCTTGGCCCCCTTCCTTCTCCTCTTCCTGCAGATTCCCAGGGCCATGCTGACCCAAGTGCAAGATGAGACCTTCCCTGCTGCACCTGCCAAGCACTTGCAAAGAAATACAGACACAAGATCAAAAGATGCTTCCAAGCACTTCCCAGGGTGGTGAGAACAAGGAGCTCTGCTTCAGGGAGCAACACCTTTGGTGCTCATGTGCCTGCACAGCTCAGGTGAGAGTCAAATGCTTCTTGGCTCTGCAGGGGCTGATAGTTTCCTCCTGCAGCCCGTCTCAGTGGTGCCATGGTGGATGCTGTGCCCTCAAACCAACCCTGATGTCCCTCCCCAAAAGCTGGCACCAGCACCTGGGCGTTTAATTTGCAAGCTGGACCCTCGCCAATGCTTAGCTTTTGGGGTCTCTCTGCAAAGGGGAGCATGAACCTGCAGCCAAATTCCCAAGGCAGAGCACAAACCCCTTTTCCCCTCCTCTCCCATCAGAGCTTACACCCTGCGCTCTGCCCGGCGCCGCTGCCGGAGCAGCTCTGCCCGCCCGGGGCTGGCTGCCTGTCAGAGGTGTGCAAAGCAGTCCTGCAGATCCTCCTGGATGGGAGGGGGGCTAGGAAAATGTCAGCTCATCATTTTCAGCGAGCGGGAGTGCTGTTCTGGTAAGAGGGAGCGGGGCGGCGCGAGCCCCAGCGCGGGCCTGCCGGATCAATACGGAGATCAGAGGCTCGAGTGGATGTCGGAGCTTGTGATGACTGAGCAGATATTGGACCACAGATCTCTCTCTGGCCATGCCCCCAGGGGCTGTGGTGTTTGCAGGCCTCGGGAGGCAAGCAGTGCATTGGGCAGCCTTTACCTGGGGTGCAGGGTGGCAAGGGGAAGGATTGTCCCCAGGGGACAGCCAGCCCTAGAGTGAGAGGTTAAAGGCAGCTCTGCAGGTGGGAAGAGGAGAACCACAAACCAAACAGCTGCCTTCACCTCTGTCTGTGGTCAGGAGCTCCTCAGGCACTTCCCAGCCCAGCTTTTTTTCTCAGTGTTTCGGCAGCAGCTCGTGTCCCCATGCAGAGAGCAGATGGGATGGGGCAGATGGGGAGCTCTCTGCAGAGAAACTTGCATTTAGTTTTGGCCCCGTGCATCCCATGGAATTTCTGGAAGCCCTCAAAGGCCAGAGGAAACCCAGCCCCCGAGCCCCTGTGGGGCAGAGTTCTCACAGGAAGCTCTGATTTCATTCTTCATGGAGATGCTTCTTGAAAGAGCAATTTGCCAGCATCCCTCACAGCAATAACGGCAAGGCCTCTGCTCGAGATACCATCTCTGTGCTCTGACAGCCCCATCACTCATGGCCTGCTCCTGCCTCCCTCTTCCACAGGCACATGAATGAGGGATGGAGGCAGGGTTGGAAGTGGGAATGACGCGTTCCCACCACGGGCAGCTCCCAACTTCTCCCATCCTCTTTTGGGTCTGGGAGTGGGAGTGGTAGTGCTGTCCTTGCTGGGCATCATCTCCTCTCTGCCCACGCACAGGTGAGGGGTGCTGGGTTTGAGCAAGGGAAGCAGGACCAGGGGCCACCCAGCTCTGGTGTTGGGGGAAGGCTGGTGGCCCATCTGCCCTCTGTGGCAGGGACTTTGCTGTCACTGTGGTCTCTTCCTCCAGTGAACCCGGCAATCCCCCTGGCAGCCAGCACCAGGAAGGATGAACAACCCCCCCTGTTTCTTTCTCCTGCCTACCTTCCAACCTGCCCTCGGGCACCCAGCTGGATGCTCCTGCTCCTCCCATTCCCCTGCTTTGCCCGGCCACGTTTCCTCAGCAAGAGCAGATTTATCTATTAGTGGCAGAGGAAGACGTGGCTTGGCACAAATCCTTCTCATCAGCTGCTGAAGCAGGGCCTGCCTGGCACCAGGTGGCAAAGTGGGGTGGGCAAGTCATGGGGGTGGGTGGGCTCCTGTGTCCCCCACAGCCTGGACAGCTGACCTGAAACCTCCCCAACTTTCCGTGGGGTTAAACCTTGGCTTTGCAAGCAGAGGGCAAAGCTGGTATCTGGATTGCAGGGGACCTGAAAACCTCTGTCTGGGTTTGTGCTTTGTTAGCAGCTGTAATCTGCTCCAGGCCAAGGGATGACCCCATGCCCTGGGGGACAGAGGGACAGGGTGCTCATGTGTGCAGCCCTGGCCAAGCAGTGCCACCCTGGCACCCCAGGTGACAGTGGTTTCCTCCAGGTGACAGTGCTGATCTGCCGAGATGAGAGCTTTGCTGTGTTGTGGGACTGCAGTGCGTCCCCAAGGTGGAGGTGTGCCCCCTGAATGTGTCCCCACCCGTGACTGACACTGTGGTGACATGCCAGGGTAGACTGATGGCCTCACACCTGTTTCACATGTCGTGGTGTGATTGATGTCAAGTGCCGTGAAGAGCCTGTGACCTTGCACCAGCTCCAGCATAGAGGAACCCCTGGTGTCATCCTGGGCACTGGTTTTGGAGGTAGTGTGACATCCCTGTCCCCTGTGCTGCTGGGGGATGTGCCCACAGGCTGACTGGGCATTGTGAGGTGTCTGGTGTTTCCCATGGGCAGGGATGTATGACATGGTGCTCTCTACCAGTGACTTCTGCTGTCTGGTCACAGGGCTGAGCCACGAGAATGGCATCTCTCGAATACAGGTGGGGAAACTGAGGCAGGGAGTAGAAAACATGCCTGGGTGTTTTCCTCTCTTGTGCCTCCCTATAGGTGCCTGAGGACAGGAGATGCTGCTCATGAGAAAGGGGATCCACAGAATTCTCCCCTGAGCTCCTCTTTCCTGCAGTGCCAGGCACTCCAGTGACCTCTTTTGCTCCAAGAGTTTCACTTTGGTAATTCGGAAGCAGTTGGAGCTCAGGGAGAAAACAGCCCTCCCACCTCTCTATTTCTCCTCTAGCCCAATTCACCTGCTTCCCCTGGGGGGCCCTGGCAGGAGGAACCCCGGTGAAGCTGCTGGCACCCCAGAAGAGCCCGTGGGAGCAGGGCTGATGCCCAGGAACGAGCAGCCCCTTGCACATCACTGCCATTCCCAGGGCTTCTGACGTGGCTGGGCAGCAGTGGGCAAGGACTTGCCCAAGCAGGAGCCCTGCCCATGTCCCACTGGGACAGGCTCCCTGTGAAGAGCCATGGATGCATGAATCCCAGCTGCAAATCCTCTCGGTGTGGTGGAGTGTTTTTCCCTCTTTCTCCTCAGATCCTGTTGCCTCCTCTGGAGCAGGATGATTCTGGGTGCGTAGTGGAGTCTGAAGGTGTTGGCTCAGCCAGTGCTGTTTCTCCTCCTTGTGCAAAGCCCTGTGCCTAGCAGAAGTAGACCCTTGAAATATTTGGAGTCCTACACCTGTAATTCCTCCCTTTGCCCATGCTCCTGCCTGCAGCACCATCCCTTTATCGCTGTGTCTGTGCAGAGGAGCAGAGACATGAAACTATTGGGGGAATCAAAAAAAAAAAAAAAAAAAGGCATGCATAAAAGCGCTGTGGAAAAGCAGAGCAAATTAAGCAGAGCTCTGATCTGCTTGGGTTTGTGCTTGCCAAAAATGCACCATGCATCTTAATTCGCTCTGCTGTTCAGCTCGCACTCACTGCTCTCCTGATGCCATTTCGGCGCTCTGAGCTCAGCCTTTTCAACACTTCAGTCTTCCGCTTTCAGGATTTTTTTTTCTTTTTTTCTTTTTTTTTTTTTTTTTTGCATGTCTGATTGCAGAATCTGCTGCAGGAGGGAAGGGGAAAGCCAGGGGAGGGAGGACGGGAGCCCCGACCCTGGGTGCTCCTGCCTGCGCTTCCCGGCAGCCGGCTGGGTCCCCAATGCATTTTTTAGGGGCTGGCGGGGGGTGAATCTTTTCTAGAAAGTCCTTCTCGGGTGCTCTTCTGTCGCTTTTTTCACACCCAGCCGTCTGATCTGCCTCTCGCTAGGATCCTCCAAAGAAGAAGAAGAAAAAAAAAACATTTAAATTGCTGTAATCCACACTGGCTTTTATTCTCTTCCAGTTCAGTTTAATCGCTCTTTCCTCTCCACCCTTATGTCCGGGTTGGGGGAGGAGGGGGGAAACCCACCCAACAACCAAGCGAAAGGCAGCATCGTCCTCCAAAAGAGCTTCAGAAAGCAGGAGCCGAGCCAGAGCCCCTCCGCTCTCCCCCACCACAAATTTAACCCCAGCTTCAACTTTTCCTCCGCTCCCGGGGCTGAGCTGGGCTCCAGCAGTGGGGTTTTTCCCCTCTCTCCACCCCCCCTCCTACACTGATTTTAGCGGAGAGGGAGGGGGGTGGGGAATCCTTTTTATTGCGGAGCCCTGTTCTCTTTGCGAGCCTTCCTCCTCCTCCTCTTCCTCCTTCTCCCCCGCTTTTTGTGCCCACCGCAGCAGGGCTGGCTCTGGCCGGGGGAGGGAAGCGATGGGAAGGGGAGATCGCCCCCTCCTCTCCCTCTGTCTGTTTTTTTTGCAGGTGTGTCAATTTTAATTCTGCCCAGTAGGTGGGACTTGGTGACTTTCGCACCGTTTTTGTTATTTATTTATTTCCCCGGCTGCTTCTCTCCCTCCCTCCCCTCCCATCCCTCCCTCCCCAGCCTCCCGTTGCGATCCTCCGGAGCGGCTGCGGGAGCGGCGGGCGGCCGGGCCGGCATGCATCCATCCCCGCCCGCGGCAGCGGCCGCTGCCCTAGCGGGAATTACAGCCTCTCCCAGCCAGCTGCCAGCATGATTTCATCTGCTGGAGGATTTTTGCATCTGATCGCTTGAGGTTTTGTTGTTGTTGTTTTTTTTTTTTTTCTTTTTTCTCCCTTTGTCTTTGTTTCCTTCCCCCTTTCCCCCCCTTCCCCTCCCTCCATCCCCCCTTTCCTCCTCCTCCTCTTTTTTAGAAGCAGCAATCGGAGATGGATGTCTCTCTTTGCCCTACCAAGTGCACTTTCTGGAGGGTATTTTTGCTCTGGAGCATTTGGGGAGACTATCTGCTTTCGGTGCTGGCTTGCCCTGCTAATTGTCTTTGCAGCAAGACAGACATCAATTGCAAGAAGCCGGATGATGGGAACCTCTTCCCTCTCTTGGAAGGGCAGGATTCAGGCAGCAGCAATGGCAACACGAGCATCAATATCACGGACATCTCAAGGAACATCACTTCCATGTAAGTGGGGGTCCCCCCGGGCTCCCCCTCCCGCGGCAGGGTGCGGGCTGGGCTGCCCGTGCGGGGCTCAGGTGCCCCCGGCATCGCTGCACTGGCTGGGCTCAGCCCTACTCCCCGGGCAGAGGATGCAGATCTGGCTTTTCTCTCACCCCATCCCCCCTAAAAAAAAAAAAAAAAAATCCTTTAAAAAGCCCAGCAACAGTTTGGCCAAGGCTTAAGAGGAATAAAGTAAATGAGATCTGATTCCTTAGCAGAAGAGAGAGCAGCAGGCAAAGATGCTAAAGCTGCTGCTTCCTTTAACTGTTTGCTTCTGCAAGGGGAACGGGGACGCCACAGCCACACACCGCCACATATTTACCCAAATTGGGCAAGAAAAGCAAGTTCTGAGCTGTTTTTTCTTCCTTGAGACTTTGGATCCCGTTAAAATGTCGTTATTTTTACATCTCCACATCAGAAAATGCTCCCTTCCCTGCCCTGGCTGAGTGTATCTGGGGATCTGCGGTTTCGCATTTTTAAGAGGAGGAAAAAAAAAAAAAAATAGGACAGTAAGATGTCCCTTAAGTAGCTTATTTAATTCACATTGTTATAATTTTGTAACTCGTCGTGGTGCCGCGATAGGATTTGTGCGTTTTAGGTTCGGGGTGGTGGCAGTGGGGAGAAGCGTCGGAGCAGCGAGATATTTTTAGTTGAGCACTTTGCGTTTGTTTGCATGCTTGTTTATCTGGAAAATCAACTTGAAGTTGCATTATCCTTGTTTGGAGAGGCAGTTAGCAAAGCCCATGTTAATCTCATCAGTGTGGAGTCGAGAAAGGAATATATTTCCTTCTCCTGAATCCATCATGCTCTGTGTGTGTGTGTGAAAAAAAAAAAAATTCCTCATTGCTTCCAATCTCTGCTCTTTATTTTCCAGTACATTTTTGGGTGAGATGAACTCTGAGCCATTTCATTATTCTAATGCTAATTGAAATGTGAGCATTTAGGGAAATGTAGCCCCCAGAGCAAGTTGCCAGTGGGAGTTGAGCAGAGAAGAGGTGGAATCCTTTATTCTGGCAGTTAAATGCAGCAAGGTTTGAAATGAGTAATGGAGGGTTATTTATTTATTTTTTTTTCACCTCGATGGCACGGTTGCATGGAGGGAGAGGGCTTTGGGTCTCCTCCTGAGGCTGTTTTATTTGCTCACAGTGCAATTGCAGCAGAGCCATGGAGTAATTGCAGTGCCTCTTTTGCAGCTCTGCTCATCACCTTTGCTGGGTAAAGATTATGGGAGCTGCTTTCCTTGCTTGCTTACAGGTTCATGTGATGCCCAGGCAGGTTTTCAGCAGGTCACTGACCCTGAATCCCCAACTCTGCCTTCCCCTTGCCAGCAAACCTCTGTAAAAGCAGCAGGAATGGGGAAAGTAAATGGGGAAGCTAATGCAACGTTCCCCTTCCAATCGCCCCACATTTACCCTGCTTCGTGGTGCTGGAGTGTTTTCCCTGTGATGCTGGAGGGATGAGGGTGATGCTGGGGAAGTCGGAGAAACTCGTGTTTTTTCCCTGTGCTCGCTGTTTGTTGTGGTTTAGTTTTAACCCTTTGGGGGCCAGGAAGCAGCAGGGAAAGGCTGGGAAGGGTTTGGAAGCCACCAGTGTGAGCGAGTGTGCGTTGTCAGATGCACAGACATCTGAACTGCTGTGAGAGGTAGTATTACACGAGTGCTTTGTGCCCAGAAAATGTCTATACTGCTTTAAAAATGAAAAATGCTGATAAGCAGTCCGTAAAAAGGAGAGGAAAAAAAAAAAAAGCCCAAATGGACAACTCCAGAAACAGATACCGGGTATTTTTTTTGGAAAGGAGCTTCTCTTGAGTTGGGGAAGGAGAAGAAGGTGCCAGTTTTTGCTGGAATTCATATGCATCTCTGCTTCACACTGAGCAAAGCACATTCCTTCACCCCCTTCATTGCTGCTGGACCCGTGCCTCCCTTCTTGGGCTTGGGAGGGCTGAGGCACAGGAGCGGTGTGAACCCCAAAATGCTCTCAGGGGCCGAGACTGAGCAGGAATGAAAACTTTCCACAAGGGTCTGTGCTTACTGGGAAGGCGTTTGTAGGGGATGCTTGTGGGAGCAGAGGGTTGATTTGTGTGGCAGGGATGATTCCCAGCAAAGGAGTCACTGCTGGGAGGCAGGGTTGAACCACTTTCACGCTCTTGTGCGGGAGGCATCAGGTCCTGCACCCTTTCAGGCTGATGTCAGGCCTCTCCTTGCCAGCCCTGACATCATGGGTGTCGGGGTGAGGGTGCCTCGAAGCCCAGCCTGGTCATCGCTGAATCACTCCTGGCATGTGAGTCTGATTCAGCTGGGCAAGGAGCAGTGTTTTCCCCAGCTTGCCACGCTCACCGGGGGCTTGGCCTTGTTAGGCAGCTTGTGGGCAGCCAGTGGGCAAAAGAGTCCTCTCCCACTGGGCTGGGGGCGAGCAGGGGAGGCTCGATCCTGTCCCTGTGGCTGGGGGATGCAATGTCCCAGCTGGAACCTCCCGAAAGGCCCTGGGGAAGGTGGTGGTCGCTGCTCCATCTTGTTGCTGGCGAAAAAGCAAATGGAGTGTGGGGTGGTGAAACAGCCCTGCGACCAGGCAGAGCCTTATTCACGTCCAAAAGAGAGCTCAGCTTCCAAATCAGGGCTTGAGTGTTGTTGATGAAAGACTGCCAGCGCCCAGAGAGCTGGATAGAAAAACCAATATGAGCCATCTTGGATGGCTTGTCTGTCTTACCCCCTTGAGCCAGGGCAAGACCCCTCTGTGCCAGCCCACCCCAAGCCTGCTTTGGGGGCTGAGCCATCAGGAGCTTTGGGTTATATCACTTCTTAGTGGGTGATGAGATCCTGTGAGGTGAGGACAACAGAGCAGGAGCAGGGGACACCCAGCCTGCAGTGCTGTTCAAGGAGGCTGGTGGGGCAGGCCAGCCCTGTGGGTGCCCTCAGGGTTGTACCCCATCATCCTGTGGGTACAACACTTGATCCATCATCTCAGAGGCACAGCCTTTGCTTCAATTACTGGTGCTTCCAGCTTCTCACACACCCTCCTTTTAGTAAAAGTCAGGGCTGGTTGGCTCCTGCCCTGGCTGGGCTGGAAGGGACAGTGACACACAACCTCCTTGCAAATCCAGGTGGTGCCAGATCCATGGGAAAGGAAGGAGGTTCCTGCCCTGAGATGGACGAGGAGGTTGGGTTGGCTGATGTCCCTCTGCCCTTTCCCAGCATGTCCAGACACTTACCCGATTTTGGGTGACATCCCTGGAGACGTGGCTCTGCACACAGATGCCTGTGACAGCTGCCAGCAGCCCTGCCTAGCCAGAGAGCCAGCTTGGACCTGGCTGAGAGGCCTCCAGTTTGGAGTTGTGCTCTGTACTTCCCCCTCTCAATCTCCCTCAGGAGAGGGCACCATGGGGTTGGGCTATGTCCATGCCATCACTTTTCCCACACACCTGGGTGGCCTTCGCTGTGTCCCCAGCCAGGTGTGACTTGTGGAAATGCTCAACTTTCCCCCAACCCATCCTCACCTCTGCCACGTGAGGTTTTACTCACTGATGCACGGGCAGAACTTTGATCTCGGGTTTCCTGTGGCACAGAACCCCCTCCACCCCGAGTGTGCCGAGCAGCTGGCGTGTTTGCCACCGTGGGTCCCTGTCCCTGGTGCTGTGGGGGGCTGGCTGGCACACAGGGCAGCCAGGCTTGCCTGCTCTGCCACGTGTTGGGGTGACAGCGAGCACCGCGTGCCAGGGCCGGGCCGGGGACTCACCCCGCTGGCAGCGTGGGCAGCGCCTGCGTGCGCCGGCACCGTGCGTGGGGAAGGACAGACGGAGGAGTTTGCCATCTGGGCCTCCCTACTTCTCAGCTGTTGCTATGGCACTGCGGAGATGCTGCTAGGCAGGCGGTGGTGGCCTGCGTGTGTCACCCCTGGGCTCCCTCGAGGTAGGGAGATGTCCCCGGTATGTAAAGCCTCACTCTTTACCCGGCCTCACTAGGGGAGGAGGGGGGTTCTCGTGATAAAATACGCTCGATGGCTGGTTGTTCAGGGTGTATCTCTGCTGCTCTTAGCTGCTTCCAACAAGGTGAGATGAATTCAGAGCAACCCAAGAGGAGGTGGCTCATTGCGAGTGGCATGCAGGATTTTGGGGTCGCACTGGCAGGGGCAAGAGGAAACATCTTGCTCCGCTCCAGAAACAAGAACAGCATCTTCATTCTTTCCTATTGGGCTGTCCCACCAGTCCACGGCAGCATCCGCTCCATCCCGTGGGCCTGGCCGGGGGTGGAGAGCCACGTCAGCGCTGGGAGCTGTGGGGGGAGCGGCAGCACAGCCCCCACTCGCTGCGCGGGAGCTGGGAGCATGTGGAGTGGGGGAGAGCGAGGGGGTGCTTGGAGCGGCAGCACCCCTTCCCTGCTGGATTGGGGACAGCCGAGGCACTGGGAAAGATCCTGTGTGCCCAGGCATGGGAAGGAGGGATGCAGGAAAGGGCAGGACTCTTCCTGGCAGGGCTGGAGGGAGCAGAACTTGCTTTGGTGACCCAAATAGTCTGGAGAAAGGCTCCTGTGATGCTCAGGTTATTGACTGCTCTGCTTCAGACAACAGGCACAAACTTTTCCCCTCTCTTGGAATCAGCCATGTTGAGCCCAGTGTGCCTCATGTGCTACTACTCTCCAGAGATGAAGGGCTCTGCATTCCCAAAGTCTCCATCTCCTGGTCCCAGAGGCTTTGACTGCTCTGGAGACAACCCAAAAGGTCCTTAATTCAATCTGGCTTAGATTTGCAGGGCTCTTGTTCATGCAGAGCATCTATCCTGAAGGATGTCAGGATGGGGGAGGTGGGCACAGCACCAAGCTGTGAGGACAGAAAAGGGTGCAGAGATATTTGGGACTAAGAGTTGGGCTGAGATATATGGTCTTGATGCTCTAGAGGTGATTTAAGCCAGGAGCACTGATCCATATCCTCCCTCTTTCCTGTGGGCTGGCTGTTGGCTCCTTGCCCTGCTCTTACTGTCTTTCTCTCTGCTGACCAATCCTGGAGAGAGGCACTTTCCTGGCACAGGTGATGTCAGGTACTTCTTCAGGAAGGAGACAGTTTTGGTGCCTGCCAGCACTTCCCAGACTTTTTCTGAGCCAAACATGGGGCCTGAGCTGCTGGCCTGACAGGAGGAGCTGGTGGCCCAGATGGATTCAGGGTGGATGTGACATCTCCCTTGTCCTTGTGTCCTGCAGGTTTTGGGAAGGTCTAAATTAGTTCTGACTGTAGGCTTGTCTCCTTATGATTGGAGAGGTGAGACAGAGGTGCTTCAGGTCTAGGACAGATGTTTTAATGAGGGGAAGAAGAGACTGAGAAAGGAGATGCCTTGATGTCCTTTGAGGCTCGGAGAGTTGTTGCCTCTGGCTAAGGGCTTTTGTAGAGCTCAGTTAGGGAAAGCTTTCTGGGTCTGCTTTACGTTATCAGCTCACCCTGGTGAAGCAAAGCATCTTCATGTGCTATAGGAATGAGGCTGCTCAAGGGTTCGCAGAGCCCTGTGACCATCCATGCACCCAGAAACACTTGGCCCTTTCAGTGAACTCCCCAGAGTCCCTGAGATGTCCCATGGGATCACCTTTGGGGAGCCCTGGAGATAGATGGAGCACGGTGATGCTTCCCAGTGCCAGCTTGTCCTGCTCAGTGAAAAGCCTGTGCTTGTAGTTGTCCAGGAGTTAGTGGCTGGATTTGGTGCAGCCCATTTAGGGGGGCTGCTGACAAGTGGGGAATAAACCAAGCCCAAAGCCTGCCAGGCTTCCAAAGTGAGTGTTACTAGCGCTTGTAACTCGGAGTGTTATTTACCGGGCTCTGTGCGGTAGCAGTAGTTCAGCGTTTCCTGCAGAGGGGGTTCCGACAGGTTGTGTAAGTGCTCTCTAAGCAGGCGTGTTTGACAGCAGCCTGTGGGCTCCGGTCTCCCCCAAATCCTACCGCCCTCCCCTCTGCACCAAGGGGCGCACAGCAAAGCTGTCATCGAGGAGGTGCTGTGGGCGAGCTCCTCGCTCAGAGGCCGCACTTTGTGCCGCGGCTGGACATCGCAGCGCTTGGTGCGCACAGGAGGAGATGAGGACCAGCAGCTCGCTCGCCTCACGTGGTTCTCCAGGTTCCTGAGAACCCCGCATGCAGCACCAGCGGCTGCCCTGGGCTGTCCCCGTTATCCGCCAAAGAGGAGACGCTCCGGACTGAGGCTATGGCTACAGGAGCGCTGGAAAACGAGTGTGCCCGCGGATGTTCCACAGCTCCCGGCCGAGCCTCCATGCTGTGCCCCGCCGGGGCGGCCAGGAGCCCGGCTCAGCCCCGGCTGCTCTGCGCGGCGCATCCCGGCTCCTCCGCTCCGCTATTCCCGTCTGAAGGCGGCTGTGCCGCTAGAGGGCAAGCGGCAGGGCCAGACAGCCCGGCTCCGGGATGCAGGATGCGGGATGCGCGGGCACGGCCGGCTCGGAGCCGCACCGGAGCGGCGCGGGGTGCGGGAGCGGGGGAGCGCGGGGGTCGGCTCAGCCTGCTCGGGCCGAAAGGCCTTTGCCCTGGGAGCCCGTGCTGCTGATCCCCTCCTGGGCTCTCACCTGCTCCCTAACTCGGCATCCCCGTCCCTGTGTAGGCACCCGCTGGTGTCGGGTGGTCCCCTGGGACCCGAGCGGGTTGCTGGGTCGTGGCTTTCTTCTCTGTGTTGCTGCAGGAGAATGTGGTCAGTGCACCCCCAACCACCCACCCACTGCTCTTTCACGGGTGCTGCATGATACAGCCCCAGCCTGTCTGTGAATTGAGGTGGTTTGCAGCTTTTTGGATGGTATTGGCCCAGCTAAATAGGGCATGGTGAGAAGGTGTTGCTGGGCAAGAGTTGTGTGGTCGGGGTCATGACCTACCTTCCGTGACCAGCTTCTGGCTGTGATCCTACAAGGAAGCCTCTAATAGCTCTGTCCTATTTTACTGCAGGGGAAGCTGAGGCACAGAGCAGTGGTGGAAGTGGCCTGCATGAAGCAGAGTGAGGATGGAGATCCTTTAGCCCAGCACTGGTCAGGGTTTAAGGAGAGGCCAAGCATGGAGGGAGCGATAAATGAGGCTATTCTATTGGTCCTGGTTTGTTTAGCAGTCATGAGAGAGGTCCATGGAGAAATCCTGGAGGCAGTGGCAAGAAGGCACAGACTGAGAGTTGTGTCTGGAGGCCTCCAGAGTAGGTGTAATGTTCTTTACTCTTTTGATTAAACCTCTGCTGCACAGGTTGGATGGAAGCTGGAGAGCTAAAGAGGTCACATGTCCTTCTCCAAGGGGGGAAGGCTGAGAAGAGCCTGCTGTGAGATAGCAAGGGTGAGTGGGGGCAGGAATCTGGCCTTGGCCCTGTAACATCCTCCATGTGCAGCTCCTGGGATTATCTCATTTTCCCTGGCAGCTGGGCCAAAGAGGGGCTTGTTATTTCTCTGCTGTCTATTGTCTAGGACTGCCAGCATGATGGAAAGGCTGTGACACCCTGTGGTCCTGCAATGCAACAGCAAATGGACCCCCAGCACTGTGGCAGGGGCAACATTTGGTTGGATGTGTTTTGGGGAGCAGCTGATGGATCCTGGGTTAGAGCTGTGATACAGCTCAGGGCCTGGGATTAAGGGCGACTAAAATCTCTCTGGACTCCCCTTGGAACACTGCACTGGAATCAGGGCCCAGCTAACAGGGATACTCCATCAACCCTGCTGTTCTCTGTCCTTGGGTATCCTCATCCTCCACGTACCCCCAGGTTTTCACACCCCAAGGGACTGGGGGGCCTGCCCTGCTTCCCTCTGTGTGAGACCTGGCCTGTGCTTGCTGGAAGGGTGGCACCAGGAAAACACAAGGCTGTATTTTTAGCTTGTTTTGATGTGCTTCAGCAGTTGAGGAGCTGGAGGAGGAGCCCCAGCCATGTGTAGAGCCAGCTTTCCTCCAGCTGCCACCCAGCGCTTTGGGATGCTGGATAATGGAGCCTGGTGGTGACCGTGTCCTTCCTGAAAGCATGTTTGACATCACACCCATCTTCAGTCTGCCTAAATAAAAACTACTTTTTTAATTAAAAACCCAAGTCCCAGCAGTGTGGCAGAGAAGTTGGGAAGGATTCCCATGAGAGTTTGATAGCTCAGATGTGCAACTCAGGGTGCTTGTTCTGGAATACAGTGCTCGTTGAAATGACAACCAAATGGTCTTGGGATCCCAGGGAAGGATGCAGGGAGATGCTGAGCCCAAGTGCTACCCCCTGTGCAGCCTCTTGCCTGCAGCTCTCCCACAACTCCCTGCTGGGAAGGGGACAGGGCACTGGTGCCCTTGCTGGCTGCTCTCTGCTGTCCCTGGGAGACTGGGAAGTGGGCAGGAGCAAATGTAAGCATGGTGGAGTCCCTATCCTTTTGGGTCATGCAAGGTTGTCCCTTAACTAGTTCTCACCATGAGGTTCCCACTAGGAAATGTTAATGTGGAAATGCTCAAACAGATGCTGGGAATCTGAGTGCTGCCGAGGACCCTGCATGCTCAGGATAAATTAGGAACATGAATTTTCAGCTCAGCTGCAGCAATGCCAGGCTCTAACTCCTGACCCTGCCGGGACATGAAGCCACATGGGGGAGATCTCGGGTGCCTGCAGCTGCTGACTTTCCTTCTGCTCCTGGAGCAGCTCAGGCCTCATCCCCCACCCCATGCTCTCCATGGAAATGCTGTGCAGTGACCCAGGCTGTGAACAAGGAGTCTTGGCTCTCCAGCCTGTGATCCAGCTGTGCAAATGCTCCCTTGGGCTGCCTGCCCTCCTCCTGCCTGCTCCCAACCCAGGCAGACAAGGCCAGCTTGGGCATCCCTCGTGTTCCTCCCAGTACAGATGGGATTTCCCGTGGGGACCTCTGTGACTTGTGTGGCTGGAAAAGTCTCTCTTGTCCCCAAAAACTCTTTCCACCAGGATGTGGATGGGAGATTCTGGGGCAGTGAGGTGGGTCCTGGCTTTGTCTGTCTCACGCCTTGCCTGTGCTCTCACAGCCAAAATATAATCCCAGGAAAAGTAAGGTGAAAGCCTCCGAGTCACTTGGTGGCTGCTGCTGAGCAGCCTGTGGAATAAGCAAAGTTCAGTGGGACACAGGGCAAGGATGCTGTGTGTTCTCATCTCCCCAGCCTGCTGAGAGCATCCCTTCCTCCTGGGGCTCTCTTTGTGCCTGTTCAGAGAAGCTGAATGTTACTGGGCACTATTCCCTCTTTTGAGCCTCACACGGGCTCTGGACACGTCCGTGCTTCCAGCCATCTCACAGGCTGTCCCAGACTCTGCAGGGGAGAGGGCAGAGCTTGGGAAGTGCTGTGCCCCTCATTTTAGGTTGGGGTAGAGGCTGAAGGGTGTCCTTGGGAGCATCAGAGCAAAGCCTGAGCCTGAGGAGTGCGAAACAGGCACCTGCACGGTGCAGGGATGGGCAACAAGGACCTCTGCAGGGCTGGCACTGTGGGGGTTAATGGCAAGGTGCAGGATACAGCTGGAGCGAGCGGATTTGGGAGCGGCAGAGCCTGATGAGGCTGAAGAGGTATCAGGTGGAAGAGCTGAGCAGTGGATGTTGAGGGTTTTGTGTGAGGGAGGCAGCAGTCGCCGCTCCTTGCGAGATGCTGTGTGTTGGTTTTGAGAAGAGGAGCTGGAACAGGGAAGCTCTCAGGTAAGAAGCCATGTGGGCTGCCTGTCCTGGCTCTGGGCAGGTGGGAGGGATGTGTGTGTCTGTAGCTGGTCGCTGGAGCAGCCCTGGCTCCAACCAGGTGTGGTGGTGGGCTCTGGTGATGTGTGTTGGTGTCTGTGTCCCCACAGCACTCTGTGGGTTCATCCTCTGGCCCTTGGGAGCACAAGACCTTGGCTCCTTGCTTGTAGCTGAGATCTCATCCCAGGGCTAAGAGGAACCACTCTGGGCACCCCTGCCTGGAAATCCTCCCCTCGGTTCCTTGTCCTGCCGGTGCTCTCCCCCAGGACTTGATGGCTGAGGTGTCGGATGCACCCAGCCTGGTGTTGCTTCGCATTGCCAATAAGCCTTTCCTTCCAGAAGGGATGATTATGGGATCCTCAGGCTTTGCCCCAGGCTTGTCTCCAGACCCAGGCAGACTGCCCAGCACCCAGCATGTTCTGGGCTGCCCCGGCCCCAAGGGAAGGATCCCTGCCTTCCAAAAGGCACGGGTAGCATAGATTTATTTATTCAGAGTCTTAATTAGCATCTTTAAATATTAAATAGTAAACAAACTGCATCTAGTGGGATCAACATTTACAAGCAGGGATTTTTATTTTTTTTTTCTCCTCTCTGGGACATGCACTTGTTTTTTAAGTGTTTGGGGAGGAGCAGCTGTGTGTGGGCTCTGGTTGATGGGTGAGGGATGGACCCACAGCACTGCTGGTGAAGGAGGAGCAGAAGACAGGGATGAAGGGGCAGGAGAGCTGGGGAAATAGGGGGCAGAGAAGCTGGGGTGTGTGCCTGGAGCATTGATTTTGGGGAATTGCAGAGCCAAGTGCTGGATTTTGGCGTTCCTGCAGGATGTGTCATTCCCTCCTGCCCAGGCAGGTGGAAGGGGACAGGCAGGAGATGGAGGCTCCTGCCTCAGCACAGCTAATTGCAATCAAAAGGTGGTGGTCCCTGCAAGGGGAGGTGGTTTGCAGCTGATCTGCATCCTATTATCTCTGCAAATGGAGGCCTGCCTGGTAGCAGATTACACTGGGGGTTATTTATTGGCAAAGCACTGTACAGTTTTAATTTTTCCTTTTTGCTTATTCAGGCTTTAGCTCCAGAGGAAAATAGCCTGGGGTGGCTTTGAAATGGATTCTCTCTGCCCCATTAACTTATTCAGTGAGTTTAATGGGCCTTTTTTTCTCTGAGCCTTGAAGCCATCATTAAAAGGCAGAGATTTATAAAAGCAAAGATACTCCTGAGCTTTAGTCAAACTTTGGGGGAGCGGGAGGGGGGCAATGGCGTTGCTGCTGTCTGTGGTTCTGGTGGTGCTGTGGGTTGGGTGTTGCTGTTGTGCCCCTCTGGAAGTTTCACATGGATAAGAGGAGCAGCTTGCTTGGAATGCTGCCCCTGTGCCTCTGCTGAGGCTCTGTGGGATCGGCTGGGCGGGGAGTGAGTCCTCACCTGCAAATGATGGGATGTTATCCGGGCTCCTACACATTGGAATATTGCCTGGTGTGACCTGTCTGGGCTGCAAAGCTGCATCCCTCCAAGCTGAAAGAGAGAAACTTCTCTTGTTTTGTGTAGGCTGCTCGCAACTTTATTTTCACCCCTTTTATGCCGTGCCAGGGCTGGGCAGTGCTCGATGCTTCCGTGGGTGTCTGTGGTCAGTGCTTGGAGCTGTTGCCCCCTGTCCCTCTCTCTGCTAATGGCACGAGTCCTACTGCACCCTGTGCTGAGCAGCCCAGCACTGCAAGGTGCTGTGTGTCCCCTGCAGGGATTGCACTTGTTCAGCATGTGGCCTCCTGTGTCTGCTACAAAATAGGGGACTGAGTTTGACTCAGTCAAATAGTTTGACTGTTACAAAATGAGACTGAGATGAACTGTCTGCCTGAACTCCCCCTTTTTTGGGGTCTTCTAGCATCAACCTCTCAATTTTTTTTGTTTTGCAAGTCTCTTTTTGGGGAGTAAATGCGGGAGCATGCCAAGTGTGGGTTGGCATGTCACCTGGGGGCATCCTCCTGTTGGCATGGCTGAGGCTTTGGGACCTTGGCCATGACGTGCTGTGAATGTCACTTCTGGAAGGGCAGCCTGTGTCTTGTACCACTGACAGGAAGCAGTGGCAGGGAAGAGCTGGGGGCAGTGGGATGTGTGTCCTGGCTCACTCCTGGACATTTAGTTGAGCTGTCACCTCCTGGGCTGGCAGAAGCCAGCCAAGGTGAGCTCCAAAGTGGTGATGTCACAGCACGGTGGAGTTTCTCTGCTGGGACAACTTTTCCTGTATATTTCTTTCCTTTTCTTTCTTGCAGGGTGATCAGGCCAGGTGTAACCCTTGCATCTCTGTGCCCAGCCTGGCACCTGCCAGCTCAGGGATGCTGCTGGGAGAGCCAGGGCTGGGAGCTTTGTGATAGCTGGAGACCCAAACATGCTGCTACCCTCACATTTTGCACTGTGTGCTTGAGGGCTGTGTCAGTCCTGGAGAGGGGGCAAGATGGGAAAGGACCTGCTTGGCCAAAGTGATGTGCTGAGGGGTAGCACGTGTGGGGCTGACCCCAATCCCTGGCTCCTGCTGGGTGCCAGGAGCAGCTGGAAAATGGGACTGGAGAGTGGGTGACGTGACTTGTGTGTGTCTGTGCTGGTGGCCCTGGGGCTGGCTCACTGTCCCCAGCACAGGGAGGAGGGACAGCAGCCTGTGACCCTGCCTGCTTGTCACCAGCCTGGCAGCCCCATCCCTGCAGCAGGAGGAGCCTTGGCAGTGGGAGAAATGCTGCCTCTGCCAGCAGATGAGCTGGACCAGACCCTGGTGGGGAGGGACTGCGAGGCTTGCCAGGAGGAAGGAAGGGCCTCCAGCTCCAGGAGGAGATGTCTGAGGGTTTGTTTGTAGCCTCCCTGGAGGCACTGACCACCAAGACTGCCCTTGGAATGCTGCCCTGGGGCAGTGGTGGGACAAGGACACTCTGGAATGATCCTGAGGTGGTTGTGGCCAAGCAGAAACCAGCTGCAGCATGCAGCCATGCTGGGAGAGGGATGGTTCCCCATGATGGCCTGTCTGTGACCTCCAGAGCAAGGGGGAGGCTCCTTGGGGATCCATCAGCTCCCACATCCCTCCCCAGGTCACAGAGGTCAGGGGAAGGAGCCGCTTATTTCCCAATAAAGACCCATAAAAACCACTTCTCCCCTGCCCCTGTAAATCCTTGCATCCTCTGTGCTACCTGCTGTGTAAATTGCTGCTGACCCTGTAAATCACCCTCTGCTTTGCTCTGCCTTCCCTGAATCCAGCCCTTCCTTGTAAATCCTCCATCCCCATTAGTTTTCCGCTGCCGGCCCCATTGTTCTGCCTGTGCTGTAAAATCCCGAGCCCTGGTGAGGCTGGAGGAATGGATGGCGTGATGGAGGGCAGCTGTCCCAGGATGGGTTAATCCCTCCCACCAGCTCCTTCAGGACTGCCTTGCCAGTGGGAGCTGGTGGAGGACGTTTTGCCCGGCTGCCTGCAGGGAAGGTCATCCTCGTGCTGCAAGCAGGGCTGGGCTGTCATCTTCGGCTGGGCTGCAGCCAGCTGGCTGTAAACTGGAGTGTGTTGGTATCCCAGCCCTCAGCAGCGCTCCTGGGGATGGCTGCTCCCCCAGGACACATTTCTGATATGTAAAAATAGCCCGAGTTAAGAGAAAAATCTCCTTTTATCCCTTGAGTGCTTGGGGTCGTGCCATGGCTTAGTTTCACCGTGCCCCTGTGTGAGCTCCCCTCAGTGGGCACTGAAGGAGCTGTGGGCAACAGAGGGCCCTTGTGTAATGGAGAATTGTCACCCGGACTTCTACTGGATGCTGATTCCCCGTTTCCCAGTCTTGAGTTGCTGGGATGACCATGCTGTGCTTTTTTTCCCCCTGGAACAGCACGTAGGAGCTGAGGCAAAGGGTCTGACAGAGACCTGAGCTGATGGAGGTGTGGGAAGCCAGACATCAGCTCAGTGCCACGACCTGGGTGTGCCAGGGGAGGTGTCAGTGTCTGTGGGAAGGCTGTGTCTGGATTTCATGGCTTGTCCTCGATGTGGGCTGGTAGTGCTGCTGCTTGCTGTGGCTGGCTGGGCTGTCCCGAGGGTGTGCAGGCAGCTGGCACCCAGAAAGATGTTACTTGGGGTACAAAGTTCCAAGGCTTGGTGGGCAGAAAATGGTGACACCCCAACACGGCTGCCTTCTTCCTCCTAATGAGCAGGGGGGAATGGTACCCTGAAATGCAGGAGCAGCTTTGCCATCCTCCCACGGAGGTCAGTGGAGCACAGAGCAATGGATGCACAGTCAGAGTCGGGATAGGGTCGCCCGTGGCAGTGTTTTGAGGTGGTGCTGTCTGAAAAGCTGCTGTGTGAACGCAGGGCTTAGAGAGTTCTGCTTGGCTCACTGGGGAGGAAAATGCTGCAGGAGATTTGAGTACCTTGTGATGTGGCTTTCTGAGTACCTCAGCCCTCGAGGTATGAGTGGGAAACTGGGATACCAGCCTAGAGCAGAGGAGTGCAGCCTTTCCTGACTTCTCTCTGCAAGCCCCAGGTCTGGAGGAGCTCCTCAGCTGCCTGAGTGGTTCAGGGTTTGGTTTACAGAAGTGCTGGCCCTGACCCAGCAGGGACTGTGTGTGTCCCCTGGAAAGGCACCGACCCATGTCGCTTGTGGCTCGACTCTCCCTGATCACCCTGAGTGCAGCTGCCAGAAGATTTGCAAGAAAAACGTGGAGATGCTCAGGATGACTGATTCAAGCATTAATATTAACTGTTGGTGATGCTCTGCAATGGACCTGGGCTTGACCCAGCTGGGTGTTTCCTTTAGAGCTTTCTCCCGCTGCCAAACTTTTTTTTTTTAATTATTTTTTCTCCTGTTTCTTGTGTCTGAGTTGTGTATTTACACTGGGCTTATGATGCTGCTGTGCTCTGGCTTTGGGAGGAGATGATGAGTACAGTGGGAGCACAGGGATGCTAAACAGCAGTGGGAAAGGCAGGGGGCAGCGGAGGAGAGCAGAGGCAGATTTTCAAAATCCATATAAATAGCAAAAATAAATTTCCAGCAAATGCTTCCAGTCCTGCAGTATTAAGAAAGTGAAGCACTAGAGGATAAGGAAAGCATGAGCAATAACAGCAGGGATTTAGAAAGAATAAATCTTGCCAGACAAACCTGATTGCTTTTTCTTTTTGATGGAATCATAAAATTAGTGGCTGAGCAGAACGTGGAAATCCTAATATATTTGGATTTAGCAAAGCATTTGATATAGTGTCTCACCAAATCTTACTCTCAGAATTAGTTCAGTTTGCCTTGGATACGATGCTGCCAAATGGACTGAGAACTGGCTTAGGGCCCTAAACTCATGGTGATGGGCTGTGTTTGGGGAGAGGGGGAGCTGTGGGAGCAGAGTTACGACCTGGCTATTCTCACTGAAAAAAATGCAAAGCAAAAAGAATAGAAAAGCGCCAAAAAATGATAAAAAAATAATCCAGGAATGTGGTCTCAGTTTGAGGCACCTTATTATGTGAATATTGACAAACTGGAGAGAGTTCAGAAGCAAACAGAGCGGGGGAAAAAAAGGCATCAGAGAGGTCAGATTACCCGCGGAGGGAAGGCTGGGAGCTGAGAAATCCCAGGGCTGGAAGCGTTTCAGGGAGGAGCAGGTGGAGGCCAGTGGGGCTGGGATGGATATTTGGGACCTGGCAGGGAGCAGCACCTCAGCGCCTTCGCCCCCGCACAGCCAAGACTCTCTGAGCTCCCATTTCATGGCCCTTTCCAGATATTATCGGATAAGCAGGGAAAATATTCACCGTGACTGTCAGAAAGAACATCCCTGACCAGGGAAGCTGGGCACGTTTCCTCAGGGAAAATATTGAGTCTTTGAACAAGCACGAGGAGATGGCCCTGGGTGATTTGTGTCAATAGATGGGGATTTTTTATTTTTTTTTCCTGGATTGTGAACTGGGATGGGAAGCTGAGAGTTGATTGTAGCTGCTTTGAGGTACTGCCTCCTGCAGTATTTATCTGCACCTCACAGGCATTTATTTATCATCGGGGAAAAGGCTGGGAGACTGCTGGTGGCAGCTGGAATGCAGATGCATCCCCAAGGGAGGATGGCCAAGTCCCTTCATGTTTAAAGCTTCTGGAAAGGCGATGACCCTCTGGTCACTTTGCAGAGGAAGGACAGGATGGCTGGATGCTGCTCACAGGATTTTGTGTGAGGAGCTGTCTGTAGCAATTGGGAAGCGTGAGGTCCTCCAGGAGGTTCCTCAATGGAGGTGTCTGTCCAGCATGCTGAGCTCCAGGAGTCCTTCAGCACTCAGCTGGAGCCTGGGAGGGATGCTGAGTGTGTGGAGGCTCTTGGCATAACTGCAAGGTTCCCACAAGGTGAGGAAACCTGTGGCTGTCAGCGATGGCTGCTTTGGATCATTTGGGTGCCACCAGGGCTACTGGCCCCCACTGCCTGCAGGATGGCTTGGTAGGGCCAGGCTTTTCCCTTTGCCTTTTAAAGCAAATCTGTGCCTTTTGATACAACTGCAAAGAATCTTTCAGTATGGGAAACGTAGCTTGCTGGAGGGAATGTTGCTTTGCATAGGGAACAGCCATCCTTGTGAGCCAGTGTGGCAGGGCAGGAATCAGCTGGGATGAACCAGAGCTGGGGAGAAACCATGGAGCAGAACTTCCATGAAGGGCTCCTAGAGGGTGGGGCAGCCTTGTGTTGGTGTCCTGGCCTCCTTGTGAGAACGCAGGGTGGTTTCTTCAGCCCCCACATGGTCCTTCAAGCGATCCCCTGCTTTGTAATTCTCCCTGCCCAGAGCTGAGCCTGCTGGGATGGGGCTGAAGCAGGCGAAGTTTGGGAGGTATTTTTAGCTGTTCTAATTGTGGCAAATAAATGCCATTCTTACTTGTTGGGATTGAGCTATGGCTAAATCACAACTAGTTCTAATGATGATAATTACCGGATTTCAATATTTATAGAAACGGGTGCTTCCTTCGTATTGGCAGATGCTGCTGTGCTCTCACCTTCACAGATCGAAACCTTGGCTCATTATCGCTGCACCTATTTATTTACTTGCACATCTTTTAACCCACAGATGACAACCCATGAGAGATCTAAAAAGATGTGGGCCCAGTGCAGATGCTGTAGTCTTTGGGTAGAAGCCATGGGATGAATAGGGAAGCATGTCCTGAGGACTTGTGGGTTGGATCCTTGCTTTTTGGGAACCCGTGAGAGATGTTCTCAGGGCTGCAAGCTTGCCTGGTTCTGCCAGGGTTTAGCCCCCAAGGGGTGGCTGTGGCTGTGCATATTTTTGCCTGTGTTAGAGCAGTGGATGCTGCCTCGGATTCCTGTGTGCACCAGCTGAGAGCTGAGAGGTGAGGCTACACAAGCAGCTGTGATGCTGGGCTTGGAGGACCTTGTGGAAAAGGCTCTGGGAGATTCCTGCCTGCAGCAACAGCAGCAGCTTCTGGACGTCTTGATTTAACAACACTGCTCTCAGCTCTGGTACTGCAGAAGGGTGGGCACATTTAGGAGCATGTGGGTGCAGAGCCAGGCATTTGGGTGGCACAGGTGCCATCCCCTTAGCCTGGGATGAAGATGCAGATCCCCCTGGGCCGTGTCAAACCAGCCCCGCTGGGTGATCACAGCCTGTGGATCCTCAGTGGTATCCAGCCCCATAAACCCATCGGTCTGAGACTCCCTCCTTGAGCAAGGTGTAGAAAAGATTCACTTATTCAATTTGCTATCTCTCCAGTGCCACATAAGCTGTATTGATAAATTAATCTTATATTGTTGTGACTAAACAGCCCTGCAATTTTTTACACTGTGCAGTCTAATCTGTCTTGACAGCTGTATCATTAGTTTATATTTGTTGTAATCTTATTCACTGTGCTGGCTGTGGGGAGTTTTTATTTGAGGTGCTGTGCTGCTATGCAGGCAATGGGCACAGCTCTCTGCGGGGCACCTTGGGGTGCTCTGTGCTGCAGCTGGGGTCCACCCAGGACTCCCAGCCCAGGAGTCAGCCCCAAATTCCACTCTGCTGCCTAATAACAGAATCTTTCTGATAGCAGCATCCAGAGGGCTGACTGGGCCTCACCAAAGCATCCTTGCTTGGTTTTTTGATGGGGACCTTCAAGTTCAGGTAAAGATGGAGAAAATGTGGATGTTGGAGTGTCTTAAGGCATTCTGAAAGTTCTGCTGTGTGATGAGAGATAACGTGTTTACTTAGTCCGTGGTTTAGTTTTCCATTATATGGGATGGTCCCCTGCTCCATTTCTGAGGTTACCTCTGGGTCACAGGGGATGAAGGGACTGTGGGGGCTGGGACTGCACAGTCTGTCACCCAGGCCTTTGGAGACACTGCAGGAGGGATGGTGATATGTGCTGGCATCTTGTTGTGAGTTGGAGGTGACGGTGGCACAGAGTCATGGGTGTCTATCTGCTCCCCTGGCTTCAGCCTGGGTTTGCTGATCCTGGTCCAAGTGGGGCTGATTCAGGTCTCTCTGTTGATTTCGTTGAGTCTTTTTGCTTCTCAGGCAGCTTTGCATGCATGTTCTTTCAATAACATCTCCCCAAAACTATGGAGCAAAATGGTTTGGGTTGGTGCAATGAGATTTCTGCCAGCAGGGAGCAAGAGACTGCATTTCCTGGGCATGGGATGGGCTGTGGGAGGCATTTCAGCTGTGGCTTTCTGCTTTATGTCTTGAACTTGCTATGTTTGGGTGAGAAAGAACAATTGCTGGAGTGCAGGCTTCTATTATTTGCAGCGTCTCTGACCAGGCATGGATGGCTCAGTAACAGCTCAAGCCCAGGTGTTACTGAGAGAAGTCTAACTTTCTCTCTTGAGTGCACTCTTTTGGGGAGAGCATTTGGCATCTGGCAAGATGCTCCCAAAGTAGATGTGTAGATGTGCACCTTGCAGCCTGATGGTGCAAATTGTTCTTTAGCCCTTCGAACAGGGTACAGCTGAAATGCAGGGTCCAGCAGTGCTCTGTGCTGTGCTCAGGTTCACCTGGAACCAGCAACGTGTGAGCCCAAAGGATGTGCCACAGCACCTCAGGGTGCTGTGCTGGTGCTCCCTGTGCAGTTCCCCCTTTGCAGGGAGGTCTGGGAGCAGAGGGTGGGATGTGACGAATGACAGCTCCAGTGGGTTTGTGCAGGGCTGGTGAGGGAGGGTGATAAAGCTTGGTGAGGTCTGCATGGTGGCATCAGCTTTGAGTGTAGGAAAATCCCTCCATCAGGAGACAAGTGCTTGGGAAAACATCTGTAACCTGCTCATGGCCAAGCTTGCAGTGATGATGTGAAAGGGGTTTCAGGTGTGCTGGTCCATGATGAGTGCTGGTGGGGGTCTGGTGATGTAACTGCCCTCTACACAGCTCGGGATCTCCAATCTGCTGTAGCACCAGATTGTGCCAGAGTTAAGCTGCCATTAGCAATGTGATCCCTGGCTGGGAATGGCTGGGGACAGCCCCAGTAGTGGCTGAAACCTTGGTTTGCCTTCTGCAGCTAGGAGAGCCTCCTGCTGTCACTCATCATGGGCTGCAGCTGGTGACAAGGTGACAGATGCCAGTGGGTTGGATACAGCTACTCGACATGGCCAGAGGCAAGAGGTGTCCACACTCTTGGTAGAGGCATTGCATCCTCCCTCTCTCCCAGCTGCGTGGGGAGATGGAGATGGGGATCCCTGGGGTTTACCCTAAATCTGGGGTTGATGGCAGCATGGCAGTGGCACCTCCCTGCTGGCCTGCTATCTGCTGCCATGCAGAAAATGCATTTCCCACTCGTCTGGTCTCTGGTTCCTGAGGACCTTGCTCCAAGCTCTAGCGCTAAAGCATAATCCATCGCCTGCAAGGACTCTGCCAGTGTTTTCAGCAAGGAACTGACTTGTGGTGTCCAACCTGAATGTTGTGCAGGGTTCTCAGGTGGGAGAGGCTGACTCAGTGTGTGAAGTGGGTCCACTGGAGCATGTCGCAACTGCCCAATGTGCTGCTCTCTTTGCCACATGGGAAAGATTTCTGTTCTACCCTGCAGCCCTCTTCACAGCACTTGATGGCTGCTGTTCACACCCTGCTTGCTGGTTAGCTTCATGTCGGAGCTGGGAGTGCAGAACGGGCAGGAGAAGCCTCCCTGGGGGCTGTGTCGGTGGCAGGGCCAGTGACAAAGCTTAGCTCTGCTCCTGCTGCCCTGTTCTGTGGCCACCTCCTGCTCCAGGTGAGGGTGTTGCTAGGGCAAATTGCAGCTTTTTGCTGTTTGTGACCCTCTCATCCCTTAGCCAGTGTGAGAGTGTCTCAATTATCATTTTAACTTGTTTATCCCTGGGTGAATTGCAAGTCCCTGCCCTTGACTCCCAGAGGGGTCTCACTCATCTCTCGGTGCCAAGCGTTGCTTTGAGCTCAGGGTATTCCCTGTGCAACCTGGAGTAACCTCCAGTGCTGCCAGATCCTCGGAACTGGTGTCAACTGGGAGCCACAGGGAGTTTTGGCCGGCACTGCTATGCTCCACCCATACTGATGAGACTATTTCCATAGCAACTACAGGATTTTTCAAAGGGGAGTTAGGGGAAAGACAGGAAAAGCCAAAACCAACCCAGCTTAAAAACCAGCATGGGCAGAATCTGTTGGTCAGTGTTCGGGGGTGGCTTCAGGAGACCTTATATTTCCTCTCACCCAGAAGTTCTCTGGCTCTGTGTGTTTGTGTGAGACCTCATGGCCAGGCAGCCCCGATGCTCTCACCACCCAAAATGTGGGAGCTGGTGCTTGCATTGCACAGCTGGGGAAGGTGGGGATGCCCTCATGGGGCAGCTGTGGCAGGGCTTTGGGACTGGGAAGGGGCAGGAGCGTTCAGAGCTGGCTGTGTGGTGGTGGCACGTGCTGCTGCTCTCGGGGGAGCCATGGAGGATGTTGCAGCTGCTGACGCACAGAGTAATTTCCCAAGCTGGTGGCACTGCTGTGCTCACTGTCAGCAAGGGGATTTCAGTGGTGCTGGGGGCTGTGCCAGCTCAGGTGGGAGTCAGGAATGTCTTACACCTGTTCCTGCTTTCCTATAGGGTCTAGGGTCTGGGGGAGGAAGCTACAGCTTCTGGCCTTGAAGCATCCCAGGGCTGCTCTGTCTCTAGGCTCTGCCCTCGCCTCTGTCCTTATCCTGCTTCCTTCACTTCTGTCACACTGTGAGCCAGCAAAACATCTGGGAGGGCTGTAAATGATGATTTTGGAGCAGAAAACTTTGATAATGTGGTGACAGGTGCAAGCCTGGCATGGGGACACTGTGCATCCTGTCCCAGAGGCTAAATCCGAGCCTTGGCATTGCAGTGGGAGAGGTCAGAGAGTGGCTTGACCCGGTGCTGTTGGGGATATCTGTGGCTTTCTTGGTGGCTTGAGTTTGGGGGCTTTGGGCATGTCTGGCTGCCTGGAGAGCTCAAAGGTGTCTGAGGGGCTGGTGGGCCCCCAAGGAGCTTGGTGTGGGGAGGCTGAGCGAGGCCAGTGTGGGGTGGTACCAAAGGGTAGGTTGGTGACGCCTGGTCCCAGCGCTCCAGCTGCGAAAGAGGCAGCACAGAGGCAGCCTTTCTCCATCCCACCACCATCCCCACAGCAGGACGAGGAGCTGGCTGCAGGAGGGTTGTCCCTGCCAGCTGCTGTCCCTGGTAAGCCCAGCCTGGCACACGGTGTGGATTCTGGGGCCCAGCTGCTGCTGGCTGTGAGCGAGCCAGCCCTGCTCCCTGCAGGGCTGCCTGCTCTGGGGGTAGAAAATGTCTGTATTCTTTGTTCAGAGTGAGTTCTCCCTTGCTGATAAGCCTGTGAGCTCGGGTAGTTTGCTTTGAGGATGGGATGGTGCTGGGATACTCTGGGCTCTCCAGCTGCCCAGCAGCAGAGACAAAGTGTGAGTGGCTATCAGCAAAAACAAACAAAAAATAATAAAACAACATCTTCCTGGAGGGACTTTGTCTGATGATCTGCTTTCTGGCTTCAGAATTGTTCCATGACCCTAAATGGCACCAAAAGGCACATGTCCTGTTAAATACATCTTCAGAGCAAGTGGTGAAAGGGCAAGCGATGTCAGGAGGTGCATAGTAACTCCCTTGCTCCCTGCCTCTCCTCAATTACTGCTGAGCAGGACCTTTGGATTCCTCAAATGCCCCTGTGAGATTTTATACCTGTCAGTTTAATGCCAGCCTCCTGGAAATCCTTCAGCAACAGGAGGCTCATACTCAGGAGCACAAAGCTATCGGGCTCATCGTATTTTTGCTTGTCTCATGGATGTCATTACGTGTCAGTGCTGTGGCCTCAAACCTCTGTGCAAAGCCCCAAGCCCCAGTGATGAACAACACCTTCAGATGGTGCAAGGAGACCCTGCTAGTGCTGGGTCAATGTTTGCCACATGCTGGCCACGCTGCAGTAGCTCAGGTTGTGTCCTCCTGCCTTGCTCCTGGTGTGAAACAAATCTGATCTGATTGGCAGCCAGTGCAGCTCGACAGCGGCGAGTTCGGGCAGTGTGAGCTCGAGGGTTTCACCCCACCTTTGGCCCTCTGGTGAAGGAGGTGCCCATGGCCAGTGAAGGGCTGGGGCTTGGTGCCCTAGGAAGCGGCAAGTCAAGGTGCCAGGCAAGCAGAGGCTTCTCCATAGCTCAGCTATGCCTTTGTCTAGAGGAATGGCAGATTGGGCTGGGAGAGGAGATAGAAACCATCCCAGGATTTGCTGCTTGTGCAGCTGGATCTGCTCTGACACAACAGCCTGGTTAGCAGCGTCTCTGGCTGTCAGAGTGCCTTCTATAAGGTTTCTGCAAGGTGCTTTTTTCACGTTTATAAGAACAAAGTAGAGTGCTGGGAGAGGAGTTTTTAAAGTGTTTGTTGCCTCCTTGCTCTCCTGTCTTCCCCTCCCTGGCTCTTCCTGCCTGTGTCATGTTTATAGGCATGCTGGTTTGCTTTTCCTTTTCAGAGCCAGCTGACTTCCCACAAAATAACTGTTATCCTGGGAAGCCTTGAGCTCTGAGTCACCACGTCCTAATGAGTACCTCCCCCTGCTCCTGAGTGATGCTTCTGTTCCTACACCTCTGCAATAACAGCCAAGTCCGTGTGTGTGCGTCCCTTGTAGGAGAAGCTTCATGGAGGGAAAGGAGGAGGTTGTTTTTGTGGCTTTTCCTGGGGAAAGGGGAGTGAGGCCTTCTGCTGGGTGATGGAGGAGCTCCTCCATTGCTGCTGGGGAGGGTGGGCAGAGCTGGCTGTGGTTAATTTGAAGTGCAGATACAAGGCTCGGGGAATCACGGCAGTTGACTCAAAAATAAACTGAGAATTTATGGAGAATTTATCTGGTTCTTTGGCTTTATGGGGGGCAGCAAGATCTGGTGCTGTGGAGGTAACGAGGGTCTTGGAGAGTCTCCTTGTAGTTTGGAGTTGCTCTGTCCACAGCTGTCCAGCCCAGCTGGGCATTGCTGCCTGCCTTTTTGAGCTTCATAAACATCTGAGGAGCCAAATTGCTGGAGGATCAAAGTTCAGGGTCCTTGGGAGATGTTTGAGGAAAAAAAAAAAAAGAACAACAAAATGAGCTGCATCTAAGTGAAAAAAATTAGTCTCTCCCCTCCTCTTTCTTGGCCAGCAGCTTTCCCTGTGTTTGGGGTGTGTGGGAAAGCTGGAAATTGTGGTGGTAGAGCTGTGGGGAGCAGAGGAGGTTAAAGTAGGATGGGGACTGTGGGAGGGCACTGGATTTGGCTGCTAGATGGCCATAACTGTGCAGAGGCTGAGGCACCCTTCAGCAGCCACAGTTTGAGCTCCAAGCTCTGGTTTCTGTGCTGCTTTCACTATCCAGGCACAGGAGCAGTGGAAAGGATCTGCCCAAAAATGTGAACCTACATCAAAACAGGGTTAGAGATGAAGCTTGTGTGGATGTAAAACTCCCAAATTGAGACTCATATGGTCGCTGTGGTTTTTGGGAAGTGTGCTTGCGGGTTTGCGTGGGTGGGTGGCAGCAGGTCTGGATTAAGGACCGCAGCCCCCTCCGGCCATGGCACTTGTACAGTCCCATTCCTGGCTCTCATGCCTGCTTTTGCTGGACTCTTGTTCCTGCCTCCTCATTCCCAGTGCCATCTATCACAGTAACAGCCAGTTTGTGGGAGATTTTATTTTCTCCTTTTCCTCCTCCATCCGTTTTCCTGTCTTCAAGCACAGCGTGAAGTGCAACGAGTACATGTGGCTGGCAGTGCTCCCTCTTGGGTCCTAGCTGAGCTACTATGGTCTACCAGAATATCCTCTTGACCATCTCCAAGGCCCTGTGTCTTTTTGGGGGGGTTGTCCTTTCCATCACATGCTCTTTGGCTTTGCTTTTTATCAAGGTATTCCTGCCAAGCTGAACTCTAGTGATCCCATACCTTTAGTACATCTCCTTGTCTTGCTAACATGTGTAGACACCGTGCTCTCCAGGAGAGATACAGCTGTCTTTGGAGGAGAGATTGGCAGCTTTTTTTGCCTATATTAATATATATATATTTATATATAAATATACACCTATATATATATATAAATATTTAAAAAAAATATTTATAGTTAATTTTTGAAAAGCCCCAGACCTGTTTGGAGGTGGCAGTGTGAGGGAACCTGACTTCCAGTTTGAAGTTGCAAGGAGGGTTTAATCAAGCAGAATGTGATTACCTGAAGCTGATTTTGACCAGGGTGCTGCTTCCTCTCTAAAATGCCGTTTGATCTTTAAAGACCACAAAATGCTGCACACTGCTGGCTCTCCCTGCATATGAAATCCTATAGATAAAGCATCCTTTCCTTTGGCGTGGCAGGTGCTTGGATAGCTGCTGAGAAACAGGCGCTCTTTTGCTTCACGTGGATGCAGGAGCCCAAAGTGTGCTGCTTTGCCCTGAGGTTTGTGTGGTGTAAAACTCCCAGGGGAATGTGGTTTATTTTTTTTTCCTGTCCTTGAGTTGCCCTCCCATCCTAGCCAGCTGCATGGCTATTTTGGAGACGTGGTATGATTAGACATGCACAGGTTGACGTTAGCGGTCCTGAGCCAGGAGTCTGCTCCACGTACCCCAGATCCATGTCCAATGGTGGGAAGCACCTCTCTGGGCACAGAACACTGGCTTTGTAGGTTCTCCTGCCAGAGAGTAATGAAAGAAATGGCCTTTTGGGGAAATATAATTGGTTTTGCCACTCAGAGGAAAAGGGGAGTGAGCTTTGGCTGATGCTGCAGGTGGGGAGTGAACTCTTCCTGGTGATTCACCCAAGGTGTCTGTGTTTGTGTATTTATATCCATGGCTGCAGGACAAAACTGCTCATCCTATTTCATGCTTTCTCACTCTGGATCATGTTTGGGACTGCGCAGGGGTCAGATAGTCGTGGGGAATAAATGAGAGTTGGGGAGAGAGCCTGCAGGGGCTGGGATGTGCCAAGGTGGCAGGCAGGGAGCTGGTGCTGAACCAGGAGCCCAGCCCTTACACAGAGGGGTTTTTGGGGCACTGTCCCCTCAACTCTGCTCCCTGTGCAGGAGATGCTGCAGCCTTTGAGATTTTCCTCCTGAGGCTTTTGCACTGCCCTTTGTCTCTAATAAATGAGGTTTCTTCAGCACTGGAATGATTTTGAACACTTCAGTCCTTGCGTGGGACCCTGGAGCTTCTCTCTTCCAGGACTAGCTGAGTAATAGTGATGGAATATTAGGGCAGGTATTTGTTGTGGTGGCAGCTGTAGTGCTGCCCACAGCACTTCTTCAGCTCTGCTATTCTACTTTACACCTATTTCTTCCTTTCTGAAAGTATGTGCCTGGGAATAATTCCCTACACTAAGGGATTTTGGATGCAGTGTGTGGTAACAGGAACATACTGCTTCGTGTGTGCTGCGGCCATCTGTCCACGCTGCGTCCAGGCAGCCTGCTGTCCTCTAGTAACACTGACACACTGTCCCTGAAAGGAACACTCTCTGCTCCATAAGTCATCACCATGCAGAGCCTGGTGGGGGATGCAGAGGCTTGAGGAGATCATGGAAGGAAACTGGAGCACAAACACAGAGCACAGTGTACCCTGAGAGGATCTCCTGTCCCCGGGGCAAAAGCAAAGGAGGAGGTTGTGGCGGTGCTGGCACTGCTGTCTGGTTTTGATATCCTGCTCCCGTGTCTCCTTACGGGTGCCACGCAGGATGGAATAAGTGCAGAGCCTGGGAAAAGAAACCAAACACGTTTAAACACATTTCAGCACAGCTTAAAGCTGTTTCTTGGGGCATCTTCCATGGGAGGGTGTCTCTGTATGACAGTCTTGTTAGACAGTGCAGCTGTAGCAACTCTTCTGCACCCTGTGGATGCTCCTGGCCAGCCTGGGCCTGGGTAGATGCTGTTGGGGTGAACACGAAACTTTTCTGGACTCATCTGAAAAGTGTCCTGTGACTTGCTTGTGTCTAGCAGTCGAGTTTCTCCAGAAGACTGTTGAGATGCCACTGCGAAGCAGCTTGTGGAGAGCTGCATTGTCCCCACATCTTCCTCAGCTGGGGACTGGGAACTTTCTCCTTTGCTCAGCCCTTCTGGAAGGGTCTGCTTTGGATCTCTGGGGTGTGGCCAGGCCCATGGGATGGGGGCTGAGGGCATCCCTGTCACACTCTCTGCAGCACCCACGTACCCTGACACGACCTTGGCAGAGGGAGCAGAGCAGCGCAGAGGGAGCTGTGTCGCAGTGGTGTTTTCTGATCGTTGCCTTGACGAATCGCAATTACGCTGTGGGGTTATGCTCATAATTGTTTCTACAAGGCTGGATTTGATTTCTCTACCCCCACCTTTTCCCACTGACCTCAAATTATCCTTAATGATCCACTGCTGGGTGACCTTTGCATGCTTTTTGGGGAGGGGAAGACTGTGCTTTAAATGGGGAAAATGTTGTTCTTGTGAGTCTTTATTCTGCACTTGCCTTTAAGTTTCTGTTACCAATTCACTTGTATAAATTTCATATCAAGGGAATCAAGTCCTTTGTGCCTCTAGTTATTAAATTATGTGATGAGTGCCTTATAATACTGTGAAAGATGTTTGATTCCTTTATGGTTTCCCCAGCCCCACGTAGAGTGTTAGAGATAGATAAAAGGAGCTGGCAGTAGCCACAGGGGCTGTGCTTAGCCCTGAGTTTTTGTGGGACCTGCACCAACTTTCAGGGTTTTCCATCAACATCTGCAGCACCACTGCCTGGAGGAGGCAGGACTTACTGGTCAAGGGTTCAGAGATGTCTTTCCTTTATTCCCGCTGCAATCAAATTCACATTTGCATGGTCTGGAGCTGGCGTGCAGGAGGTTTGTTTATAATGCTAAACATATCAGGTAATTGAAAGCTAATGTGTCTGTCTGGATTGCGAGGTTTAATATGCCTGGGTGACGAATCAATTTTCCTGTTGCACTGCAAGAGAGAGGAGGCAAACACTCTGCTTGCCTTCCCTATATATCTATATATATATGTTATATAATTATGTGTATGTTGGGATGCTGCCGAATTGCTGGCACACAGCTCACTCACTGCCCAGCACTGAACACGAGTGGTGGCACTGGCACAGCAGGGACATGTCACCTGCTTGGGCACTGACTGGAGCTGGTGGCACCCTTGGCAAAAGTCGCTCCCCTCCGGTTTGGGATAGACACAGATTTGGGGAACACGTGTGTACACATGCTGTGTAACGCTTGATGCATGTTGGGTGCCTTCTTTCAGCTGTTGACCACAATGCTTGAAAAGCTGAGAGAGGTTAGACAAATGTTATTCTTGTTGTGTGACGAGGGTGAAGGAAGGCCAGACGCATTAAGTAGCCTCAAGTTAATCGCTTGGTAAATTGGCATGAGGCTGTTTTTTTACCTCTGCCTTGTGCAAGTGGAATGAAATGAGCCTGGCTGTCTTCGAATCCCGGTGGATATTCTGATCTCCCTTGCTGCATTGGCCCCAGGCTGCAAGGGGACCATGTGAAGCTGTGCAGTCTCAAGAAGATGACACCAGCCTGTCATCTTTTTGTCAGACACAGGCATTCCTTCTGGGAATGAAAGGAATCGCTGTTCCCACAGGTTTGTTGGATACCAGCCCCCTTCCAGCAAGCAGGGCAAGGTTCTGGCACTTCTCAAGACCTGCTAATATCTAAACCCTGTGAATCGGTGACCTTGTGGTCAGCAAGGTCACTGATCTCTGCCTGTGTGGTGCAGGGGGAAAGACACCTGGCTGCCTTGCTGGCTCCACATGGGATTTGTGAACAGGATGTGATGCTTGCAAGATTCTGGGCTGATAAACGGAGCTTCACAGGTTTGCTGTAAACTGGGACACAGCACAGAGCTGCGGATTGACCACTGGTCTGACTGCAGTGGCCTTAGAAGGCTTTCAACAAGTTGCAATTGCAGGTCTGTGGGTACATGGAGACCGAGATGTGATACAGGGTTAGGATCCTAAGGTTAGCTTAGGTCAGGCTAAGCCTACGCTGTCCTTTGGAGGGGCAGCTGATTTCCTCAGCAAGGAGATGACTCTGTGATGAGAGGTTAATATGATGCTGCATTACATCACAAGTGGTTTGTTTTTCTGGAGAAGACACTGCATGGCCCAGGTGTGCTAGGTGAAGTGGTGGTGGGAGATGAGAGCTGCTGAGGCTCCTTGGACGTGACGTTGGCTCATGCTTTTATTGAGGATGCTGGCACAAGAGGCAGGAGTGTGCTCACAGGCTTTGCTGGAGCTGTGGGGACACAAAGTGAGTTGAGTGGCCAGAGGGAAGAGCTGTGATAACAAACCCAAGAGATGCTCTGCAATGCCAGGTGGGGTGAATATAAACGTGGGTGTAACAAGGCTTTTGCTGCCAGCCAGGAAATCATGTCTGTTGGAAATGACCTGCTGGATAGAAATGCTTAATAATGGGGTAAACAAAAGCCTCCAGGCTGATGGGGCTGTGATAAAAGCCAGTGTGATCTCAGGCTGCAGTTCATGGCTTTTTCAAGTGTAACTGGGGAGATATTCGTGCTGTTACACAAGTTATGGAGACTGCTCTGTGTTTCTGGTCACTCTTACTCAAGGAAAAGGGATTAAATAGGCTGATAAAGAAAACAGAGAGCCGTTTTCTATGTGTCTATCACAGTGGTTCTCCTTGCATTGATCACCAAGTGTGAGCATTAGTTGTGCTGGGTCTGAAATCAGAAGCAAAATAACCTCTCTGCCTGAGCAATATATCTGCCTCACTTCTGGGACGTGAGTTAGTGTCTCTTCAGGGCACTTGAGACAATTTGCCTTGCACTTCACAGGTACAGATGCGCTGCCTTAGAAGAGCTGGCATCTTGTAGCTCGTAAATGATAGCTGGGTGGGCCTGGCTCCTGCTTTTAGAGGAGGGAGGAAGAAGTGACAAGAAAGAAAAAGAGCTGCTTAAACAAAGACAGTTTTGACACAAGAGAAAATGGATGTAAAATGCAAGTGAGTACATTTGGGTAAGGGATGAGAGGTGGGCAGTGTTTCAGTCTGGGTTGGGAGGGCCCCAAGGTGGAATAGGCTTGGTCTGCAGAAGGCGTGGTATAATTCAGCTCTGCAGGGCAAGCAAAGACACTTGGACCGGCAGGACCCTTCTAACATGCAAGAAGTATGAGAAGGAAGTGAGTATTTAAACAAACATGACCTACCCTCCATCCTCCACCCAAAAAAATAAGTGAGCAGCATCATCTGTGTCAGCGATGTACCTCGTATGGTCTCGATTAGAAGCTGGACACGGGTCTAGGTGGATCGGCACATGGTGAGCTCCTCGGGATTTGTGAAGTATGGCAATGCTCTTGAAACTTTTGGATCTTGCGGAAGAGCAGTTTGCCTCAGTAATAACTGAGGAATGCCACAGGAATATGTACTTAGAGATGTGCGGGGAAGAATAAACTGTAGCCCACTGACTGTAATTCATACCTCAATGCCTGCCTGAGGTGAGCAGGGCAGGGCTGGGAGCTGTCACAGCTGCATTTGGTGTGAGCCAAGCACCTGTGTTCCTGCCGGGTTAATGAACCGAGGCAGAGGAGGAGGGAAGGTCTCAGTCTTCTGCAGCAAGTGGGAGGATATGAGATTTCTAGGGCAAGCAAAACCCTGGAAGGAAAAGAGAGGGAGCTAGTTGGGGTATTGAAGGACATGAGAGGGACTTAAGTTTCAGGGGTGGAGTTTCTCTGCTTGGTTGGTTTGCTTTTCTGTGAAACCACAGCCAATTTTGCAATCACAGCTTGACTCCTCGAGCTTTCAGAATAAGATGCATTTCTGTTTTGTTTTTTTTTTTTTAAGTGGGTTCAGGTGAACCCAGCCGTTGCAAAGTTACACTATTCTTTCTAAAGCAATAGGGAACCAAAGAAAATATTTTTTCTGGTGTATCTTTGAGGTGCCTGTAAACCAAGACTGATTTGTCACTTCTAGGAGCAAGGGTGCAATTCATGCCAAGTTGAAAAATCAGAAAGCAAAAGGGAAAAGCCATTTCTGCAAATCTCTGAGAAGGGAGGCGCTTGTGTAGCTTAAAGGACTCAAAGACCTTTGCTGACCTGTGCACCTAATTGTTATTTCGCTGCATTGCACTCTATACAAAGGAGCTCCTGGGTTGGGGGATTACCATATATACATGTGTGTGCATGTATAGTTCCACTGCTGTTTTTCTTGTCTCCCTCTTTATGGGTGTGGTATGTCCATGTTAAATAATGAACAAAAGCCTATCTGGCTCGGGAAGCTCATGGGCTTTGTTTGGGAGGCTGGAATACAGGTTGTGGAGCTGTATTTACAGTCTAGTGTTATGCCACTGTGGGAGGGCGGCTTGGCCATGGGGAGGCCCCAAGACCCTCATACACCAGTGCTGAGTCACAGAAAATTCCAGCCTGGGCATGTCACTGGGAACAAGTTCAGGTCTTTTTCTGTCTCTTCTAGAATGCTGCCCACATGGCTCTGAGTGTCAGGTCAAAAATAACCTTGACTTTTTTTAGCAAACACAATCAATAAAACAAGAGCCAATCTGGCCGCCGCCTCCTTCCCAGCTGTGGTTGCTCCATAACTCCTGGCTCAGGACTGTTCCATCCCTCCCTGAAGGTCATTGCTTGGATGCTGTAGCTTCAGCATGCCCTGATGGTAAACCCACATCATCCCATTCCTCCTTCCCACGTTGTTTCTTTCTCTTGGAGGACCCTCACTTTGCTATGTAGGAGTTGCACATGGGAAATGTTTTTGACCTGTGTTTCTGGCCTTGCTCAGTCCTGCAATCTTGTGGCTCAGGGCCGGAGCTGGCAGCCCTGCCTTGACTCCAAAGGGTTTCACTGAGCTCTTGGATCTCCTGACTGACTCCTCCCAGTCTGTGTTTTGTTCTGGAAATATTCACAGAGGCCGTAGACGTTGGCAGGGAACACGAAGTGGCTGCAGTAATGTCCTGTTTCTCGCTCTGTCTGGGACACAGGTGATCTGAGCTGATGAGCAGGGCCTTGGGGATGACCTGTGACTTACTCTGTCATGTAGCAGCACTTGGGAGCTTGTGCTGTGTCCTTAGAATAATCCCTCTAGGCATGCAGATAAATTATGGAACATGTGGAAAGCAGAGGTGACTCTTATGGGTTTCTGCTTTACTTGGATCTGCATGGTGAGAGCAGAGAAATACGAGGAGTTTTAGTCCAGGGTTTGTGTTCTACTTTTCTTGGGTTGAATGTTGTTTGGGGTGTGGCTCAAGTAGGTCCGTGTGCTTTCATAATGGTTATTCATCTGTTCTTGTGCAAGCACAAGGCAGAGAAAATGCTTGTGGCCCCTGTGGCTGCTCTGGTCGAAGATCCCTCTTCTGCTTGCTCACCCTCTGGACCACCATGTGGGGTCCTGCAACCTTCTTGCCTAGAATCACAGGACAGTTCTCAGCGTCTTCTCATCATCTTCTCATCCAAGCCTTCACTTGGAGATGTTTTCCCTCTCCAGGGTCAAGTCCAAAGCCAGTTATTGCATCGAGGCAAATGTGAGCTTGGGTGCATGTATTCAGAGACTTCAAAGTTGGGCTTCTTTCACATATTGTCCAAGGGGACCTGCCAGATGTTTTTCCCCCTCTAAGTTGACTTTTAAAGAGGACTACCTCCACCTGCTTCTCAGCAAAGACTGTCTTGAAAATGTTTGTGCTTTCTGGTGGGAGGGTGTCTGAGTTTAATCTGGGAGAAAGCCAGAACTGGCCAAAGATTGCCTGGGAGATGAAGACTGAACTCCTTTCACACCACACAGCACTGCAGCCTCTTAGCAGAGTCCTGTGGCCACCGCCAGGCAGCCACACTGCTGCCAGCATCACTCCTGCGCTGCCGATAACAGGGGACCCTGTTCTCTGGGGCTGCTGATCTGTCACCTTCCCCCGCCTCTAATATTTACTGGAAACGATCCCGCAGTGACAGATCTATTTCTGTTTTTGTTCTCCATAACATACCTGCCAGACTGCCCCAGGCGACTGAGGAATTTGTAATAAAGGCAATGTTTCCAACCTAGGCTTGGTGCTCTCCTGCCAGCAGCACTTCCAGCCAGCAAAGACTAGGGCCCTGTTTATCCACCCCAGTTAGAGACTGGATAAATACATGACTTTTTTCATTTGGGCCCTAAGTTTTCGTTGAGAGGTTTTATTTGCTTTCACTCTTTTTGCATGACCCATTTCAATCGTGTCTCTGTTCACTAATGTATGCAGTGAGGGGCAATGACTTGGGCAAGGATATTCAATGGCTTGGTTGCATATTCCATGCTCGAAACTGTGGGTAAACCCCCACATTACTTGACTTTTCCAAAATGCTGGGAAAACAGAATGGGGCTGGGTGGTAGGGTGTGACACCCTCCCTCTGTGTGCTGTCCCTGGCATGGGCTCAGCAACCATCTGGTTGTGCCACAGCTGAGGCTTTCCTTCTTCTCCACAGACACATAGAGAACTGGAAGAACTTGCAGACACTGAACGCCGTTGACATGGAGCTGTACACGGGACTCCAGAGGCTGTGAGTATGTCCTGTGCATTGGGGAGGGGAGTGGGCCTGGGCAGCCCCTTCCTTCCAGCAGAGCCATGGCTTCCTTCCCTCTGCAGCCTCCGTGCTGCCAGGTTAAGCTGCTGGATCTATCGTGTTTTAGCTCTGAGAGTCCACAAAATGGAGATGAAGTGCATTTTGGTCTTGGCTGGGTCTGTGAGAAGGAGGATTTCTAGCTCCTGACAGCTCTGTCAACACACATCAGCCCTGACCTCTCCTCTCCCCTGCTGTTCTGATTCTGGGCTTATGTGTTGCTCTGACTCATTTCAGCCCCACAATCTAAAATTCCAGCTGTCTCCACCAATCCTTCATTGCTGGGCTGTTGGTCCTCATTTAGTGCGGTTACCATCACGGTGGTGCTGCGCAGTAAGGGAATTGCATCTCCCTGCACAGCTCTCTGAGCATGGGGAGAGGTCAATTTTGTGCGTCATGGAGGGGAAACCGAGGTCCCTGAGATTGAAGGGACTCTCCATATGCTTGGGAAGCCTGGCCAAGCAAGGATGCCACCCAGGCTCTTAATTCCCCCTCCTACATCCTCTGGATCTATGAGCGCCCTGGATGCTGTGCGTGTGAGATGCAGATTGTTGCTCAGGGCTAATCAGAGACTCTAAATAATGTGTTTCACTGGGAGCTTTACATTAAGTATAGCTCCCGTGTGGGCTGGAGGAGGTGTATGGGGCTGAGAACGCAGTAACCAAATTCCAGCAAGCCATAGTTTTAACACACAAAATCCCCTTGTAAGGTTCTCCCCTCACCTAACAAAACAGCAGGGACAGCAGATATTCACAGAATCACAGAACATGCTGAGCTGGAAGGGACCTACAAAGATGATCAAGTTCAGCTCCTGGTCCTGCACAGGACCATCCCCAATAGTCACACCATGTGCCTGAGAGTATTGATAAATCCTGGTCAGAGTACTGATGGAGCTTTTCCAAAGTAGTCTGTGAAAAGGGTTCTTCTCCCTTCAAGGTCCAGAATTCCCGATGGAAAACACCCTTCGTTATTAGAACTGCAACAGCAGGGTTTCCTCTTGGGTATGAGGACGGGAGATGACTTTGCTGGGGGTTAGGTTTGCTATGCAGTGCTGCTTGTGGAGATGGAGGGAGAGGAGAGGAGCAGGAGATGGATGGCCCGTGCCACCCCAGCGAGCCTGGGTGGGTGTGAGAGCAGAGCCTCGCCCAGCAGCCGCTCTGCTCAGTTACCACATCAAAGGAGGGCAAAAATCCCGATTTCCTCTTTTCTTGTAGCTGGTGGAGGCTGCCCGGGGACAGATGTGCCTCCTGGGAACGGGGTGGAGTCGCGGGCTCCCAGTGTGCCGAGCGGGGCTTTAGAGCCATTGTGTGCCTTGACTCCATTGCTGCCCTTCTGCATCTCTCCGCAGGGCAATCAGGAACTCAGGACTACGAAATATCCAGCCGCGAGCCTTTGCCAAGAACCCTCACCTGCACTACATGTAAGTGCCAGCGGCTCCTGTCCCCTTTTCCCTCGGCTTCCTATGGGAATGTGATTCCCATGGCGGATCCCCGAAGTGCCTCCGAGGGGGACAGCAAGGAGAAGGGAGGGGAATGCTGACGGGGAAAGAGAGGCAGGAGATGGAAAAGCAAACCCACGGGGACTGGGAATGGGCTGCAGTGCAGGATGGGGAGAGCTCCTGCTGGGGAGCTGAGGGGTTTGGGTTCCTAAGGACTGCCCTGGCTTTGATGGCCTCTCTAACGAGCTCTGCTTCATTAGCAGCCTGGTGGCTGCTGCACATTTCCCTTTCTGCAGGAATTGGGGGAGGCAGCCCCGGCACACAGCCACAGCCTGCCCCACTAGTTAGCTTTTAACCAAAGGCTGCTTCTTCTGTCACCAGTCCTGGGGTGTGGGGCTGCCAGCTCTGCTCCTAATTATTGGCTTCTCAAACTGGTGTATGCAGCTGGCCCTGGGGTTGGGATGTTCTGTGCCCTCATGAGAGGTTTGGAGCCCTGTTATCCTGGGACATCCAGCGTGTCCAGCTGCTGGGGCACTGTTAGCTAGTGAGTGGTGTCATGGGGAATTTCCATGTCCCTGGGGCCAAGGGCACTGGTTTCTTTTCTAGATCTGCGTTTACTTTTGCCTAAGTGGCAAAACAAAGCCTGAATTTCAGGCCACTGCTCGAGGTGCTCCTTGGGTTTGAAATATTTTGTCTGAGAGACTGTGTCCAAGATGAAACCCCTCTCTCTGCCCCACTGTCTATATAAAAGGTGAAAAGGGGTTGGTGAGAGGCCCTGGCCTCGGGCACGAACTGATGGGCTGAATGGGAGCCTGTGTTTAATCCTGCTTTTTGGAAAGCAGTGCTAGTGGCTTCTTCCGTGAAAAACTGCTTCCCTTTGAGTGTGTGGGTGCATTGGGCCATCGATACAGACTTGTTCCTGGGGCAAGGGGATGGATGCGACCTGCAGAGCAGGATAGATTTGTCTTTCGATGTCTGCTCACAGATGATGCGAACTGAAAAACCCCAAAAGCTTCCTTTTTGGAAAACCATTTACAGTTGCTAAGTGACAGTAAAGTACTTGCTAAATAGAAGATCTGCAGTACCAAAGGGCATGAATAGTTGAGGGCATTGTGACATGCACTGAGCCTTTTAGAGCTTAAAGAACTGTGTATTTTCATAATAAACCCTCGCTAATGCTGACCACTGGGATAGTCCTGATTTCTGCTCTTTGTTATTTTGATTTGCAGCATTTGTTTTGTGTTTTCTACAGTTGTTTGTTCCTGGGAAGCACCGCTCTCAATTGATTTTTTTTTTTTTTGAGGGTTGTTTGTCAATTGTGCAGTTGCTGTTTATGTATCTAGCAGATAAAATGAATAACATTTGATTCCTGATGAAATTAGTTTGGATGTCGTAGGAGTTTAGAAGGCCATGTATGCTTGCTTTGAGGCTGAATGTGCCATTAATGTGTACACAGGCAATTGTTGCTGCTTTTCCCCGAAGTGTTTGTTTTTTGTCTTTTGGAATTACTTTTGTGAGTGGGAAAAACCCCACATCCATCTTCTGTCAAGAGTTAGGATTGGTACGTGGTGATGAAATATGTGTTTGTTTACTGCTCGGGCCGTGTAAGATTGATCATGTTCTTAACATCTTTCTTTCCTTGCCTTTTGGAGCTCGAGGCGAGTAAGTATATTATTTGGTTGGTGTTTGGCAGTGGGTTTTGATGCTGTTCCTGGGACTTGGCGGTGTGGATGTTCCCCGTGGGGGTTGCTGGACAACTGAGGATGGAGACCTGGTGCTTGCAGGTCTGGTGACTCCCAAAGGCTCTGACACCATGGGACCACTGCTCCCTGGCTGCCAAGGTGGCTCCTGAGGCTCTGCACAGCCTGGCAGGAGCCTGGTGCCACTCGGGATCCCCTCCATGGCCTCAGCACCTGCCAGCACATCAAGGTGCCTCCTTGGCTTCTCTGCCTCCCTGGGAGCTCAGCTCGAAGGCCTGACATTTTCTGCAGACTCTGCTCGTAGGAACCGGGGATAAAAGGATTAATGGAAATGTCACTCTGCTGTAATCTTGGGCTGCTCTAGGCAGGTACAGTAGTGGGTGGGAGTGAGGGATGCTGTCCCAATCCCCTTGTGGCAGGGCTGCATGCAGGGCTGGGACCATGGGATGGTGCTTCAGGCTTGTTGAGTTACTGCTATGCACTTTTTGCTGCTGTTCTGGTTTCCCTTCTCCTTTGATGGCTGTTTGGATTGTTGCTGGTGGAGCTGAGTCAATAAGACGACAAAGGTGTCTAATAAACGACAGAGTGCTTTCACTGCCAGGCAGGGTTGGCACAGGGTGGTGGGGATCCTGGGCTGGACCTTTGCAGGGTGTTACAAGGTGGGTCTGAGCATTTTTTTTCACTCAAAGCTCACGTACAAGTTCTGAGGTCTTGAAAGCTTATTTCCACCCCCCACACACCTCCCTTCCCATCCTGGGTTAAATCGAAACTTCCTGCTGAACTGAGAATTTTCCCAGTGCCTTTCATCAAGGTTTCCTCCTCTCAGATGGGCCAGATAGCTCTGCCTTCTCCCAGTAACATCTATTTCTGGCCCTTCCTCTGTGCACGCGCCTGTCTTCAGACCCCAGCTGTGCAATCACAAGCAGATCACTTATCCCAGCTCTAATTGCAGGAGCTCAGGTTTGTGAGGGTTTGGGTGAAGTTTGGCTTGTTTTTTTTCCCCCTTCCCCATCACAGAGTCAGGGAGAAAAGGTGGGAAACCCATGAAGGGGATTTTCAGCATTCAGCTGCTCAAGTGGTAGACCTCAGAGTGCTCCAAAGTACTGCCTGGCAGGGTCATGCCTGTCCTTTTAAGGTTTGAAATTAGCTGTATCAAGCGCAAGGGGCTTGAGGCCAGCCTAATCAGTGGAGGAGTGGTGGGTGACTGTGAGCCAGAGGTGTGAATCTAGAAATAACTTTGGTTTCCCTCTTCCTTCTCCTTGAATGAGGACAATTAGAGCTCCGTGGTTTATCTGATCGCTGGTGGTGTGCCTATTGCTGCTAGAGAGAAAATCCAAAATATTAACAGTGGATTTTGCAACATGGATCCACCTCATCTGCTGGTGGTTGGGCTGGGACAGCTGAAAAAAATATAAACTGTATACAGTTTATGATATCAACTGTATACTGGCTGGGTTTCTAACTAGGGGTGATGTGTGTCTGATCTAAGCTGGACATTTCCTTACTTGAGATCGTCTCACTGGGACAAGTTGCACTGGTGGGTTCCTGGGCCAATTTCTGTGCGTCTTTGGCAGCCCTTTGGCTATTACAGGCGTGGCTCTGGACAATCTCATGCTCTAGATGTGAGGACCAACAGGTCTAGGCTGTGGAAGACTGAGCCCTTGTAGCCAGGGTTTCTGGATGTTGGTGTTAACAGGTGATGCAGCTGAACAGAGGGAATGTTTGTGTTGACAGAAAACCTCAGTCTTTGGCTTGAGGCTGTACAAGAAAACCCTAGGATGGTATGGTTCTTAAATTTGAGACATAAAAACCATCTGAATACATATTTACTATGTTGCTGTGTTTAGCACAGCTTGCTGAGGAAACAGCCTTGCATGCTGTTGCTCTCTCTGTCCTCCTAATGACGCTGGAAATCTCTGCCCAATTTACGTGAACTCGATAACTTGAGGGTTACAAGTCGGGAGGTTATCAACTTCCTACTCACATCATGGAACGAGGCAGAGTAAAGAGAATTTGTTGTAGTGCCTTGTGGGGAAGAATTCAGCACTAATGTGTTCCTCATTAGGCACTGGGAAGTCCACGGGGGAATTGAGCTACACAGTGCCCCAGGGACTGGTGCACAGGGGAGGACAGGTCCTTCCCCGCCTGTGGGACAGCAGAGCTGTGCCTGCAGCCAGACAAGCTGATTTTTGCAGTGCCTGAGTCACCTTTTACTGGGAGCAGGTACTTAAGGGGCCGTGATTCCCTCTCAGTGTTTTCCTGGGTGGCTGCGTACCCAACCAGCCAGTCAGGAGGCACTGCCTTGTATTTGCAGAGGGTAATTGTGCACACCTTATTTATTGTGTAGTAAGGAAAACAAATTAAGGCTGTGTAATTACAGAGACAGGCATGCTTTTAAATAAGGCTTAAGTAGTCAGATTTCTATTTGGAAAATTATTAATTGCCATTTCTGTCTGCATCAGAGGCTCTTCTTAAACTGTCTTCTGGAGGTTTATACATGCTCTAAATGAGTTTGTGGACCAGCCCAGACACAGCTCCTATCAAAGAGCACTCTCTCACTGCTGCCTGCCGGAGTGGGGACAGAGTTGAAGAGCAAACTTTCTCTTCCAGTCTTCACCCAAAGGTCTTAAAGATGCAGATCCTGGGCAGGTTTGTGCTGACTGCAACTGGTTTTTGAGTATGGATGGCATCATCATCAGCCCCACAGGCGTTTTTATCTGTGTAATCACATTCTTTTTCCTTAAAATGAGGATTGAGGAATACCTGGAAGGCGCTGGCAGGAATGCTGCAGAGACCTGCTTTGCCTGTTGAAATACTGAGCTGGATGATCTGTGGGCATATTTTGACGGGCAAAATATGCCTGTTTTGAGGTGTGATTAATCTGGAGCTTCCCAGAATGTCCTCTGTAGGTTGTGATGTTTTCTGATGGAGGTTGGCTTCAGTGTCCTGGTTTGGTTCAAGGCAGTGGTGTAGTGTCAAATGAACAGGTATCTTGGCATTGAATGTAGTTTGTAGCTTTGATATGGGGATTCCCAGAGATATGTTATGTGTTTAGGCTTTGATAGGAAAGATATGGGGCTGCATCCTCTGAAAATTGCAGGGGCTGGGGGAGAACGAAGCTGGTGAATTGCCCTCTGCCCTTTTCAGTTCTGTGTTGGGACAGGACTCATAGCACTCCGGAAACTGAGGCCTGTGTGCTTTCAGAGGGCTGCAGGCAACCCTCTTGCAAGGCTGGCAAGCTTCACTTTCTTTGCTCTGTGTGTCTGGGAGCTTGATTGAGATCTTGAACTGAATAAAGAAATAAACAAGGTATCAGATTCTGAATTATTCCAAGTGGAACGCTCTTTCCATTCGGTCATGCCTTGAGGGTCACTTTTCCCTGCTCAGTGGCTAATAATCTATTATCTTGCTCCGAAAGAGCCATTCTTAGATATGAATCAGGGTTAAACTCTCTCTCTTTTGCTCCATACCGTAACGAGCTCCAGGCCCTGTGCCTGCCTGCAGCCCTCCACTTGATTCTGGATGTCCTGCTACCTGTCCTCCTCCTTCCTCCTGGTTCCTTCCTGCTTTGTCCTTTCACCACTGCGCTGCTGTCATCCCCATCCTGTCAGTCTCCTCCTAACCCAAACTGTCCTGTGTTAATTGCTCTTGATTTCCCATCCGTGCTCGTGAGTCAATGCAGCCTCTTGAGGCTGTGTGTATGGGCTGGGCACAGCCTATGGCAGCGTGTGAGCTCTTAGTTCACTGGGGAGGTGAACTCCTTTACCTAAACCACCTCCTCGACAGTTTAATGTGTTTGGTTTTGCATGTCCTAAAGAGGAGACAAATTTCTCCATGAATATAGGCAAAATAAAAAGCAGGAGAAAGCTTTAAGCAGCCTTTGAGTTCTGCTAGGTGAATATCCCTTTGCTATCCCTAAGCAGACAGCAGCTTGGGTACTTTTTGATTCCCATTTGTACTTTAAGGATGTTCCTGCTACAGCCCTTTCCAAGATCAAAATCACTGCTGCAATTTACTCAGGGAGGCATTTTCCCCCATATGTCTCTAGTCCTGTAAAATTCTGGGCATGCCTATAGCACAGCCACTAAAATAAACAGCTGTAGCATCTCCTGTGCTTCCATAAACTTTCCTGCTCTGCTCCCCATCTGCTTTGTCCCCTGGATGCCAGTGTAGTGCAGGTCCTTGCTGATATGCTAATCGGCAGCAGGGGTTTGATGGCATGTTTATTCCCAGTTCACTGCCACAGGTGATTGATAAGCAGTTAACTGCAGCTACTCCTTTTGCTGCAGTGGCAGAGGTTTTACCAGCCATTGTGCACAAGGCCAGAGGAGAGACCAGTTCCCTGCAGGACTGTGGCTTTCCTTCAGGCTGGGTTGAAATCATTTGACCTGCATTCAGAGGGCTGGGTAGCCAACTCCTGGCTGCAGGCTGCCTTGCTTGGCTGTGGAGAGGGTTTATTGTACTGCGATAGAAGGGGGAGCAGTGAGTTTGTGACTGATGAACTCTAGTGGGACCTGAGAGAGAGTTTCCAACTCGAGCTCTTCATGCCTTGTGCTGAGATTTGTCCTGCTTCAGTTCCTCATCTTAAAACCTGGAATAACATTTATTTTCTCTGCTTTTATTTGATCTATTTGAGGCATAACACCTTCTATGGTTTTTAATGAAAGCTGGCCTTGAGCTGTGGGATAATGTTGCAATGTAAGATGAGTTACACTCTGTCACAAATAAGTTTTGCCCGCTTGGATTCTTATGTAATGTCTGCTGCTCTGGTACCTGGGCTCTCAGGACTTTACTGTGGTTTTGTCTCCCCTTCCTTCCTTTGAAATGTTGAGATGATCTTTCTGGTTGCATTGTGAGAGTTATTTCCCTTTCTGAAATTTGATCATCTTTTGACTGATACGTGAAATGGGCAACTGTGATTTTTGCAAAGGTCCTGTTTTTTTCCCATCCACTCTTTAAAAAAGTCTGTAGAGGTGGGAAATGCAAAGAGTGAGAAGGTTTTGGGGAATGAAGAATCATGGCAGCATGAGTGGAAGTGACCACAGGATTTATCTCTCCTGGGGTTTTCCTTTCCGCAATCCTAATTTACTAATAGTATGATTGCGGGGCTGGTTTTCCCCTTTTGATGTGCTGGTAATAAGCACCAGGGCAGAAAAATAGAAACATTAAGATCATGTGCTGTTTGAGCAATAAGATACGACAGGGCATGAATGATGGGACATTAATTCATGATGGTGTGTGACAAGGCAGGAATTTAAATGTCATAAGTTAGGCAGTCGTGAGTTTTATTGGAATTATAAAATTTTATTAGAATACTGGTCAAAGGGTGGAGTTTCCCCTTATTTGTATTTGGGAAGGGGTGAGCTGTGAATTGTGTCGGATGCAGGAGGCTGTGGGGTGTTCACAGGGCTGCCAGTGGCGTGTCTCCCCGGGGAGCTGGGGGTGACTGTGTTTTTAGCAGTGATAGCGCCTGAGGATGACCATGTTTCGTGCCTGCTGTCCTCCAGCATGCCTGCAGTCATGCTTGGGCACTCCTGGGGCTGCTTCCCGGGGAGCTGTGCCGGTGTCCGGCGGTGCCCGGTGCCCCGCGGGGCCGCACTTCAGCACCACGGACACGGCCGGCGGCTCCTCCGGCGCCTCCCGTCCCCGCTCCCTGCAGCCGCCTGGCCTCTGACCCAGCTCCCTGCCTGTCCTCAAGCCTCCCGCCCTCCCTGCCCTCCCAGCCCAGCCTGCAGTTTGCCCCCTGCCCCTTCTGCCCTTCTCGTGGAACGAGCTCCTTCAGCTCCCAGCCCCAGCTGAGCTCTCGGGCAGCAGTGCCTGTGCTCTCCCGGCTGCGAGCTGGGTCAAGCCGTGGGGTGTGTGAGCCTGCCTGTGGGGTGCCCAGGCTGGTTTCACTGCCAGCAGTGCCTGTATTCTTCCATCTCCCCTGCTGTGCAGCCAGCCTGCCCAGCTGCCTGTTTGACAGCTGCAATACCTGCAATACCCCTGCAAGTGTTCAGGGCCAGGCTGGATGGGTCTCTGAGCAACCTGGCCTGGTCAAAGGCGTCCTGCCCACGGCAGGGGGTTTGGAAAAATAGGATCTCTAAGGTGCCTTCCAACCTAAACCACTCTTAAGATTCCGTGAACGCTAACTTTCTGAACTGCAGTGATTCCTGGCACTGACTGTGCTCTGCAACGTGAATGGATTTGTTTTGCAGCACCACTACCCGGCTGCTGTCTGGGGGTTTCTCACATGAGTAGGTCTCTAGGACATCTGCCATCCAACCTCGCTGCAACCGCAATCCGTGGGCTTTGGCTAAATGTTTGCTGTATCCAGTTGTGCGTGTTGATAATTGTGGGTAATTTGCTGTCTCAGAATAATGAAGGAATGCCTGCTGCACTCTGAAGCACTCAGTGCTTTGTGGTGATTAGTCTTTCCATTGGAAAACATTCCTCACAGTGACCAGCAAAAGATACCTCTTTTTAAGTACGTAGTATGCTGAGAAGAATGGATAAAAAGTAACTTTTGTGTGCAGGCGTTCTTGTTTGTTTTGACAGTTAACTGTCAAAGCCAAAGCGTGTTTCTGCTTTTGGGATGGTTATAAGCGTGGAGTGCAGCAAGCAGGCTTCACTGGGCTCTGGCTGGATTAAGTCACCACCAATTCCCTGTCCCTCTCAGCCAAGCATGCCCTTGGGCTGTCAGCAGGGCACATCATGCCACGGCTCAGGTGTGGCTGCAGGTGGGCTTCTTCTCAGAGCATGACTCCTCCCTGTGTGCCCAGGTGCTGCAGACAGATTTTTGGGCAGAGGTGCTCCTGTGCCCACGCTCAGGTGTGCCCCAGGCACCTGTTGTCTCCCTGCTCCCCATGCCCACCCCACAGGCATAAACGGGGGGAAGCAGCAACGTGGCACGAGGCAGCTCCTGCTTGCTGCTGTCTGTCTCCCAGGCTGAGTGTTTTTCCTTGTCATTTGATGAGGCGTAGCTGGAGCATGTCAGCCTCACCTCCTGCTGCGGCCAGGAGCCTCCGCGCAGCATGGGAGGTGGCAGCTGCCATCTCCTCTGGCTGATGGCCTGGTCCTTTTGGTTCCCCATGTGTGCACCTCCCCGTGCCGATCCACTGGTCCCTGTGTGTCCCCAGCTCTGCTCCCTAGTGGTGCCCAGCTGCTGCTCCCAGTGCTGGGGGTGCAGGTAGCTCTGCTCCCTGCTGAGGTGGGATGAGTGCTGTAGACTAATGGCAGGCTTTCTTTTCATTAGCTGCTATAAACACGGGGCTCTGGCAGCAGCCTGCTTTTCTGAGCCCAGGAAGACCATTTTTCCTTTTATCTATAATTTAGTGAAGTGTCAAGCCACAGAAGTTTTAATGATAATAAGCAGCAGAGGAAATTTATTTATTCGCTGCAAAGGTGGGTTTCATTCCAGGATTGTTTTTTTTCTACACTTCCCTCACAAGAAGTGTTGGCTGCTCACGTAACCTCACTCCCAGTGTGTTGAAGCTACCTTCCCTGAGAAGCTCAGCACTACAGTTCCTGCTTGGATGAATGGCTTTCCAGCCCCTCTTCTACGCATGACGTTGGGGCCAAGCAAACTGGGAAAGGAGAAGCAAGGAAAATACAGAGAAGTGGGAGCATTCATGTGCTTGGTGAGGTGTAATGGAGGTGAGGCATTCACAAGTTTCCCATCTTCGTCCTCTTGCTGTGCAGCTCTTACATCTGCTCCCCAGACCAGCCTCTGTGATGGATTTGACTGCTGAGGAAAAGCAGGGAAGGGCTTTTTCAGGATTACATGTAGCGCTTGCCTTCTGTCAGCCTATGAAGATGCCAGGGCTGACTGGAGATAAAAAGTGGATTGATGTCATGTGCAGGGATCAGGGCTTCTTCCTGAGGTTCAGGAAGGCACAGAGTAGAACCTTGGGATGAGGCTGTGGCAGGGACAGGGACCAGGCTGGAGAGAGAAGGTTATGACGAGGGATTGGAACAAGTCTTTAGGGAAAAAATGGAGAGCGGACGGGGGATGGGGTGTAGAAGAGGTGACAGGGAAAATGGATCTGGAGAGGAGAGGGAGGATTGGCTGGGGCAGGGAGAAGCACGTGTGTGTGGGAGATCTGTAGGCATAAGCAAGTGTAAGGGAGAAAGAGGTTTGCTAGGAAATGCTTGGGAACCGTGCCTCTGAATTAACCAGAACCTTCCTTACCCCTTTTCATGTGGCTTTGGAGGCAATATTAGAATCTTCCTAATTATTTTTCTTGGACGAGTTTTGCTATCCTGATGATATTAATTATTCTTAAAGGTCAACAGCACTCACTTGAATCCCCTTCTGTTCTATCATGTAATCAGTTAATTAATTGGAAACCATTTAGCAGAGTCTGCTGAGAGCTCAGCCTGCTGTATGCCCTGTTGTTTTGCTATTGCTGGAGATATATATATATAGTTTTATATTTATACCCCTTTCTTTCTTCAGAGGCTCTGCAGAGCTCTTGGTACCATCCCAGTCCATCCAAGCCTCTGGCACCCCTCCCTGAGTCACGAAAATTGGGGCTTGGGCCCAGCTGTTAGTTTTTTCTTTACTAACCCCTTCAAGGCTATTCAAGACTCATTGATTTCTGGGCATCCAAGTAGGTGGGGATATTTGAAATTATTTTTTTTTAATAGAAATTTGATGTAAAAGCCCTCTTACAGCTGAGATCACAGTCCTTATTCAGGAGGAAGAGGGAGGACCAGAACCTCTGTGCTTGATGTGGGGGCATTGATGCTCTCACATGGACCTTGTCCAGCTCTCCCAGTGTCTGCCTGGGCATTTGGAGTGATCTCCCAGCTGTGTGGTACCTCCTGATGAGCACCTGTCCCTATTGCTTCACTGTGTTGAAGGGGGAGGTGGTGGGAAACACATGGGAGCCTGAGAGTCTGGTGTTCACAGAATCATTAAGGTTGGAAAAAACCTCTAATATCATCAAAGTCCAATTATAGCCTACACAGAGGAGCTGGGAAGTGCCCCGTGGGCATGGCTGTCCTTCCCGTGCCATCCCCCAAGCTGTGCCTTGCCACAGTTCTGAGCTCTTCTCTCACATGGAGCGGTTGGGTTGGCTCTGGGTTTGCTGGGAACCTGTGAGCAGGAGGCATTCCCCAGTCGTTCTGTGTTCCCAGCTTGAAGAACAATGCACTTTGAAGCAAACAGGGTTGAGTAAACCCAGCCCCTTGCTGGAGCTGGCAGCTGGCAGCCCTTGTCCTCAGCCGGCACACATCTCCAGTATTATTTCTGCATGCCAAAGCAGGAGGAGAGCCCAGTGTACAGTAATATTTCAGTCTAATGGACCTGGAATTGCTGCAGTTTGGGACAGAAGAGATGGGGTGGCAGCAGTGCAGCCCTGAGGACCTCTTGGCTGCAGGAGGGCAGCCATGGGGAAAGGCTCTTGCCTGTTGCAGGCTGATTTTTCTTTTCCTTGAGCAGAAGACTGACCTATTGTGTGGATGCTGCTGGACTCTGCCCTGCAGGGAAGCTGGCAGGCAAAGGGAAAGCAACTGCAGGGCTGACCCAGGTTTTAACCTTTCCTCACGTCCTCTGAGAGTCCAGATGTCTTTGGAGAAGAGCAGTGGAAACTGCACACAACAAGGACGAGATGAGGGTAGTGCAGAGGGCCAGATCCCTGCATCTGATCTGCCTTGAAGCACAGGGGACAGCGTGACCCACATCTGGTGACACCTTCCCATCCCTACCACGTGCTGAACCGCAGCTGTGAGCAACAATAAACTCTGAGGGGTGATTTGTCTCTGAACAAAGCTTTGTGCAGCTGGGAGATGCCTCAGAAGAGATGACTTGGAGGGTGTGGAAGTGTCATGGGGTAGGAGATGGCCTTTAAGATAAAGGCAGGGCTGGGTTGAAGGCAGCAACAGGATGTGGCTGCTGCACTGCAGAGGCAGTGGGAGGAGAGGCGTGGGGCAGATGTGCTGCTGGCCCTGGCTGTGGGAGCCCTGTGACAGAGGCGTGGTGCCTTCATGCTTTCCCACTTGCTCGGCAGCTCTTGTCTTTTAATGTTGTTGTTTAAAGAGCAGCACGGGAGACCAGCCCCTTCCACCTCCCTTAGCCCCGTTTCAGAGTGAATTTGAAAATCAGGATCCTGCAAATGAGAAATAGGGAGAGACTGGAGGCTCCTTCCTCCAATATCACACCTCCAGCACCAGTGGTGTGTGTGTGGAGTGGCAGGGTCTCTTCTTGTGTGTCACCCGTGATGGTTCTGCTCTCCTCTCTGATGCAGGGTGCTCTGAGTTTGGGAAATTATTGCAGATTCTGAGTAGCCCTAGAACAATAAATAATTTGTGGAGACTGAGATGATTATGTCGTGGCACATGCTGTTTGACACGTGCCTTACAAGGTACAGGACAGAACCTGTGGATAGGAGAAAGGATTTAGTTTCGCTGCCCAAATGCACAAGGGAAGGTTGAACCTTGAGAGATTTTTTGGTTTTTCTGTGTTTTGGGCTTGGAGAAACCCTGTTGCTTGAGGAGCAGAACTGAGCTGTAGGTAATGCCAGGCTGTGGCCGAGGGCCTCTGTAGACTGTCTCACTCCTCCACAGCACCAATATATGTGTCCTGGTGCTGAGCCTGAACAGGGAGCAAATCCAGGAGCACTCCTGGCAGCTCTGAAGTCTCAGGCTGACCAGTTTAATGGCACATCCTGTTCTGCTCACTCTGCTTTTTGGGCATGCGAGGCTTGCACGCACTTGGCAGTGCCCAGTCCTTTTCCAGGCTGTCTCAGCCGTCCTGCTGGGACTTGGGGCTGAGCTGTTGGAGATTCCAATTGGGTTTGGTATTACGCACTAATATTTGCAGAGCCTGATTTGTGGGGAGGCCTGTCCTGCCACAGCTTCTGGGACTTGTTGGGGTAATTTTAGCACACTCATTAAGGGAGGACAGTGCATTTTTTCCCTTAATGAGCAAAGCTGCTTACTAAACAGGAAGAGGAGGGAGGGGGACGAGGAAGGCAGGGAGGGTGATGGGGAGTGTAACAGTGCTTTTAGAGGTCATTGGAGTTATCTGTCAGGGATAAGCAAGCCCCAGAGTGACTTTCCAGCATTTCTCTTGTTCGAACCCCAAGCTTTAACAGCTTACTTGCTGCAGACACAAAGCCTGAATGGAGCTGCCCCTACAGCAGCACGTGAGGCTGTGACATTGTCCTCTCCTGTGGCCACCAGCACCCAGCAGGGAGCTGTGAGATGATAAGCACCTGTTGTGCCCAAATATCAAGGGAGTCACATGCAGTGCCACCAGCATACCCAGCACTGGGGACCACAGCTGAGGATGTGCATCTCTCCTCGCCTTTCTGCCAGGCACTCGCTCGTGCTCCCTCAGCCCCAGCTGCTCTGTGAAGTTAATCCCTCCCCAGTCAGGATTTTCATAGTGGCACCATGTTATTAAAACGTGTGAAAAACTTCTCCCATGCAGAAATAAATGTGTCAGCTTGGAAACAAGGGCAAGTGGAGGATGGAGCTGCGTGGAGGAGGGACAGGTGCACAGGGTCCCTCCCCAGCAGCAGCGTTTCTGCCGTTGCGCTGAGCTGAAATGCATAAAATAACTTACAGTTTAATTACAGGGGCTCCTGCTTGTTGGTGTCATTAATGAGGCAACTGGCTTAATTTAGCTGAATAAAAATGGCTTTAATAGTGGAAACACTTTTGGCTGCTGGGTAATTAAGGGAAAACTAAAAACGCTGTCTCCTCTTGCACTAAAGTCCACTTGTTCTGGTCCCCACGGATCCAGATTCCTCTTTGTCCCACCGTCACCCATCTCTTTTTTAACCCTGGGAGCTCATTCAGGAGGTGCACTCCATGGCCCCATCTGTCACTCACGCTGTGACAAAGTGGCAAAGGTCACCTCCCCTCCCCTGTCAGTCACCAGCAAGGTCTTGGCAGTGCCTGTGGGAGCTGTAGGGGAGTGTGTGGGATGTGGAGTGTCCCCTCCTGGAGTGGAGGAGAGAGCAAGGGCTGGGGTTTATCTGTCACTCAGCAGTAACAGCCTGCCCTTGAGGTGTGCAGGGAGGTGCTGGTGGAGAAGGCTGGTGGGGACAGGAGCTTGTGGGAGCTCAGGGCTTCTGAACAACGAATCAATATGGTTTCCCCCTTTTTATTTAAAAATTTTACTGCAGCAGCTCTCTTCTCTGTTTCTCCATCTTCTTCTCCTCTGGACTTCTCCCTTGCACCGAGCTGAAAAGCTTCTATAGAAAGGCTTCTCCAAGAGGGTTTTGGTTCCTCTTCTTAGTCTGCTTCTCCCAAGATTGTTGGGAGCCTTGGGAGCACGGCTGCTGCAGCAGGAGGGTTTTGGAGTGGTGCTGAGCCTCAGCTATGGGTGGGTTGGGTAGCTCTGCCCTGGACCTGGTCCAGGTGAGCTCCATCCAAACCCCTCTCTCTACTCAACTCCTTTTGGAGGCGAAAAGCACCCTGGCAGCTACTCCTGGAGACTGTCTCCATGGAAAAGAGCATCCTGTGAGTGATGGAGAAAATGTCCCATGGCAGAGAAACAGTTTGAATGTGTTCCAGGAGTGCTGATGGCAGGTCTGTCCTGGGAGAGATGGGCTCCTGCTCATTGCTGAGAAACACGCAGGAAAGGCATTTTGCTTCCCTCTGCCTGCGTTTCCTCGACGTGTGCTGTGCTGTATTTTGTTACAGGTGGAGCTGATGCATAGCCTGTTATAAAGGTTGTCTGGCACACTGCTACAGGACTGCTTCCACTTTCCTATAATTCTGCCAAATTTTAATTGCTCAGGCTGAAGTTTTCTGTGTGGGGAGTCTGCTCCTGGCTGATTCTATTTTTTATTATTTCGATCCAGTTTCACATAAGAGCTTTCTCAAGGTAGAAGGGAGGTTGGAAAACAAGGTGTTTTGCTTAAGCTAGAAAATTTCTGGTGATGTTCCTGTTACAGAACATTTGCACCCTCCTTTTGTGGAGGGAAAGAAATCTTGTCAAAGGGCAGATTTTGCTTGGAAGACTTGGTTTTTCTCAGGGACATCTTAGGTCAGCAGAATGGCGTTTGATCCAGTTGGAAGGGAGTTTTGTAAAGGACAGTCAGGAGTGAATAAGGCAGAGGAGCAGCTGCTCTTCCTGAGACACTGGTGTTGGTGTGGGAGGATGTAAAAGTGGGGAAGATAATAGGAAATTTGGGCATGGGTAAGGAAATTGAGGCTGAGAAATATTTGGGAGTGGTTGGAGAGCAATGAGTAGGGTGATTGAGCCATCTGGGAGGGAGAAGGAAATGGGTCAGTAAGGAGAGAGCTGGCACTGCCCAGCCACAGCACAGGAGGATGGGGGTTCATGTTCCTGCAGGTAACAGGGATTTGGAGGTGGCAGCAGCCTTTGAAATGCTGCAGGAAGGCAGAATGGGCCTGTGAGAGGCCTTGATTTGGAGCTGTGAGAGGACTAGTCCTGGATGTGAGTGCCTTGATTTTCCCCAACCCTCCCCATTTATGCTGTGCAGAACCCTGGGAAACTTGGTGTGTGCAGATTAGGTTTGTGAGTGAACTGTGGTTGTGAGGGAACCTTGCAAGCACCAAACAGGAGTTACAAAAGTGCTGGAGCTCAGAGCCTCACCTGTGGAGCCATAATTTAATCTCCCCGAGAGCATGCACAATGATTCCATCTCTAATTACAGAATCACATGCTCACTTCCCCAGGAAACCTGCATCATCCAAAGTGTGGGATGGATGTGTTTTGGGGACAAATCACTGCTGTGCAGTGAGGTTTCCCTGGAGGAGCTCTATCTTCTGCAGCACAAGTCAGTAGCTGTACCCTTTTGCATGTGGAATCCCAGTCCTGGCATCTGTGACCTTTGGAGTTTTTGTGACCGAAATGGTGTACTTTTAATGTGTGTCTGCTTGCAGCCCCTTTTGTTCTCTGTGCTGAGCTCTGTTTCTGAGCCTGAGGAAGGGCCTTTGTGATGTTTTGAAGTACCCAAGGTGTCTGTTTCCAGCGACAGACATGTTCCCCCCTGCGTGTGTCGGGGCTGATCTGAACTGGAGCCGTGGGTGTGTTGCTCCTCTGACCAGCCCTGCAGAAGCTGATGGTCAGGACAGATCAAACTCTGGCTTTGCCCTTTGAGAGCAGAGTCTCCTGCCGTATGTGTGCAAGGGAAGACCCATCTCCTGCCTGCCTGGTGCTTGCTGTGGGTTGTTGTCTGGGGGAGGGAGGAGTTGGTAGGAGTTGGTTTCCAGGCACTGCAGGAGATGAGAAGCGGAGCACATCTGCCTGGCAAAGCCCCTTGCATTAGTGAGGATGTATCCTTTCTCCATCTCTCTGTGTCCTAAATTGTAATAACACGATCATGCTATTTTTGATTCCCTTATTTGCGTGGAAAGCCTGTTGTTTTTTCTCTTCTCTTTCAGAATCCAATTTTCTCTTGACATTTCTGCCTAATGTAGCAAAACATGACCTTTGAGAAAGGACATTCCAACGAGATTCACTCCCTCCTCTGCATTTCTGCCTCTCTCCCACATCTTGCTGTCTCTCATGCATCCCCTTTACGCTTCCTTCTTCTCCCTGGGCTGGGGGAGGGAGTTTACTGTCTCACTTTTCAGTAACAGTGAGTTGCTCCTTCCCTTCCCACTTTTCATCTGTCTTTCCAAAATTTCCAGGTGCTCAGTGCTCCTGGGGTGGATCAAGGAGGGAGTCTTGTAATATTTTTTCTTCCCCCCCTGCTTAGCTTCACTTGCCATTTTTTTTGCCACCTTTATCAGAGACTGGAAGCAGTTTGTCTACAGATGTGGGAGTGGTGGGATCACAGCCATGTGAAATGAGGTACCTGTGGTTTGCCGTGGTTCCCACAGCTGGATAGTCTGATGTGAAGCAGAGACAGAACTCAGAAAGGCAGCACTGTGCCATCATTGTGTTTGGGCTTGTTCTTCTGCCAGGCTCGTGGAGAGCCTTTGGGACTGTGCTTTGCTGTGTGAGCAGCTTCCCCACTCCCAATTGCTGAGTTCTGGTGCAGGTGGGGCAGGACCAGGATTGCTTTCCCCTTGCTGAAACCTAGTGTAAGGGAATAAATGAATCTGCTATCCCAAACCCTCGTGCACCAGACCTGTGGCAGCAGGAGCCATTCAGGGTCGGTTTTAGCACTTATTTACAAATCTGACAGGGACTAGGGGCTGAGCCCTGCACAGCTGGGCTGCCTTGGGTCGTACCTCCTCTCTGGCCAGCCCAGAGCTGGATGAACTTTGGGTGATTTGTGCCTCTGGCCCTTCATCGCTCTTCCCCTGGGACAGAGGGGTGTCCTCAGCCTCGAGCTGGGCTGCCCTGCCTGCCTGTGGCTCTCAGCAGGGATGGATTTGGTGAAGATGTGAGTCCTGTGTGTTCTGGAGGGCGGCAAAGAGATTGAGCATTTGGGGTTTTCCCAGAGCTTGTGATCACCCATTCCTCTGCTCGCTCGCCCCATGGGCTGGTCACTTGATTGGTGACTCTCAGGTGTCCCAAGGCTGGCCAGAACAGGATGTGTTTCATTGCCATCTTTCTGTGCTGTTAGAAACCAGGGGGCTTTTTTCCTTCTGCTCTCCCTACTCCAGACTCATTTCTTCCTCTTGTTTTTATTAATTCCGTTTTCCTTTTACATTCTTTCATCCTCTCTGGCTTTCAGCTAAAGAGAAGGTGTCTGCTGGGTTGCTAAGCTCTCCCAGGTAGATGAGATTTATGTTTTTGCAAGTTTGGGCAGATGGAGAGAGGGATGGGGAGCTGTTGGCTGCTGTAGCAGTGGTACCCCTGGGTGCAAGCAGCACGCAGCCATTCCGGGACACCTGGAAAGCACAGCTACTGCAGATCATATGATAACACCTTGGGTAATCATCGTGCTGTCATTTGAACCCGGCTGTTACTATTTTTAACGTGAGGTTTGTACTTTAAATTTTTTGTTCAAGTTCTGAAATGAGACTTGTTCTTTTTGCCTATGGTTGGTTGAGCTCCAGATTCATGGGCAAGAGTCAGACATCGGATTTTTTTTTTTCCTTAACGTTGCAGCAGGTTATAAATAATTTTTCCCCTTTAAAAAAGAAAAAAAAGATGAGAAACTTTCATTTGTGGTTGTCCTCATTAAAATCTCTCAATATGAAATCTGAACTTGGTTTCTAAACTGCTTGACAGCCTCCCCATCGAGGAGGACGATGAGCTCTGTGGAGGTGGTAGGGCCATGCGAAGGAAGAATTATTTACAGTGACTACTTTTCTTTTTTTTTTTCCTTTTAATTTTCAGAGACCTCTCCGGGAACCGGCTCACCACTCTGTCATGGCAACTCTTCCAGACACTGCGACTCTTTGAACTGTAAGTCCCACCCTGGGGGTATCTCCTGGGAAAAGACTGGAGGCTGAGAGGAGGAACAATTTCCAAATAGAGCTATTTTGAAGCCAGCGAATAATTACCTAAAACTCCAGTGGGCAGCAACATCCTTGGAAGGCTTTCCTGGGTACGGGAGCACCAGAGCAGAACTGCTTCTCTTTTAACTTCACAGCAGCTGGCTAATTAACATCAGGATGATGAACAAGTCATGCTTGGAGTAGTAAATGGTTGACTAACTCTGGGAGCACATTAGAAATACTTACTAGGCCAGATTTTGAGTGAATCTCTTCAAACACTCGCTCTCATCTGTCACACAGTAGGGCTAGCTGCTTTTCTTCACTTGGTGCACATGCTTTGCAAGACACCCCTAGGTTTTTAGGCCAATGATTCCTTTTCTCTGTGGCAACAGAGGTACCTCCCATCTCTGATGTGGGAGATGATGAGATAGTTGTGTCTCCTGGGGCACTGGTGGCCTTCAGCCTGCTGAATTATTGATAGAGCATTCAGCATCGTGCTTGAAGAATAAGTGGACATGAAATCAATGGAGCGTTGCCCTGATGACCTGTTTTGTTGAATTTTAGAAATAGTTGTTTGGTGGGTATAAAAAAAATATATATGTAGGATTTGTCCCAGAGGATCCTGGGAAGCTGCATTCATCCTCACCAATGATCAATAGAGCTGTAAGCTAGAAGTGACTTATGAAAGAATAAAGACAGTCTTTCAAGTGGGAGTAAGTGTGTTATCACTGGTGTTACTGCAGCGTATTTTATTTCTGTCAAATTGTTAAATGAAAAATACTAATAGTGATATTAGAAAATGGAGAAACGCCCTTCTGATGAGGAAATTTGGCTTGCAGAGTTGAAATGCTGAATTCAGAATTTGTCTCCTTGCTGATTACAGCTCTAAATATTTTTCAAGCCTGGCTCGGGTTTCAAGTTTAATAGCACGAGTCATTTATATTCTTAGACCTTTACTTATTGTCATTGCACTGTCTGGCAAAACTTAGATTGATGGTTGTTACCCAAGAGAGACCCAAGAGTGGAGGAGCAAATGGGGCTGCAGTCCTGAGCTGGAGGCACTCGCAGGGCCTGGGGTAATGGTGAGCCTGCAGATTAATGGGAATACTTCCAAAGGGGCTCGTTTTTATGTGCTTTTGCTTCATTTGGTCATATTTTGTTTCTTCAGGCACATCCCAGGTCTGCCAGCTCCAGCTGGGCTCAAAAGACCAATACCAAGTACAAAGGGAATTGAGAAGCTGCTTTTGGGCAGCAAAGGGTACTTCACCTGATGAATACATCTGTGCTGTCCTCGTACGATGATCCTGGCAGGGTGCTGGTGTGCTTGGGGTGGCTTTGGATGGTGTCAGCAGAGTCACTTGGGGCCAGCACTCTGCAGTGTGACAAGTGGGATTGAGCTAAATTACTTGGCTCCAGCCAGAGCTGTGCTCAGAGCAGTTTTCTTGGAGATAACAAACCCCAGTGAACGAAAGAAGTAATGCACAAAGAAATGTGGGAGGTCACAGGGCTGGTTGGTAGGAAGTTGTGGTGGGGTGGGAAAGCAGTCCTGATGTGTGTGCATTGTCCATGGTGTACCATGGGGAGGCTTGGCATCCTGTGGGGCAGCAGCCTCAGCTCAACCTCTCCTGCTCCAAGCTGCCAAAGGGGTCTTGGCAAACCAACCTCTGGCGCCAGCTCCCGCGAGTTTAGACCTACAAATGTGCTTGCCCACAGGGGCTGCCTTGCAGTTGGGTGGTCAAGTTCATTTTTCCTAAAGAATTGCTTTAGGTGCTTCCTGACAAATGTTCCTCTCTGAGCTCCTTGTTACTAAGGGTCCTCCATCCACATACACACAGCTAGGGTGGGGATTAGCAGAATAACGTGGTGATGGTGGTCCCCCCAACATGACAGCAGAGGGATATTTTATCTGGTACCCACTGGGGTGTCAGTTTTCAAGGGGCAGGGGGAAGTGCCTGCAGCATCCTTCCTGGGGCCATGGAACTGTCCTGCTGCTCCTTGGATTTGTTGGAAAGAAGGCGGCACAGAGGTGTAACCAGAGCTATGGGCTCTGAATAACCATTCACATAGAGATGCAGGCCTCAGCCCAGCTCCAGTTACCAGCTGTGGAGTGGTCGTGGTCCTGACTGCTGGAAGGATGGGACCAGCTGGTGAGGAAGAGTAGATCTCCAAGATGGGGAGAAATTACTAATGGATCCACAAAAGTGGGAAATACTGTATTTTTTTTTTTTTTTTTGAGAAATGCAGAGGATGAGTGAGTAAGAGGCAGTTTTTTGGCACACTGAGCTCCAAGGAGGCTTCCAGAACCTGGGAAGGAGGTGGAATACGTGGCCCACATAAAGCGAGTGTGAAACACTGGTGAAAGCTAGAAAGGGAGTTGCAGATTGACATCAGCCAAGGACTTGAAACTGAGCCAAAACTCTCTGGAAAGGGAGAAAGTGGTGAGCAGCAGAGGCTGATGCAGAGACAGCAAGCCTGAGGAAGGCAGGCTGAGCAGCAGCATTTGTGCACAGCAGTGGAGAGGCCAGAAGGGTCCAGGGAAATGTAGTCCACTGCTCTCCAGAGGATTAGGTCTGTGGGATGGTGGGGCAAGTGGATGCAGAGGCTCACCAGAGATGCCTTCTGCTGAATTCCCATGCCCCTGTGCTATCAGGAAATCATGGATCCAGAGGGAGGATAGTCATCCAAGCCAAAACTGTGACTTACAACGAGGCAGCTCGGAGCAGTGGAGCATGTGGTGAGGGAAGCGACAGGAGGATTGTCTCCAGGAGAGCACTGGGAGGAGAGGAACTGCAACTGGTTGTGACATGGAGATTGCCAGGGAACACGAGACCTGACAAAGCCACTCACAGTGAACAATGGAGAGGAAAGATCAGAAGACTACTGGGCAGCTGGATGGCAACTTGGGGCTTGAAATTGCTGCTTGGCTGCATCCAAGGCATTGCAGCCTCGTGAACATGGTATTGCTTTAAAGAAGAATTTCTTGTTCAACAGACCTGAGATTTTCCCCTGCTGACTCACTGAAGAAAGGATGGCAAAAATGAGGCACACTTCCAGAAAATATTATCTCTTGCTCGTTCTGGCCAGAAACAAGGCTTGGAATGGTTTCCAGTAACTCCAGCCCTAATTCCCACAGCACGGGCTGACCTTGACCAGCAGGGCTCAGGCTAATGAGCGCACAACTCTCCTAAGTCTGAAGCTGAGTGTGTGCAGGGAAGCATCTGACAGATGCAACAGCTCATAAACCATTGGACTTAGAGCCTTTCTTATCCAGAAGTCACAGCTGGTTTCCTCTGTCATGTCCTTGGCTTCCTTTGTCATGTCCTCAGAGAGCTTAGGGCTGACATTTCAAGAAATTCCTTCCCGGAAAGACCTAAGACTCTGGATCCAATTACGTCTTTGGTTGTATAAAACCTTGTAGTCCTGAACATCTTGCTGCTCTGCCCAACCCATCAGCATTTCTAATACCAGCAGTCCCTGCCAAGTTGCCCTGCAGTACATTCCTGCAATGCTACAGCAAGAGGCTTTAGAGGAGATGGGGCACAGCAGCATCTCTGTTAATGTTGTGAGTCCAACTTAACACGGTCTGTGCCTCCAGCTTTGAGACTTATCACCACCAGCAGTCCCAGTAATAGAGCTGTGGCCTGACAGTGGGTACTTGCCTGCTCTTGGCATTAGCTGAGCCAGCTGTCAGGTGCCACACACCACTCCCTGTCCCAGTCCTTCCCTTTCTATCCCATCCCTTTCTGTCAGGGATCCGGAAATAACAGTTCTGGTTGGACCACCAAGAGAAACTCTGGTTCTGGGAAATTAATAGGAAGAAAAAACAAAATTAGATTTTATTCTGTCTCTGCTGAGCGCTCTTCGGTTCTCGAGCTTAGGGAAGTGGCCTCAGTCCCAAGGTAGGAAGAGCGTTTTAATTGTAAGAGTATGAAACCTTGGCAGGAGTTTTATGTGAATTGAAACAGACAGGAGAAGTGTGGCAAGGATCTCTGCTGCCCTCTGAGAGGTTTTAGCTGCAGACAGCTTTGCTCTAGCTGATGAGTGGGGAGGCATGGGACAGGGCATGTGTCTCACTTAGCTGCTGGTCTGGAAAAAACTGCTTGTGTGTGTGAAATCCCTGTCTGTTCCAGAACATACTGGAGTGTTGATGGCATCTGTCTCCCACACTGGTCCACCCTGGTGAAGACTGTCCAGGCAGTTTTGGGAGACAGTGAGTACAGCTTTCTGCAGAGAGCAAAGCTGGGCTCCACCAGCTGCTGAAGAATTGACTTGATGCCTGCATGTCTCTAAGGTTTCAGTTTTGATGGGTCATTGTCCTATCAAATGACAGCTCACGGCATAATCGTGACAATTTTCCTCTTTCCCAAACATAGCCTTCCTGTTTTGGGAAGGGGCTGTGCCCTGAGCACACCCTGCTGTCACTATCTGCTTGTGGTGCTGGTGGATGTCTCTTGCTCAGATGCAAGTTCAGTCCCTTTTTGGATGAGCTCCTTGAGTCACAGAGCAGCTCTGCTTGTGCAGAGAGCCCAGGTCCCTTGCAGCTGTGATATTTGCTATTTCTCACAGGTGTTTTCAGTTTTAAGGAGGGCTGAAGAAGGTGTGGGGGTGTGCCCAGCTCCTGAGTGCCTGCAGCCAAGTGTTGCTTTGGCAGCAATTGCAGCCTGCGTACAAAAAATGACCTTTGGGTTTGTTTGTTCGTTCCAGGAGTAAGTTGTGCTGGATATGTCCCACAGTGAGCCTCCTTCCTTTAATTCTCACTGGGGTGCTGCTGCACCCCTGGCCTGCAGCACATGGCAGCGTCCTCTTGTCCAAAAGTGTGTTTTGTCCAAGGAGAGAAGGTGCATTTATGTCCACAAGCAGAGGGTTGTGGGAAGTGGAGTTGTGCTGCAGAAACGTGAGAGGATGAGCTAGAAGGAGCTGCTTGCAGCTTGCAGTCCTTGCAAGGGAAGGGATCTGAGGAGAGAGTTGGAGGTTGATGTTTTTTGGGTGGGTTTAGGACAGTATGAGTGTGGAATTCCCTATGAGCTTCTCTGGAGACCCAGCTGGCATGGCAAGGTGGGCACCCAGCAGGGAGGAAAGGATATTTTATGCGTGTCAGGAATGCTTTTGCAATGCATGTTAGGGACAACGGGTGCACACATCTGTGCCCCTTCTAGCCACAGCGCTGTGCCAGCTGCCCCTGGCACTCAGCACATCCAGCCCGTGATGGGAGTTAATTTGTGCAAAAGCCCCTCTGGGGGTCTCGATTAGAGCGAGTTACATGGCTGCTGTTGGGGCAGGTTGGGGGGAAGTTCTGCCCTGAAGCCCGTGGCTCCTGTATTATTCATGGCCCTTCATGAATTAGCAATGGGCCGGGAAAGCTGCTGTCTATTACTTACAGAGCTGCCCTTAAGTGCTAGGGCAGCAGCTCTCCCAGCAGCCTTGTTTTGTGAGGATCTTTGCAGAGGAGCAGAATTTCTTCCCCGTTGCATCTGAGCTCCCCCAGGTGCGGGGTACATCCCCAGTTTCCTGATCTGCCGTGGCTCTTACCCACGTGCCATCCTGTGTTCTGCTGGTATCAGTATCCTGGGAGGCTCCTGAGAGGAAAGTAGATTCGTGGTCATGTACAAGAGGATGTAAAGCCTGTGCAAAGCCCTGGCAGTACCTGTCAGAGCACGCAGGGAATGTCTCATCACTCAAATCCCACCAAATCACTGCGCTAATCTGCTCTGGTCTGTTAAATTTAGTGCTTTGGCCTTTGAGTTGCTTGTCTGAGCCTTGTACCTGTGTCACAGAGGTTTATGTCCTTTTGGTGGGAAAGAAATGAACTAATGAAAAGCCACAGAGTGAAGTTTAACTCAGTGTTCGCTCTGAAAAAAAAAGGTCAGATGACATCTTGATGTATTTGAAAATGCAAAGTGGCGTCATTAGGGTTCAGGTTTAGCAACCCTGGGTGCTACCAGAAGACCCCTTCACTTCCTCCTTTTGCAGCACTGTGTTGACAGAACAACAGCTGCAGATGTTTGGAAGGTTTTTTCCAAGTCCTGTTAGTCGGTGAAATTAATTTTGTAAAAGCAAGCATGAATTTTGCAGTAACACATGGAGCAGAGCAGGAAAAAAAGCTTTCCCCCCTGTACCATGGGGGAATCTAGAGATCATGTGAACTAATGGTTTGACCTTTGGGGATGCCCTTCTGCTTTGGGGCAACTGAGCTCATCTTTGGCACTGCTGGCTCTGCTGATCCCAAATTTCTTTGGTTTACAGTTGAATGGGGAGATATTTTGTTTGTTCAGGCTGTATCTCCTAGTTTTGCTCAAATTATCATTGCAGCCAGCTTTGGCAGCTCGGTCCTAGCTTAGCACTGGGCTCTTCTCCCTGCTGGGACTTGCCTTTCTTGTGTGTCCACAGAGACCTGCAGAGCTTTAAAAATGTAAATGAAATGGTTAATAGGTTGGAAAATCAATTATAATAAACATTCCTGGTATATAAACTATGTGTAAGTGTGGTTTAAATGAAGTACATTAAAGGCAGTGCTTTTCTCCATTTCTCCTGGCCAGGTCAGCAGGGTCTCAGCACAGTGCTGATTGATTTGATTAAAATGCATGTTCCCCTGCACATTAGCTTGTGTTCAGGGTCACCAGGAGCCTGTGTCCGTACAAGGAACTTGGGAGAAGAGCTGCCAGCTTCTCTGAGTGCTTGTAGGGGCTTGAATTGTGCTTTGTCCAGCAAAGTCTAGGACCACCACTGAAAGTGGGATTTGAAGGTGTGAATCAGTGTTTTAGGGAAATAGAGAGCTGCCTGCTCGTTAGCTGAGGGGTGACTCTTCTGGGTGTCTGGGTGACAGTGGGACCACACCACAGCAGTGCAAATTTTGTGGTGAGAGACACTGAATGTCTTTGTGTGCTCACGAAGGAGACTGTGAACGCGTGGATATGTGACTGTGGAAAAAACAGGAATAATAAATGCTAGAAGACCCCAGGTGAATAACACGGAGAAGATTCTACTTTAGGTCTTACACCTGCGTGATGGCTGTTCTCCTTGGGGGTTCCAGAGACAGGTGACAGCTCTGCTCATCCTTCTCCATCCCACCATCCTCTCTCACCTCTCTCTGCCCGCAGGAGACTAGAGAGGAACCTTTTTAACTGCAGCTGTGACATCCGCTGGATCCAGCTCTGGCAGGAGAAGGGCGAGGCAAACCTGCAGTACCAGGATCTCTACTGCATGACCATGGATGCAGTCATCATCACGTTGAAGGAGATGAACATCACCCAGTGTGGTAAGGATCCTGGGGCTGAGGGAGGCAGGGAGGGATCCTTGTCCAATCCAGCACCTCAGATTCAGCTATTTTGGGAACCTGATGTAGCAGGATCCCACCACGTGGTTGAGAACAAGAAGGCTGAAGCTGGTTGGGATAGTTTGTAGAGTGAAAATAGAATATCTGGGTAAATGTGAAACTGCTATTAATGTGTGTATGAAAGATATTGGGTGATTTGGGGCGTTTTCTTCACTGCAGTGCTGCTGCTTGACAAAGCGTCTGTAGTGAGTCTGTGTGATGTCTTGAAAAGAGCTGTTTCATGTAGATCTTCCTGCACCTAATGAATCCTAGAAACAGCACATTGTTAAAAGACACTGCCGCTGCATCTTTTGTAATTACTCTTAGGAAATACATGTCTCTATTCATTTTCTTCTGTTTTATTTTTCAATTGAAATCCCATATCTGTAGGGAAGAGCCAGAAGTGACTTTATATCTCTTTCTCTTTCCTGCTGGTGTTTAAAAGAGTCCAGCAGCCCCAGGAGTAACACGAGGCATGTTCAATAGTTATCCCTTTTTCCTTCACCTTGTTCACACATCAGCTGCCTGTTTGGTGTCAGGTTTTGCTCTGCTATTGCTATTACTGGAAAGCATCCCTTGCAGAGTAAGGAAAAAGAGATGTACCTTCCACAGAGCAATTAAACTGTCTGTACACAAGCAGCTGTCAAACTCACAGGCTGAAAAAAGGAGGAAAACCAGATTTTTTTTTTTTTTTTTTAAATAATCCTCCTCTGTACTAGGGATTTGGGTTTGTTACTTGTAGCAGTAGTAGACAAACAGGATGCACGTTTGGATTTGCATGACTTGGGTTTTTTGTTGTTTTGTTGCCTTTTTTTTTTTTTTTTTTTCAAGTTCACCCTGTCCCTTTAAGCTCTGGAAATTGGCCAAAGTGTGCCTTCATGTGGATGAACTAAAAAGATTTGAGAGTGCTGTAATTTCCGCCCCACATGGGATGAATAAGCTGCAAGGATTAGACAAAAAAACCAAATATCCTTAGGGATCAGGGACAGGCGGAGAGATGGCTCCATCAGTGGTGACGTTAGACTGCAGGGGACAGCAGGGTGCTGATTTGGGAACACAAACTTGCTGGTATGCAGAACACCTCCTCTGACCATGAAACCTCCTGGAGGGGCAGGGAGCCAAAGTGTTCTGCTTTCCTCCAGAGGAGTCTTTCAGTTCAGGCATTAAGACTCCAGGGATGTTGTAAGGACACCACGTTTGTCTTTTTCCTGTGGTGCTGAGGGCTGGCATGGCTTGGTGTGGCCACGTTTGATACCAGCTCAGCCTGGAGAAGACCATACATGCTCTTCCCACCTCCCTCTCCACTATTCCTGCCACCTATGCAGCTTTGCCAGGTCTTGACTGCTGCCTTCTTTCTTCTGGCATCCCCCAATCAGTATAATGCTGCTTCTTTCCTGGTGTCACTCTCTGATGGCCATGAAAGGGCATTTCCCCATCCATGGCTTTGCCTTGGCGTGATGGATGCTGCTGCTCTGCTATGAAATGGGACCATGGGTCAGTTCCTCCTGCCCTGCTTACTCAGTTTGCCTCTGAAAACCTCCCCTAGTCAAGATTTGGCCTTCTTGCAGCCCACACCATCTTGTTTCATGTTGCAAGGATATTTGGTGCCTGTGGCACCGAGTAAGAGTGGTGTAAATCAGAGCTGCCATAAATCAGTGAATCCCTCTGCTACCACCGAGGAAGAACAAGGGCACCTTCTATTAGGAGAGCTGCAGTTAACGCGAGGACACATCCTGGGTCATCTTTTCTTGATTGTTATGAATTAGAGGGATGCTTTCTTCACCTGGGAGGCTGAGTGCTCTGTGCCTTGTCCCTGGAGGTGGGGATGCCTTGGATCCTCTCCCAGTACAGTTTTCTCATCCCGGGTGACTGCCCTCGTGAGCAGCTTCTGTGGGAGTAGAGAGATGGGGATGGGGGTTGTGTGAGAGGAAAGGTGGCCAGAACTGGACAGCAGCTTTTGGATTCGAAGATGATGGGAGGGTCTGCTCAGCTGGAACACCTCCAGTGCCTACATTTTCCCCTGTCTCCAACACCTCTCCTTTTCTCGGTAGGGCAAGGCCATGCTGTAGCCTCATGCTACTTATCTTGGGGTGCTGGAGGCTGATTTGGGAAACAGCTTAGTGGGATCTGGGTCCACACACTGCCTGTGGCTGGCTGTAGCAAATCCTGCCCCACACCTGAGCGGTGTTTTTTGGCTCCTCTAGACCTTCCTGAGATCAGTGTGAGCCACGTGAACCTGACGGTGCGGGAAGGGGAGAATGCTGTCATCACCTGCAATGGCTCAGGATCGCCGCTGCCGGACGTGGACTGGACAGTGGCTGAGCTCCACTCCATCAACACCCACCAGGTAGGGGCTGCAGCACCCCAGTGCTGCCTGTGCCCAGTGTGACAAGAGCAGAGCAGCTGCCAGGAGTTCCCCAGGTCTGTGCATGTAGGTATTAGAAAAGAGAAATTGTTGTATCCAAAGGAAAGGTGAAGCCGTGCTCTATCCACATGAGAAGCTGGGTCCTCCCAGAAGAGAGCAAAACCTTTCCTCTGTATGGCTGGAAAGTGAAGATGAGAGAACTTCAGAGCTCAGTGCTCCCTGATTGAATTAACTCATGTGTCCTTTGATGAAACTGTACTAAAACTACCTGTTTGCAATACCTAAGTAGCAGCTAAGTAAGATTTTCTAGAGGCCAGCCATGTTTATCAGTGCTACAATGCCACGGCTGTCTCCTTCCCAGCATTTCCTCTCACAAGATATGGTATGTTTAATCAGGTGAGGAAATACCTCCCTTCACCCAGATCCCAGTTGTACTTGGATTTTGGAGACCTTTGCACATGGAAACTGTGATCCTCCTTTTTGGGGGGTGGCAACGGGGGAGGAAAGGAGCCACCAGATCCTGATTTCTGTCTGTATTTCTCTCTGGGATTTTTAGACCAACCTCAACTGGACCAACGTTCATGCCATCAATTTGACCTTGGTGAATGTCACCAGCGAGGACAATGGATTCCTGCTCACCTGCATTGCGGAGAACGTGGTGGGGATGAGCAATGCCAGTGTGCTGCTCACTGTCTACTGTAAGTACCAGTGGAGACACCTTGTCCGTGCAGAGCCTGGAGGGGCTGCCCCAGGAGCTGTTTGAATGCACAGCCACGTGCTACCTGTGCCACTGGTTTTGTGGGCGAGACTTAGGAGAAGCTGAGCACAGTGAGCTGGAGGTGGATCCTCACAAAGCTCTCTCTTAAGTGTCAATAATCTTGCTCTCCTGATGCTTCCATTAATCCAGAAATGACCACGAGGGCAGGGAAGGAATGGCACTGCCACAGTGATGGTGGTGGGCATTTCCTGCCTGTCTCTTGGAAGATTCAAAAGAATAAAGGAAAGCCATAGAGGGGCTAAAAACCTGTTTACTAACAAAAATTTTCTTGCCCTGATGCTATGTGAGAGGTTCAATGGTGCCCTTGTTAAAGGTTAAAACTTGACACTGATTTCAGGGATGTTAGTGATTCCTCTCAAGTCAGATCCTACAAACTTTAACAGCAAATGTCATGTAAATGTGCACGTGTCAAATTTGAGCTGCTCACTTTTATCTGCAAGTGGCTCAACTTTCTTTGTGCTTTCTAATATAACAAAACCCTGACCTTAAGAGGAAGTTTACACAGCTTTCTGGTGTCGAGCAGCTGAGATTTGCTATATTTTGCTGTGTCTGTAATATTTGCCCTTACCCTGTAGTTTGAAAATCTGTCCCCCACCCCCAACCTTGCCATGTACAGGGGAACCTTATGGGATTCTGGCTACTCTTGGTGAACCCATGCATGCTGTGTGATGCTTTACTACTTTCATCTTCCTTCCAATAAGTGCTATTGATGGATTGAAGGATGGAGGTGATTAAATTTCAGCCCAGCCCAGAGCTGACTGGTCAGCAGATGGGTGTTTTAGCATCTGTTCCTCCACACTTTAAACAACACTATGCCCATGCCTATTTTCACCTGTGAAATCCTCTGAGCTGCTGACCGTTCCTGCTACCCTTGCTCTTGTTGCACAGAGCCATCACTCGGGCTGTAATTCCACACTGACATGATCTGGGTTGGTGTGTGTAGGTGGCTGCCTGTTTTGAATCCCCCTTGCCAGGAAGGTATGAACAAGCCACACGCAGATCTGGGCTCGCGAACAAAAGAGGGACCACGACCGTGTGGTTTGGGGTAGATGGGTGCTGGTGGGAGAATTTTGCTGAGCTCCAACCAGCTCTGCACCTTCTTCTCTTCTATCACCTCCACTGCCTCAAAAATCCACCATCTTTTTCACAAAGATGAGTCAAAGTTGGTATGTTGGTTTTCTTCCTCGTGGATGCCCCATGGATTGTCTTTGCAGCTGGATGGTAGCAGGAAAAAGAGAGTTTTAGGGAAGACATACATCTTTGTGTCGTGTATCTTTGCACAAAACTTGTTCTTCTAGTTCAGACCTTGCCAGCTGCTAGTCCCCTGGGGGTTTGGGACCTTAGGTGTAGGCGTTGTAAATGGGGTTTCAGAAGCTATAGCAGAGTAACATTTGAATTCTTGGGGTGTCCCAAGGGGAAGACGATGCATATGCAATAAATTGCAGGTGGAGTTTCTGCTTTTCTTATCCCTCTCCCACTCTACTCCCTTTAATTAAAACACCCCTGGAGGCTGTTCGGCGAGTGAGAACTCCTTTGGGATATTCAGGCAGGCAAAGCCCCTAAGGACAGACAGTCTCTCAGGGATGTTTGCTTCCACAGCTATGCAATCCAGAATTGCTCGGTGCGACTGGAAATCTCCCACGGGCACCTTGCACGTGTGTAATGTAACAGTGCTACATCACCACGTCCTCCTTAACAGGGACAGGCAGCCTTCCCGGGGTCCCCTGGGGGAAGCAGAGCAGCAGTAGATGTGTGAACAGGACAGTCCAAGCTTAATTGTTCCCGGGCTAGTGAAATTCCCATCCCTGTCTTTAATTTATACCTCTGTTTGGAAGGCCAAGAGGCCTGGCTGTGGCTCAGATCCTCCTTCCAGGGAGGGCGGAGTGGTTCTCGTGACAACGCTGCTTCTTTACAGACATCCACGGGAAGAGTAGGAAGAACAAGTGATTTTTTGGAGGTTTTCAATGCTCTTAGTTTCCGTGGTGCGCAGAGCTGCGGCGTTGGGTGGAGGTTGCTGTGAGCCTGCCATGTTTCTCTCTGCTAGATCCCCCTCGCATCCTTACTCTGGAGGAGCCGGTGCTGCACATGGAGCACTGCATTGCATTTGCAGTGCACGGGAACCCAGCTCCCACCCTTCACTGGCTGCACAATGGCCAGGTCCTCCGCGAGACAGAGATCATCCACATGGAGTTCTACCAGCAAGGGGAAGTGTCTGAGGGTTGCCTGCTCTTCAACAAACCCACTCACTACAACAATGGCAACTACACGATTGTGGCCACCAACCAGCTGGGCTCAGCCAACCAAACTATCAAAGGACACTTCCTTGAAAAGCCTTTTCCAGGTAGGATATTCAGTTTATCTCACAATCTGAAGGTCTTAATTATGGCTCTGCCTGTAATCCTTGCCTTGACAACCCAAGCTGGCTTTGTCTGAGCATCAGGTTGGAAGAGGAGACCCCTGGCAGCCTCTTCTTCTGACCAGTATGATTTTCCTACACAAGCGTACTTTGGTGTCATATGCACTCTTTAGTGCTGGGAGAGGTGCTATAACTGCTTTAGATAATTTTATTTTGTAGCATATTCTTCAGCGTATTTATTTATTTATTTTAAAGATCTTTAGGAATTTCAGTGGGAATAGGATGTAAGTTTGGCCAGTTATTTGGGAACTCCTTTTGGGTGCCCCAAAGAGTTTGCTGAATTTTTTCGAGAGAAAATGTTCTGCTGTGTCATAGCCATAAGCTATACAAAGGAAAAGCCTTTGAAGTGATGCAGCCTGTCCCTTTGTTTTTTCTGCTTCCAGCTTGCATTAGTGAAATGATTAAAGCTGGATGCAGCCATGTCAGGATTGTTTTCTTTCCGAATGCAAGATGTGCAATTCCAGGATGACAGGGCTACAAAAGATGCGACAGCTCAATTAGTCACTTTGCATCAGTTTGCTGGGATTCCTTAACTGATTGCTTGGAATTCCCTGTTGTACTCCCCGGTGATTCACAGCTTAAGTGCAAAAAAAAAAAACCCTAAAAAACATATGAGGACATGAAGATCCATCCCTGGGAAGTGCTGTAGAGACTTTTGTGGTGGCCTGTCTGCTCTATGGGAGCATCTCGGTCTGTTCCCTGACAGTGCAACGCCAAGCTGGCCATCATGGAGTTAAGATCTGTGCTGCCTTCAGGAATGATGCCATGAGAAAGTGGCAGCTCTAAATTGGCCCCTGCAGCCCAAGAAAATCCAGCAAAATAGGGCGTTTGCTAAATATAGCAAAATACCAACGGTACTCTCATTTATTATTTATATCACACCATATATGTACACAGAGTTTTCCCGCAGGTCAAATATCATAAATGCAAACCCAAATCTCTGCCTTGAAGATCTGACAATTGAACAAACGAGCTGATATGGATGGGAGTGGAAAATTTGTGTTCTGACTTCAAGGATGTTGCCCTGTTTGACTATCTGACCTAATTATGTTTCCTTCTGTCAGGGCAGAAGAGCTTATCAAACGTAGGTGGGTGAGGAGAGATGCACAGGTTTGCAGTCTCAGCTCTGTCAGGTCCCACCTTTGTGACTCAATTTCCCCATCTGTGAAATGGGGGCAGCTCCCAAGTTAGGTGCTGGACCTCCAGGAAAGGGAGGCAGATATGCTGTCCTGGAGAGCTGATTTTGGAAAGGGATCTGAGCCAGGCTGTGGTGTGGAAAAGCACGGTGATGTTTGAAGAGCATCCTGTGTTAGAGGCCTTGGGAGCATGGGGTTGTGTGAATATATGTAAAATATTGCCCTTGTGAATGCATCTCCACCCACGCCTCGTGTGTGCTGTCAGTGTGGGGTGCTTACTGACCCTGAAACATCTCTCAGCAGGAACCGACCCATTTCCTTTATTTCTTCTGATCCAAAGTCCCAAGCCATTCCTCACCCTGGCAGACCCTGTCAGCCCAATGCAGGATGTAATTTACTTTCCTTGAAGCTTGTTGCTTCGTCCAGTACCACAGCTGACACACACATTCACTGCAGCTGACGTTTATAATTTCCCATTTGAAGGTAGATTCCTTCAGAAAATGCCACACACTGAAGGTTCCCCAGTGTGGCTCGTTCGAACCCCTTGTTGCTTACAGCAATTCACACGTGCAAGGGCTTTGCTGACACTACCCAGGGTGAGATTATTAGTCTTAATTAATTAATGAAAGCATAGTGCCTGGAAGAGTTTCTGTCAGTGTGGAAAAGGGCCTATGACCAGGTATTTTAGAACCCTGTGGTCAAAAACCTCTCTTTGGTAAAAGGCCACACTCTGCTTTCCAGGCTGAGAGGAGCAAAGTGTGGTTAGAAGCTGGGATGTGAGAGATGTAAGCTCCAAGCCATATCTCCCTTCTCTCTGATGCTGCAGGGCAGTGGCTCCCAGGACAGATTTGTGTTATATCCTGTAAAAATCTCATTGCGTGTCATCATTGGTATCTCTGCCGCAGGCTACCAACTCATTTAATCTGCAAAGGTTAATGTACCTGTGATGAGTGTTCAGTTCTTTGGGAACTTGTCACAGAAGTCAAGTTGGCTGAAATTTCTTGGCTGTTTTTTGCGCTTGGAAAAATAGAGTTTAATGGAAAAACCCCTTTTTGTGGAGTTTCTGTTGAATTTGCTTAGTCCAGCAGAGAAAAATGGAAAGGGGAAAATGTAGAAGCAGCAAGAATTTTATGACTAGACTCTGCCTTAATAGGGAAGAAATAGCCTCCAAATAAAATATTTCTTTCTGTTTTTTTTCCTCTCTTGCTAGAAAAAGCCAAGGAAAGTTACTTGTCTCTTTGACTTAAAACAAAAATATTTGTTCAGGCTTTTTCCCCTAGTTTGGAAAGCCGTGCTTGTCACCTGGGGTTTGTTTTACACTTCTGTTCCAAACCTCACCCGTGCCTCAGCATCATGAGCATTTCAGCATCCTTCCAGGAGCCCTCTGCCAGCAAAGCTGTGTAAACTCCAGTCAATATCGGGCTCAGCTCCTTGCACGGGCGGGTGAATTGGGAGCTGAAGTGATTCTCACTCTGTGTAAACTGAGTTTCACTGAGGGCTTGGGGCCTCGGCTGCCTCTGGAGCTGAAGGAGCTTTGCTGGCACGACCGAGCAGTCAGGAGGCCAGCAGCAGGGCTGCTGTGCTTGTCTCGGGCAAGAGGCAGCTCCTGGAGAGCCACAGCCTCTGTGTCCAGTTCACGTGCCATCAGCTGTTTGCAGTGGCTCATGAAAAGCAGGTCAGAGGAGGTCTCCTCTCATTCCCTGCCCCGAGTGTGCTCTCCTCCATGGGAGCTGGTCCTTGTCCTTGTAGGGTTTTGTCCTTGGGTGTACACTGCCATGCAAGGCATAATCTGCTTCTCGCCTCTCCACCTCCATCCTGCAGAGCCCTGGGTGTTTGCTGAGCTTTGCTCGCCTGCTGAAAGCAGGGTATTTTACCCATCATTCAGACGTGCTACTTGCTCTCCATTTTGGCCTCACAGTAGTATCCCTCCCCTCCTCTTTCAGCCCAGGGTTCTCCATTCTGACCTCCAGCATGTCCTGCTGGCACATGCACTGCTATTTCCAAGAGGAAAAAATGTGAAAAATTGGTTTCCTGGGCTCTTTGGGGTGGTGGAGTGTGTCTGAGGTGGGTGGGGAAGGAGAGCCCTCTCCTTTTGCTGTGGTGTTAATCGTGTTGCTTCTCTCTTTGTCCTTTCCACAGAGAGTACGGACAACTTTGTCTCAAGTAAGTGTCTCCTTGCCTTCTGCATACTGTGGCTGGTTTGTTTCTGTGGTTTCTCGTTCCCCTCTGTGATTAACATAGCAAAAATGAGGAAGCCAGAAGCAGGTTGGAGGTGGTTGCACAAAGCTCTGTTTTCCCTGTGCATGAAAAAGATTGTGGGGGAGCTTGTGATCAGCTGGGTAATCTCTTGAGGCCAGGAGATGTTCATCTGCCCCTAGTGATGTCCCAAAGAAGGTCCTCTAAAGGAAATGATGGTTGTGCTGTAGCAAAAGTGATCTTAATTTGATGCAGGCTGGCCTGTCCCCAGCAACATCTCTCTGGTATGGGCTGGGATGAGAGCCAGGACTCAGTTCTGTCATATTTCTTCGACAGATTCTTCCCTTGACCCCCTCAAAAACACATCATACACCATACACCACAAAAAGCATTCGAGTTTCTTCAGATCAAGTTTTGCTGGAGTCAGTTGTGTTTTACCCCCACTTAGCTCAGCAGATTCCTGAAAACTAGGAGAGGGCTCAAGGGTGGTGGGAACCCATTCCAGGACCCCAGGAACCCAAACGTTTCTCATTTGTGAGGCTGGAGCTACATCAGTATGGTGCTGGTCTGTGTTTTCTCTGCTGGTGTGCGCAGGGAACTCTCTGATGGTTGATTTATGCCTCCTGAAACAGAAAGCTGCAGCCTCTTTTGGGGGTGAACCAGATCTCGTTAGGTCAGGCAGTGCTGTTGGCTTGGGAGTGCCATGGGAGCCACACTGAATTTTGTGTCTTTTGGTGTTTTGGTTTCAGTCGGTGATTATGAAGTGAGTCCCACCCCACCGATCACTGTGACCCACAAACCAGAGGAGGACACTTTTGGGGTGAGTCCTGGTCTCTGCTCTACTGAACTGCTTTGCATTCATTCCTTGTTCATGATGGCTCAGCATTTGTATTGTTTCTTTGCTGTTTTGAGGTGTTTGCAAGGAAAATCTCTTCCTTCGTGACTCAAGACAGCAATCAGAAGGAATTTGTGGCTTGTGTCAGGCAGGTAAAATACTGACACAAACCATCCGATCCTCTTGGGTCTGCAGTGTGGAACCAGGGAGCTCTTTGAACACAAGGCATCCTGTGAAGTCTCTGCTGTCAGGGTCAGGAATCCTCACTCTAAAACAGTAGCACCCAGAGAACAAACAAACAGGCAATTGTGTGTTTTGGACTTTTATTGATCTGTTAAGCTTAGCGTGGTGAGGGACTCTAGTTTGGTTCAATTCTGTCAATGTCTGTTTGCCCTCTCTCCTGCTGTGCAGGGCATGCCAAAAATTAAAAAGTAAAACTAGGGCTTATCCAATCTCAGCACTGTATTTTCTTCTGCAGAATACCAGTAGATAAAAGAAAAAAAAAAAAAAAAGTGTGTATAAGTATTAGAAGGAAAAAAATTAGCATGTTACACAATTGCTCTAATTCTGTGAAAGTTTTAAGATACTGAAATCCACGAGTTGTCAACAGGACAAGCAAAACTCAATCCACCTCGGTTTCAGTTATCATACAACAGAAAACCTCCTTTAACTGAAGTAGGGGCTTTGAACAGTGAGGCTGGAGTAATAATGTGCACTGATTATTAAATATATAGCACAGAAAACAAGCTGGGGATGAAAATAGAGTGTGGTAAAATAAAAATTTAAAAATATCATAACAAATGTACCAAGAGCAGGGAAAAGAATTGCAAAATGAAATTACTTCTTCTTCGTTAAATGATGTATTTTCTATTAAAGCAGAATACAGTTTTGTAAGAGGAAGCAAAGTCTAAATGCATTACAAGACCTAGTACGGAACAATTGGACACATGCCAGAGAAATTGTTGTTTACATCAATGCAATAAAAGTATCTCAAGCAAAGACTTGAAGGAATAAATATTCATAAATATTAAAATAAGCCTAGGATTGTAAACCCTTTAGGGTAAGGAGGTTTTCTTTCCCTGCTTGTACACTGCCACCGTGGAACCACAGCTCCAGTGCAGGACTTGGACACTTGTAGTATAAATATTTACTAGTAAAATTACAATAAATAGGGAACCATTAGAGGCTTTTGGAAGCTGGGCTGTTTTACGGGGAAAAAACTCTTTGTTCCACTAAATTTCTTCTGTTTTCTTTTTGTGGTGTGTTATTTTCCCTCACTCTGTCCTGAGGGATGTTTGGATGGAGGCAGAATTGTGGTTCCCCCTTTGAATAGCTTTAGTGTTGTAATGTCATGGCAAAGAGATGATGTCAGAAATGGAGGCTTGGGGTGTGATGCAGTGAAGGGAGAGCCCAGGCATTGGAGCAGACATCTTTTTTCCCTGCAGATACATGGAGTGAGAGGCTGGGGAAAACTGGTGCCAGAACAGCATCGCTGATGGGAAGATCCCAGACCTCCCAGTCCTGCAAAAAAACCTGCAATTCCTCCAAGCTGTGCCAGAGCCTTCTGCTTTAACCTGTGTGTTCCTCCATAGCTGACATCCACAGGGCTGCAGCAGATGGTGTGAGCCTACAGAAAGGTTAACTGGGCAAGGAGGTGCTGCACTTCTGATTTAGGCTCCTAAATTCCTCTGTGTTGACTCTAAGGCTTTTTCCTTCCAGGTTTCCATAGCGGTTGGGCTGGCAGCTTTTGCTTGTGTCCTCTTGGTCGTCCTCTTTATCATGATCAACAAGTATGGCCGGCGGTCCAAGTTTGGGATGAAAGGTAGGTGCAGTTGCTTTCCCCTAGCAGAGGAGGCACCTTCCAGGATTGCTCGGCTCTTATAGCCCACGTGGAAAGGTGTTGTGGCTTTATTCCTACAATGCAGAGCCGTCCAAAGGGAATGCAGCCCTCTTGTGTTTGTTGGGAGAGTAATGGAGATAAGTGGGCTGGTGGTTCTCGGCTGTGTGTGCTCCTGTGGGCACAAGTGTGGGTGTGTGTTCCCTATCAGTGCATGGATTGTCCTGGAGAGCTTTGAGCCTGCATTGTCTTCAGGACAGCATGGTCTTGGGTGAAATCTGTTTTATGGACTTGGTGGAGCACAGGCTTTCCCTGCAGAATACAGGGTGTGAAGGGGGGAGCACAAGGAGGTGAAATTGGTTTGGCTTCTGTTGGGAAGGCAGATGCAGCCACTCTGTGCCTGTCTGTGAGCGGAGACTGAGGTGCTGCTGTCAGTACTGGGAGGGCAGTGGTGTGGAAAGTCTCTTTCTGATGACTCTCTGATGAAAGGTTTCCTTCTCTGTGTCATGAATAATGACTTTAGAAATTTATTTCAAGTGTCACTGATAGTGACTGGGAAGTGAGAAGGTGTCTGGTGTTTGCCAGGCAGAACTGGTCTCTGTCCTTCCGACACCAGCTCTGTGATGTGACAGAGCCAGCGCCAGGAGCAGACAATTCTGTGCCATCTGCTTTTTGTGACTCTGATGGTATCTCCAGCTGGGCAGCGTTGGTGGTGGCCGGTGAAGGCTGAAGGAGGAGCCTTCACATGACAGAGTAGTTCCCAGCCTAACTGGTGGCTCACATGTGCACTGTTTGAAGCCAGGCTTTGACAAACGCGAGCTTCTCCCAAGGCTCCCGAGTCACTGCCTGTTTCCTGGCCTTGCTGTGGTCTGTGCTGCAGGGCAGGTTGGTAGGTTTGGGAATGTTCCTTGTGCTTGCCTGGGGCTTTGTTTTCTTTACGTAGATGTTTCCTGAGTGGGTCCAGATGGGATTCTGGTTGGAGTTTCCCCTATGCATCCTATGGAGATAGAAGGCAGGACATTTAATTAAATAGTGAATCTTCTACACCAGCTTAGGAATATTTAGTCCATATGTCCAATGATAAGAACCATCTGGTGGAGTGTACTGACTGGTGGGTGGAGTAGGGGAATGGAAGACATGGTTCCTGGGATCAATTCCCAGCTCTTCTACTGAGTCACTTAGTGGCCACAGGCAATTAGCTGTCTTAACCTCTGTCTCTGCTCTAATTTCCCCATCTGTAAAACTGGGATGATGTTATGTGCCTTCTGGAGGGATTTGTCAGAACACTTTGGAAGTGCTTGGGCACGTGCCACTGATGGAGCTCTGAGATACAAATATAAAAAGGAAAAGTAACATCTGACTCTGGTGGAAGAATCAAAGAGGAGTGAAATGAGCCTGATGTGAGTAATGAGTCTTGGTGAACACATGTGTGTATGTGTTCAGAGGTGTTTGGATAAGTATGTCAGTGGATTTTCTGCATTCCCAGAAACCAGAGGGGTGCGGTGATGGGCCATTGTGTGTGAAGTTTAACGGAGGCAAAATTGTTTATCCAGAAAAGCCCGCTTTTCTCCTCATCATGTTATGTTTCTTCCAATTCTGATATGAAACCACAACCCTGCAAAGTTCCTACAAGTTTTATTGATGTTGCTTGGAGAGATGGAGGTGATAGAAGATAAACACATCTCCAAAACCAGGGAGATAACTCTTTATTAAGTCACAATTATCACAGGCGCCACCATGGACAGCCTACACACACCCCAAACTCTGCTCTGCTCAGTTAACTCTTGGGCAGGAGGCATCCTTTATGGCACCCGACATGTTATCATTTACTAAGGAAAAAAATAATAAATCCAAACCCCGAGTCTTTCTGGGAAAGTGCATCCCTGATTCAGGAGCAGTTTGTTGCCAGCTGATATATTGCCACTTGTTGTTGAAATCCCAGCTTGGCAGGCCTGCAGGAGCAGGTTTTTCCTGTTGATTTTGTCAGATGCAGAACATTGTGTGCTCGTGTTGGACATGTTACCTAAAGCACCTCATAAGTCTTTCTGAGTACATCTTTTTCCTTCTGCTTCTCCTGGTGTTAAGCAGATGGTTTATTTCCTAGAGAGAGGTGAATGTGGACTGACAAAGTTGGACGTCACGTTGGGTTTGGAAGGCTCCCTGGGCCAGCCTGCTGGATTGCCCACCAGCCTCAGAACCAGGCTGCCATGTGTCCAACATCCCAGCTGCCTCTGCTGAAAAGAAAGTCACGTCTTGAGGGACAAGTGCTGGGAGAGGACTGCGAGAGGACAGCGTGTCTGTGGCAAAGATGAGGCTTTAATAGCTAGGGCTTGTCTACAGAAACACTCCATGTTTATATAATTTTTAGAAGGTTTTATTTACATCAAGAACAGGGATCAAACCTTCTCTCCCTCTAGCCATGTTAGCTGGGAGATCGTCTCTGTCTGTGCATCTCCAGCACAGTCTCACAAATATGAAAACAAACAAAAACAAAACTCTTTCATTGGTCAAGGAGAGCACCTTACCAAAACATCTTTCATTATTTACATTCTTCTCTTGGGAACCTACAAAACTTCCCTTTTAGAAGTGGAATTAGTGTTACATTTCGAAACAGGTTAAAAAAAGGAATTGTTTTCTCCAGATTTTTGCTGGGATCTCTCTACCATCCACTAAAGAGTCAGCACCACAGCGTGTCCACCTCTGTCCTCTTCTGGCTGGTAGCACACCCTGGGGGCACCCCACCAGGGTCCTGCCAGAGCCAGAGCCGGTGGCTGATGCGGCAGCAGCGGAGCGGTGGGAAAGCCCACGGAGCCGAGCGTGCCTTCGCCGGGCTGGAGCGCTGGCACCAACAAAAACTCCTTTGAGAGCGGCTCTGACGCGCTCTGCTCCTCAGCTGAGCTGGCCCAGCCTGGCTCCAGGCCATCCCTCTCGGGCTCCCTCCGGAGAGGGCATTCATTAACACGGAACGGCGGAGGTCAGATCCCCTTTCTGGGCGCCCGTCGGCTTTGGCTGCCGTGGCTGGGAGGGAACAGGGGTGGGCTGAGGCAGCTGGGGGTGGGGGAGCTGGGAGATCGCTGGATGTGGGTGGAGGAGGCAGGGAAATGGCAAACAAAGCTCCTTTTTGTGAAAAGTGGTGTTGCATGAGCGACGGAGAGGCAGTGGAGGGAAAAAGCGCTGGGAAGAATGAATGTTAAAACTGAGACTCGTTGAAGTTGCAGAAATGCAGCCGCTTGATGAAGGGTGTTGTATCCAGAGTGGGGGGCTGGGATGCTTTTTAAAGCCTTGTATTAGTGTGGGAAAAGAAAAAGAGTCTTAGCAAGCAAGAAATTGAAAGTTATAGTCCTTTGGTTTACTGTGTGTCCCAAGGGGGGGTGGGTTTTTTCAGATGGGATAGACCATATGGGAGTAAGTAGCCCAATATCCTGCTCTCAGTCACTGCTTGCTCCAACTCTGGGGCCAGTGTCCTACATTCCCTGACTGCCCACCCAAGGTGGAGGGCTTTACACTTTACCTCCTTGGGTCAGGCTTGTCACTGCAGTCCCTGTAAACCATGTCTTCCAATCCAAGTTTAATCTCAACAGATGACAGGAAATGAAATTTTGTAGTATAATAAAAAAGCCACTTGCAAGTCCCAGGACTAAGAAAAATTAAATTTCATGAAAGAATAACAATGGCACAAAAAAGATCTGGGGCATGCAGAACATTTGGATGGCACAGTGATGGAGACTGTAAATACTTAGGTTGATAGACTGAAATATATTCTCCTTTTACTTGTTTTCTGTTACATTTGCAAGTGCCTTGGGACAAAGGACGTGTGCTCATGCCTATCTGTGTGATGTATTCCTGGTGCTGCACAACTTCAATAAAAACCAAATGGAGTTAGCTCAGATATGCAGAGAAAGGTGCTAGAGAAAATCCAGAAACAAGAGCACTTGTAGTTTTGCTGAGATTAAAAACTGCTTCCATTGTCCAAACAAGGTTTTCTTCCTCCAGTGGAGCCAGCGCCAGCTAATGGTTCAGACTTGGTTACAGCTGGCAAAGAGTCGATCGGTTTTTAATCTGATTTCCTAAAGAAATAAGAGTGTGGTCATGCTGCCTCTCTGCACACATTCAAGTGTGTGTGCACAGCTCTGCCTGCCTGGATTTCCTCTTTCTGCGCTGCAGCTTCTGGGTCTGATGGCCAGTTCCACCCAGAGGAGAGGGGAAAGGACTTACCAGGTGCCTTTACGGGGATCACGGAAACAGGGGGACTAAGCAGAATGACAAACCATGTTAAGTCCCGCTGATGAAAATGCCTCAAGCCTTTCTGGGCATTGGAGAATTCATATGGAAGCTCAGCCTTGGGCAGAAAAGCACAGGGGATGAGGATTTCACGGGGTCTGCTGTGGTGGGTGGTGTTCACGCATGTGCACGTGCATGGATGTGTTTTCCTTCTGAACAAGCAGAAACAGCAAGGAGGTGGGGAAGAACCAAATGAACAGTAAACAAACACTGCCCACGCCTTCTGTAATGTTTGAGGAATCCCACCGCTATCAGTTTATTTGATATTTGCTCTAATAGCCCTGATCAAAGTGCTGGCACTGCTGATGTGCATGTGGATGTCAGAAATACTTGCAGAGCTGTTCCATTGTAATTTAGTGTTAGTTAAAAGGTACTTAAAGCAGTTGCCTATTTGATTATGATTGGGGGCTATTAACATTTTTTTTCCCTAAACAGATGGTTACTGTCCACTGAGTCAATTGCAGAACAGTTCCAGAGTTCTAATTCAGGAGGAGCAGCTCCTGCAAAGAATCTTGGCTGCCTGACTTTTTGCTTTTGTTGATTTGGGTTTTAAATTTCTTTTTTTAGTTTTCTTTTTCAGTTTTTTTCTTCCTTCATTATGCAATTATTGCTACAGCTTCAAAGGGGAGGAAAAAAAATATATATCAGCGCCATGACTTGCCTTTCAGATGAGGCTTCATTCTGTCCCGTGTTGTCTTGGCCAAGCCTGGCTATAGTCATGAACTGATTTTATTTTTCCCCTCCCCGATTATTTGTTGTATAGGCATGAACAAACCCTCTGCAGCTTGGAGAGCCTGCACATCAAGGGTTAGCTGCTCAGGAGAAGTCTGTGATGAGGGCCCTTTCATTCCTTCCTCCTGGGAGCCTGCCATGGAGTGGGAGCAGGAAGAAAGAGCAAAGTACTATCAGTCTGGCACAGCTACAGGAGAGAAACAGCCATACATCAGCAGCCATGGCTAATCACAGGGATTTGGGGATGTATGGCTCTCCAGAGTGATGGACTGGAGATGGGAACCCATTGCTGCTCTGCTCTTTGAGCTGGGTGTGAGATGTGCAGAGCCCTGAGGGACTGAACCCCCTGAAACATCCGAGCAGAGCTGCTGCTCGGGGGTGATGGAATTCTCCTTGCTGGTGTCCTTCAGTTTGTTTGCAAATGCCCTTGATATACTTCTACTCCTCAATGTTACTTGGGTTTATTTGCCTGGGAAGTGGATTGAAAGGCCGTGTGGTTTCACTGGGGCTTCCTTCTATAAATACCTGTTTATACTCTGCTGAAGTGCAAGCTGTGCTATTTTTGTATTCATTTTTTTAATACCTTCAAGGTGATAAAGCATAAAGCTCTTTGAGCTGCTTAATATTGCTTTATACCACTATCTGAAAGTAAGTTGTAGACCTGTGGGGATCAGTGTCAGTCCCTTCTCCCAGGTAACAAGCAACAGGGCAAGAGGACAAGTTATACCATGGGAGGTTTAGACTTGATATAAGGGAAAATTTCTTCACTGACAGGTGGTTGTGCATTAGAACTGGCTGCTCAAGGAAAGGGTGGGTGGAATCACCGTCCCTGGAAGCATTAAAAGAATCACATGGATGTGGCACTTAGGGACACTTATAGTGGTAGGATGGCAGGTTAATGGCTGGACTTAATGATCTTAGAGATCTCTAGTGGTTCTGTGGCAAGTGTCTCACCCTCTGCTATGCCATGCAGTCTGTAACTGGTACGGTGGTAACCAGGGACAGCTACTATGAAGCCCTGGGTTCCTTGGCACACCTTTGAGTGATCCCACCTGCCTCCTGAGCTGCTGTGACTGACAGGCTTCTGTTTCTCCTTTTTTGCAAAGGCAGATCCACTCTCACTCCAGCAGTTAAATGCTTGCAGCCCTTGTCCCTCAGTCCCAGGTGGTGTTGGTCAGGTGAAGGCTTGGGAGGTCACTCTGTTCCGTGTCACTATCTGAAGGGTCTGGAGCCACCCTTGGCTGGAGAGGTGCATGGGATGACCCTGAGGGAGAAACGGTTGGCAAAAGGTCAGGGTTTATTTAGATCTAGAAATAAAACGTTTTCCCACTCCCAGAAGTATTAATAGGTTATTTATAAAGGAAATGTAAAGTGCACTGACCAGCCATTATTTATTTCGGTTGCTTTTACAAAACCAAGGTGTCTTTTTTTGGCCACTGCTGAAAGCAGTTAAAAAAAAAAAACAAACAAAAAAACAAGCAAAAAACAAACAAAAAAACGAGAACAGTGGTTGTCAGGTGACCCAAGAAGCCCCAAGCCTCTGTCACACCGTGTTCCTGCAGGCTTTTCCTCCCTGTGTGTGACCTCTCTCACTCGAGGTGTCCGTGTTTGCTCCAGTCCCTGGCTGGATGCTTGACCCCAGGTTCACTGCTCGCCCTGAGGGACCTCCATGGCAGAGCTGGCATCAGCAGTGTCTCCTCACGGACTTTCACAAACACTGCTCATGTTGTGGTGTTAAAAGCTCCATGAGTGACCCTCATCTTACCTATGATTCTGCATCAGGTGAACTCCCAGCTGAGGTGCTGGAAAGAAGTTGGAATTTATTTATTTATTTTTATTTTTTTTTTTTTTAATTGGAATATCCCTGCTCCAGGCTCAGAGCACTGGCTTTCCCCCTAGCACAGCACTAACAATTGGTGGTGCTGGGGATGCTGCTCCTTGTAGCTCTGTGCTGGTTTCTGCCTTTGTGTGAACCTGTGGCAGTGAGAGGGTGAGAATGAGCCGTGGCTGCTTCCCTGGGGCCACAGGGATGGGAAGATGTCCTTCAGGAGCAACTGAACTGTCCCAAGTCCTCATCCAGCAGCTTGCACCCATCTTCACATCACAGCTGTGAGCTTGCCCAGGCTCAGCCACCTCAGCAGCCTCCCCAAAGGGACCATGCAGAAGGTGCTGATCCTCCTGGGGCTGCTCCCCACAGCAGTGATGCTCCTCCCTGCCCATTCCCTGCCTCCATGGCTCCAGCCTCTGCTTGCTCCTCGTTCTGATGGAGTCTGTCTGTCCTCACACGGCTTTGCTGCAGTTAAAGATGCTGGAATGACGACACAAAACCAGAACAGTTCTGCTGATCTCCAGAACAGGTACCACATACAGCAGCAGGATGAGCTATTTTGTTTAACCAATATGACTAAGTCTGATGAAGGCCCTAAGTCTGATGAATCTCCACAAACCTTTTGTTCTGTGCACTCTCGTGTGCAGGCAGCCAACAACCAGACAACTGAATGTCAACTTTGATGTGGCTTTAATAAGGTGCAGAGCGGTGCTGGAAGAAGCAAAGGACTTTTAATTAATATTTTAATTGTGGTTAGTCTGCACTGCACTTGTCCAATTATTCTTTGAAAAAGATTTTGCTACTACTAATGCTGAAAAATGGTCCTCAGGGAGGATGTCCCTGGTGTGTTTATCACCTCTTCCTGCTCATGACTTGCTGTAGGGTTGTTGTTCATTTATGTGGTGTTTAGCCAGGGATGCAGAGATCTGTCACTCTGTCCTCAAACCCTGGAGCAGGAGAGCTTTGCACTTTGTCAGGGGACAGGTGACTGTGATGTAAATGGCAGCATTGGCAGGGGAAAACTTTGGCAGCCGTGAAGGCAAATGGAGAGAAGAAAAAGTGCTGCTTGGTTTTGAACCTGGGCTGGATGTGCTTGAAGGAGTGCCTAGAAATTTGGAGGAGGTGGAATAACCTCACAAGGGAATGGATAAGAGCTGCCACCTGGGCTGTTCAAGCTTTCACTGGCAAAAGCACTGGGGAAACAAATTCTAGAGATCACTGGAGCATCTGATATCTAATGGGCTTGTTCCATCTCCAAATTCTATTTCTCGTGGTGCAATAGTGAGCCTGTCTGTGTCCAGGACAGTTCCAAAAACCTCCATCAGCAGCACCAGTATTTAGCATCTGTTGATGGAAGTGGGATGCTCAGGCATCTAATTTCAATCCACAGCCATGCTATTAAAAATCAATGGACCAGAAGATAACGCCTGTACACAAAGGCAGCTGGGTAGTATTTTGTGCACAGGAGAAATAAATCACATTTGGAGTCTCATATTTTGTGGCTGGGGAGCAGGGTTATAATCCAGTTTCTGTTTGGGACAGTGATCTTCAGTTTATGCCATGGCCTTGGGAAACGGAGTAGAATAGAGGGGATAGTCTGTTACCCTGAACCTGTCTTGTGGTTCAGGAGAGGGACTCAGGATGTCACTCAAACTGGCCACAGGTCTTTCCTTGGGCTCTTTGTATGAGACACAGCAGCTCTCAGGGTGATTGGGGGGCACCATGCTGGGAATGATGCCCAGTGCACCCACAAAAAACTCATCAGCTGTCAGTGTGCTCTGCTCCACGCTCAGGCTGCATTGCAGGATCTCCCCTCGGCTCTCAGGCTTGTGGCAGGAGAAGGGCTTGGAGCTGGGCATCTGTGTCTCACAGCCCTTTTGTTCCCTGTATCTGCTGGAGTCTGGTAGCCCCAGAAAAGCTTTTCTTCATTGCTTTGGCCCTGCAGCTGCAGGAGTTACCAGCCTCCTCGGGAAGGGACTGTTTCACATGAGGACCCTCGCACTGCAGCCCTGCATCTCATGCACCTCGACGTTGGGGAGGTTCTGTGGCTCTGCTGGCTGCCCTCTGATCTTACTGAAAGACCTCACTTTGTGACCAGCAAGGGGTTTTCCCTACCAAAAATGGGGAAAAGGCAGGTTGGATCAGATGCCCATTGAGAAGCTCAGTCTCTGGGCAGGTGGCTTTGCCACACCTGCCTTCGATGCTGCTCAAACCAAAGCAGTGCGCAGCTTTGAAAACTGCAGGGGGTAAAAAATCATACAATTACAGCATAGAAAAGGGATATGTCAGCTTGGATTAAAAACTCTTTGGCTTCCTTCTCATTCTGTGTGATCAGCCTATAGGAACCTCCATCTCCATCTTCTCTCTGTCCCAGCACACACTTCATCCTCCCCAGCAAACTTCAAGTTCTCCCTGGCCTAACGCAGGCAAGAGTCAGACAAGAGGCTGTGCATTAGTGTGAGAGGAAAAACATTGTTTTCCTGCGCTCTGTTTTTTTTTTCCTTCACAGTAGAGCTCACACGGCAGGGGCTGAGATGTGGGAGCTGCAGCAGCTTCAGGGTGGGCAATGCCGAAGGGGCTCCTTGGCTCCTCCGTGTCCTGGTGAAACACCAGCCACTCCTGCAGGAGCCTGAGGTGCTGAGGCAGCTGCTGGGATCAGGATAGAGGGGAGAACTGGCCTTTTTGTTGCTGACAAGACGATTTCGTCTTGGTGCTCTAAAAACTCTGGTGACATCCCCAATTTTCCAGATGGATAATGAAAACCTGTGAGCAGGGCCGCTCCCGAAGTGCTCGCCTGCGGAGCTGTGTCCATTGGTTTCATGTCTGCTGACAGGGCTTAATAATCATTACACTAAGTGGAGCTGGCACGCAGGGAGGCAGGTAGAGACACTGCTGCCCTGGGGATGAGGCACATTTCTCACCGTGCAGAAAAGAGATGGGAATTGGACCTGGAGGTCCTCATCCTGTTGGGGCAGATTTCTGCCTCTCCTTCTCCTAGGCTGTGCAGAAATGCAGGGGATGCTGGCCAGATCTCCTCATCTGTTGCTCAGGAGCCTCTTGGCACCTTCTCCTGGCATCCAGGGATGCCCTGAGTCTGACCAAGGAGTTCCCATGCTTCCACTGGGCCACTGCTTTGGAAAGAGCAAATCATAGCCAAGTTTCCCCCAATGGTCCATGCAAAAAACAAAGCATGTCTTTATCCAAAGTAGCTGTAGTAATGGTATATAAAAAACCCCCAAACCTATAATTTTGAGGTAACAATGGTCTAGGGTCAATATTTATTCTTACTGATTTCTTCATCAGTTTCTCTAACATTTTTTCCTTTGGTTTCTGGGTAAATTTCCCGTGACCATCCCTGTTCACACAGCAGTGGGATGCAGCAGCAGGCCTGAGGAGCTGGCAGGGAACTCTGGCACAACAGGACAGGGCAGACAATCCTTCTACTGATGGGGAGCAGTGCTGGGGAACTGGCTGCTGAGAGCTGTCAGGAGGATGTGTGTTGTGCAGGGTCCCTGTGCTGGTCACCAAAGGTGCTCTGGGCTGGACCCAGGGGCAGGGGATGTTGCTGGCAGAGAACTGCTCAGTCTGTTTATTTAAGTTAACTCATTACCTGCTTTTACATCCCATCTGCCTGGCTGTTCATCCCTGGGGCTGTTGCAGCTGGCTCTTCCTCTGGTGCTAAACAAGGGCATGGATGCAAACCCTCCTTTGTCCCAGCCCAGTCCTTCCAGTGCTGCCATCAATTCTTTTGTTGCTGCCCTTTGCTGAAGCTGCCTGGTGTGGATCTCCTGTCCCTGTGCCCAGAAGGGTTGAGGATTACCCCAATTTTGGTCCCCCAGAGCTGGATGGGGAGACCTTCACCCTGTGCAGAGCATGGTCCCACTGCCCTGCTCCCCTGCAGGCCCATAATTCGTTTGCAGCCTGTGTTCACCACCAGCCCATCTCGACATTAACTGCTCTCCAGGTTCCTGCCTCCCTAAAATCGGTGATCTATCACCAAAACTTGTTTTTATTTAATATTTTCGAAGCTTACATCTTGGTTTTCTTGCTTCTGCCTGTGTTTGCTGGCTAAGGGACGCATGGCCTCTGTGACTTTGTGCCTTTGGTGTCTCTTGACCCAGGAGAAGGAACCAGCTCATGTGCTTCACTGAGTATCAGTAGCAGCTTCAGAAATTCTGATGGTCCCACCTGATGCCCTAAATAGACACATATTGCCAGGTGGACTGGCTTTGAGCTTTGCCATGGTCGTGCCACCCAGACTGGCACTAGCAGGGAAGAGGCATGTAAATCAAATTTACTGTTATATTAGTATGGAAGTGCTCGTATCCAAGCCAGTTTGAATTAATTTTTCAAGAAAGTTTTTCTCTGAGACATTATCAAATATATTACAGTCTTCATTGGCTAATTTTGTAATTCAATCAGGGGAAAATAAGGCAGTGAAGGTAGTTCAGCATGATTTGTTTTTATAGACCAACTGCTTCATCCTCTTGATTCCACTGTCATTTAGGCTCTTAAATACTTCTTTTTCCTTTGATTTTTTTCACTATAAAATTAAGGTTAGGTTTATTAATCTATTCTTCACACCATCCAGGATAACAAATACAAGGTTTATGCATATACGTGTATATAAAGGGAAAAGTCTTTATAGATTTAAAGAGCTTCTGCCTCCTTGACAAGTTTCTCAGCCTGGAATTAAATTGGTTGCAGCTTTTGGTAATGAGACTTCATGCTTTTTGGGCTGCTGAGTGCTTTTTCTGAGTATCCTGCTCGGGTCTGTCCCTCTGTGTGGGACAAAGAGAGGACATTTTGCTGACTCTTCCAGTAATAATTTTCTTAGCTGTTTTAACCATAATTTAATTTGCTTTCTCTCTGTTTTTATTATTTTCTTTTGGTTTATGCTTTAATTATATTTAAGGAGTATTAATTCTTCTATATCCTGTTTGTTCTCAATCTCCCTTGATCTAAGGAATTGTGATAGAAATTGAAATTAGATACAGCCTTTTACTTCTGAATGTCTGCAGAAATCCCATTCCACCCTCCTGCTGCAGGGCAGCTGAATTTCAGATACTTCTTCCTTTTTTAATATTGTTATTTGGTTCCTAATAACAAAACACATCGTCTTCACTGTGTTTCTTTTCTATCTAAATTTATTATGCTGCTGGTGTGTTTAGGACCGATTTGGGCTTATTCTCTCCGCTTAAAGATTTCAAGTAATGCTTCGTGGCTGCTACTGTCTGTTAACTTGATATGGGAGTTAATGGGATGTCAGCATGTGCCAAAACCCCTTGTCAGCAAAGCACACATGTTCCACCCTGGCATATTAAACCTGAAGTCGTGAGGGTAAAGCAAGGCACTTTCCTGCCTTTTGATAGGTATAGGTAAAGGCACTGATTTAGGTTCTGCTGAACTCGCTGTGATCAGGTGGCACCACAAAATAGTCACTTCCTCCTTAAGCACATCCCAGTGGAGAAGCTGAAATTGGTGCTGGGCTCTGGGATGTTTCAGCACAGGGTGTCTCGCTTGGGTTTGCCCCTGCCAGAGCTTTGCCAGAGTTTCAGATGGAGGTTCTAGGACCAGCCTTATGGGCAGGCTTTGCCTTAATCTGCCAGAAAGGAATGAGGTTCTGGTTTTCTGCTAAAAGAGATGTGCTATTAAATTTCGTTGATTGGGTGTTTTACTCGGATGTGCTACTGGGCATTTGAATGCCTGCCAGGTGCCTCTCTTTTTTTTTAATACCGTATTTTGTTATTTCGTTGATGTTTATTTACCTGCTATTAGACAGCTTGCAGAAAGCTGTGTAAGCTCTCCTTTTGCAAAAGGCACATTAGTTCAAATTCCTGGTTGCTGTGCTGTTTCTGCTTTGATACCTGCCTTTAGAAACCTTCCTGGATGCTGGCAGGGAGGCAACATGCTGGCTGAAACTGTGCCTTGAGGATGAATCCTGGTTTCCAAAAATGGCAAAAATGTATATCTTGTCCCTGGATCAGGCTATACCTTTAAATTTCCTTTTTTTTTCTTTTACAAAACCAAAAGTTATGGTTTTCAAAGCCATCAGGCTTTTGTGCAAATTCAGGATCCTCTGACATCCTCCATTCTTAGTGGAAAACCTTAAGTTTTGAGCTCAGCACTTGAATGCTTTTCCCAGGAGCCATTTCCAAGCATTTTACTATCAGATGTTGGTGCTAAGCTGGCATGTGCATACAAGGCCCTGCGTGCTTCAGGACCTCTGAACTCTCTTCTGTGGCACACAAATTATGAAGATTTTATGGCCTTTGCACCTTCAGTATCTGCAGTGCATTATGACATACAAAGATGTTGGGAAGTTCCAGGCTAGGAGATGGGAGTGTGTGGAAGGATGAGGGAGAGGCAATGGAGCAGTCCAGGCTCTTACTGGACAAATTCTTCATGTCACCCTTACCAAAGCAAGTAGGGAAAGAGGAGACTCCTCTCTCTTCTCCCATGGAGCACAGGCATGGAGGGGAGATATGAAGGTGGAGAGGGGCTTCATGAAGTTCTTAATAGCTGGAGGTAGGTGCCCATTTTTCTGTGTGGTGCTTCAGAGCCCAGGAGTGGCTGGAGGGAGATTTACCATTGGGCAGGCTCTGTAAGGATAAATAATCTTGGCTGGAATTTGCACTAATGATTTCCTAAGCTTGCTGGCATGTCTTGATCGGTGGAGGAGGAGGGAAAGCAGTGCTTCTGGCTTTTTTTGGGGTGTGAATGGGGAAGGCAGGAGGAGGCTGGAGAGAGGAGGGGAGCAGCAAGTGTTTCCCATTTTGGTTAGTGGTGTGGGAGATGGAAGGTTGGTGGTTGAATTTTAATTTCTTTTATTGGTCTAGTAAGACAGTAGCTATGGGAGATGCATTACCCATGGATGTGGCTCCACTGTGCAGCCTGCAGTCCTGAAAGTTTCACTGAAAGATATTGCCTTGGTAAAGAGGTTTTGTTGATAGACAGTCCAGCACAATTCTGTCAGGTTAAGTTATTGAAAAGGTATATATGACTGTCTTGATTAAGAAGGGGTTGAACAAATGCAAAATACACAAACCTATGCCAGTGCAGAGCAGAGGGAACTGCGTGGAAACCCACAGTTATTAACCTCATGTCTCTATCACAGTCAGATCAGATTCAACAAAACCATCTCTGTATCTTCCCGAGTTGTTACAGTTTGAAGATTTGAATTTAAAATTACACATTTAGAGCCTGGAAATAGGAGTGCACACTCCTGCAGGTGTTTTGAGTGAACAGAAGCACTGCAGGCTCTGTTCTCATGCCTTGTGCTGCAGCTGTTGAAGAGCAGGGGGTCAAACACGTGTGGTACCAAATAAAATCTTCAGAGTATCAGGCTGTAATTTCCTAGAAGGTGTAGGCTGAGGGAAATGTTTCTAGTAAATATTGGCTCCTGGAGGATAAAGAAACTACCCGTTCTCATCTGTTTGAGGTTGTTTATCCCTGTTTCTGGGGTGTATCACAAATGCACAAATGAGGCTTTTGCTGTGGCTCTGCCTTTCCTTCTGCCTCAGACACGGGAGGTGGGGAGATGCTGTGTGTGCACTTCTGGAGGAGGGAGAACCCAAGGATGCACCCGTGTTCCAGCCTCCATCAGCTGTGACAGCAGCTCTGAGACCTGCCATCTCAGTGGCACTTTCTGTTTTGGTTGGGGGTGCTCCTCTTCCCAGATTAGCTGAGCTCTACTGAGAAAGCAGCTGGCAGATAATTTCATTACTGGCCACCTGTTGAGAAGTACATATGTGCCAGCATTTTTCTAAGCATAGGAGTTTAAAAAGTAGCAAAGGGAATTAATAGACAAATCCTACTGAAATTCCTCTAACATCTTTCGTCAATCCTGGGTTTAGTGCCTAACGAGTGCTGGGGTGTGTATGATGGGAGCAGGGGATGGTACTTAAAAATAAAGTGTTTCATTGGAGAAAAAGGGCTTTACTCACAGTAAATCAGTGGCTAAGTTTGCATGGTCTCGATGAGAAGATTGGGACTGAGATGGACTCAGGGCCTGAGACAGCCTCCCTGCTGTGACCAGCAGACTAGTGAGCATGCAAGGGGCTAAGGGTCAGCCAGGTAGAAATGATGCCTTGTAGGCTGTTAAAATACCGTGGCTGGGTTTTTATTTGTCTTGTGCTAAAAAGTCTGCCTTGGACAGCTCATCATTTTGATGTTGGAGTAGCTTTTGCAGAGGCTTAACGAGAGAAATCATGGCAGACTCCCTCCAGAGCCATCCAGGAGGGGTAGGTTCCTCATTAGGCGGATGCAGAAGCATTTGGAGCTGTGTCTCTCTCACCTCTGGTAGCAGAATGAGCCTCAGGACCATCCATCAGACTTGGTAAAAGACTGTGAGACCCAAAGATGGAGCATGCTGAGGGCAAAAGCATCCTGAAATGCTGTCCTGAGCATCTCCTTTGAAGGGCAGATGTGAGTGCTGACCTCCTTCATGGCCTTCAACCAGCCCAGGCTCGCCACAAAGTGGAACGTGGGAGTTTTGGAAGAAGTCTAAAGTGTCTTTGGGGATGCATGTTCCTGGAAGATCTCTGGTGTCCGCTGGTGAAAATTTCTTCCTGTGCTCTTTCACCGCTCTCTTTGTTGGAGATTGTTATTATTAAACTTCTTTGTTATGGTGTCAGCTAGAAGAGATGAGGTGTGAAGGAGGTTACATTATCAGAGGCTTCTGCAGGCAATAAAAGGTAAAAATGAGAGATTAGAGATGTTTCCAGAAGATGAATAGACAAAGAGCAATAGCCTGAACTCCAGGAAGATTTGTAGATGGGTTAGAAAAGGCTTTGGAGTACAGAGGAGGATGATGTCTAGCAAGGGGGAATTTAGGGTGTGGTCTGGAGAAATGGAGCCAGGTTCCCAAGAGGTTTTGTGTGCTGTGACCTCAAGGGCCCAAATCTCTGAGCATTTCTCTGCCGTGAAGGACAAACTCCCAGGAGAAGCTGGCAGAGGGATTGTGTGGAGCAGTGTTCCTGCCCACGGGGCAGAGCAGCTGTGGTGGCTCCTGCCTGCGTTCTCCTCCATCCTCTCTCTCTTTGGAGCTTGCCTTGCTGGCTGCTCCCCCCTCCTGCTGCCAGGCACTTGTTCCAGCTTTCTGACTGGAGAATTTTCCTCGCCTGGGGAGTTGGCCAACACCCTTTAGAGTGAGCACTGCGCTGCACCCCTGCTCCAGGAGGCTCACACAGCACGTTGTTGGCAGCTGAGCTACAGCCCCTTGGATGTTTTTCTCCTGACAAGAGCAGCATGTGTGGATTTTTTGATACCACCCTGAGTGCTCTGGTTGTTCCCTGAGCCCGAGTTAGTTACGGCAGCTTTCAGCATGCTCTGCCTCTATCATCTCGCTGGTGGACGTGGGTATTTCATGCAGGAGAACTTCTTTTTTGGTTTTTTTTTTCTCTTTTCTTTCTTTCTTTTTTTTTTTTTCCTGGAGAATGAGTGAATTAAGCCATGTGTTTACTACCACTTGAGCAAAGCGGTCCCAGGCTGGGCCATAAGATATACGACTGGTGTTTAAAATTAAGAGAGCAAGCATCAACAGAGAAAACTAGAAGAGGGAAAAGGAGCCTGGGTAATGGAATTACATTACTTCCACGCTAATATGACCTTGGAGATGGTCTACTGCTCTGCAGGGATTTGGGGGAGTAATGTGTTTGATAGCATCATCTGAGAGGGTGTGCGTTTATCTGAGCATATTTATATCCAAGCTTACATATTTGTGTGTATGTGCACAGTGTTTATTCTTCCAGTTTATTATGTTTTACCCGTACATCTCCAGCTCTGTGGGACCCACAGGAATGTGTTGCAGGCAATGCTGTAGGGTCCTCCTGCTATGGGTTTAGGTGCTGGGGAAGGATTTAATGCCTTCTCCTTTAAACCGCCACCTGAAAAGCCAAAATAAAATGCATTGCACCCCTGAAAGTCAATACACAGTGGCACCCCCTCAGGGATTAGATCTTTCACTTCTTAGTCTCTGTTGGAGCCAGGAGGGCAGGGGATTTCAAAGGAAGAAGCTGCTATTTGCTAATGTGCCCTCTTTGTGCCATTATTAGCTTGGCGAGGAGCAGCAGCATCTCCTTTTCTCTCGGTTCCTGGGGTACCACACCGAGACACATCGATTGCTGAGGTATCCGAGGCTCTGCCTTTGAATGGAGAGACTTCCAGATCAGAACCATTTTGGATACCTGTTGGTGGCCAGAGCGCTGTGGTGCTGGGCAGGCTATAAATTATTAAAATCAATCTTTTATAATCAGCAGTCACAGTGGAAGTGAGTTATAATGAAATGGGTCCAGCTGTTTACAGACAGGCAGTGTGGGAGAGGCGAGAAAAGAGCAGGATTTTCCCTGTACAAAATGATCTGTGGGGAGCTGCTTCTCTGGGTCAGGATAACCAGAGATATGTGTGTGTCAAAGGCACCTCACCATTCCCTCCAAGCTCTGTGGCACTTAGCTTTGTTTTAGGCAAGAGCAGTGATTTTTTTTTGCCTTTTCAGCTTTATTTTTAGAGGTCACTTTTCATTCTGGAAGATACGTGCAAATAGTCATTATATATCAAAAAGAAAAAGTGACAAGTTCGTGGTGTAGGGGGAGGGACAGCCCTGGGTGATGTGGGAGCTTTCTGTGTGAGGGTGGCGATTGCTCAAGGAGACCAGGTAGCCCTTCCTAGTTGTTATCGGAAGTAAAACTTGGTGTGAAGAGAACGGGATGATAAGAATTAATCTTTTAATGGCTTAAGTGGCTACTGAAGCTATGGAATGGATGTGGTTTCTGCTGAGGCTGCTTTAGCCACTTTTTGGGGCCTTCTGCTGATGAAGATCATTGTTTGAGAGGGGCGAGTTATCCCCCCCAAGCATCCTCGGTGCAGCTGGATTCTCCCCAATCTCCCCTCACCTCTGCATGTCACAGGTCCCACCTGTGATTCCTCACCCCTCAGTCCCACAGGTCCTCCCCTGTGAAATGCAGCTTTTTTGCCTTTAATTCTGACATAGCTGAGGTGGAAAAAGGTTGTGTACTTAATATGATGTTTAATGCTGGTAGTCTATTGCAATGATCCTATGACTTACTGAATCTCAGTGACCATGGGGTGACTACATGGAAGGATGGGCCCTGCTGCCCACTGAAGAAAGGGAAGTTTGGAGGAGCTGGTTTGGGGCTTCTGGATAATCCCAGGCACCCTGGCTTGGCTCTGAACCAGCTGTACCTCCTGCGGGTATAGGCAACCACGTAGGGATGAACCTTTGCTTGCAGCCCATAAAACACACAATAGAAGCTCCAATCCACATCCAGGCAATTAAAATGTCTACTCAGTGCATAAAAGGAATCCAGTAATAATAATAATAATAATAATAATAATAGTGGAGTTAATGAGATTTCAGATGTCTTTACTAACTGGCCTGGGTTTTGTAAGTTCAAAGATGCATTGTGTTGCAGCCCCTGTGATTTGGGGAGTTTCTTTTCCCCAATTACTTCAGGCTGTGGGGAAGATTGAGCATCCCTGATCAGGCAGCCTGCGTGGGGTATGTCTCATCACAAGGGAAACAGGCATTAGTCAAAATGCAGCCCGGAAGGGACAAGAACAAATTTGCAAAACACTCTGCCTGACGCCTTTTGGAAGGAATTCAGAGAAGAGCAACTAAAATGATTAAGGTTCTGCAGGAAATGTATTGTAAAAAAAGATTAGGAAAAAGAAAAACTAAATATATAAAATGCAGCTAGACCAGACTGAAGGGAAGCAATCCCCAGCGGTGCATATTTAGAAGAGTTGAACAATGAAGAGCTTAAAGGACTATTTAGGATGCTGGAAGGCAAACATGGGGTATATAGAATTGATTAAGCAATCAAAAACCTGGGGGCTGCATATCTAGGTCCCCTTTTAGAAGGAAAGAGGCTCTTGCCTCTTTGGAGCATGGAAGAGTCTAAAATGGATGCTGCAGCCTTTGAAAAGTTTTGAGTTGGTCTGGAGGCAGGAGGGGAAGATGACAAGGGCTCACCACATGTTGCATGGGTGGAGATGTCCTCACTGGGGTCCCTGCACGGTGGGATGTGGGTATGGAAACCTCCTGGGCTCGTTGGGCTTGTCTTTTCTCCTTAGATACTGTGGAGGGGTGGCTGGGCATCCCCCCAGCCCTGGACTGCCTTCTCCCTTCCCCACTGCTGTGCTGCTGCACGAAATAGCAACCTGGGAAGGTGCGATAGGGACAACTGGCTGCAGTCTCCCTGCCTTGGCTGATTAATTAACTCTTCAGATTAATTTCCTTTCTGATTACCGCTTGATTAATTCCTCCTAACTCCGCGAGACCTCCTCACCACTTAATCCTCTTTATAAGCCCTCAGAGTGCAATGCTTGAAGTAAACATCAAGCGGGGGGAAGAAAAAAAAAAGAAAAGCAAACACTCTGAAATGCAAACACGGCGTTGCTGCCAGGGGGACCCCATCCTGTGCCAGGAGCCATCCCCCATGGGCTGCCCCGTGGCTCTCTGCCCCCAGGGCTCCTCCACGCTCCCCTCTCCTCCGAGCCCCGCATCTCCCATCGGCTCCCCAGTGCGTCTCTAGCAAATTGCACAATTTCACTTGTTGAGCCTGATAATTAGTGACAATATCCTGGTAATTTGGGAAAAGGGTCAGGAGGGGGGGGAGCTGTGCTCAGCTGTGTTCAGCAGCAGGAGAGGAGGGTTTTTTTTTCCTCGTGTCTTCATTAAAAGGAGCATCTGAACTCGTGAAGCAGCTTTTGATGTAAGCAAGGGCACGAGGTGCTGTGCTGGCCATCAGGGTTTGTGCTGTCTCACTGCCCAGACCTGTGGCATGAGAGAGACTGGGGATGGCAGGGGCCACCAGATTAGAGGAGAGGGGTGTTGGGCCAATGAGAACACCAATTTATGGATTTTTGGTGGTGCAGGGGAAGGCAATGGGGTCAGAGAGAGAAGGGTGATCAGGCTGAGCCTTGGCTTGAGTCTGGACACAATCCACATGCAGAGGGCAGCAATCCTGATCCTGCTGTGGATTTTTAATTTCACTTCAATTTTTTTTTTTTTTTTCTTATTCCTGGGCATCTACTCCCAAAGGCCTCTAGATGCTTTAATAAAATATAAGTAAAAACATAACTTATGATGAGGAAAGAAATGCAGCCAAATGAATCCCCAAACAGGAACAAAAGCTTTTCCCCATCTTCCCTTACACTCAATAACCCAGCCTTTACCCCTGGGAAACATAATGCTTAAAGAGCAACAGCACTTTCTTGGACATTGTTTTTGAGGAATGTTTTGTGGTTGGAAACAAAACTGTAGCATGCACCAGCTAAGTTCTAGTGAATTTGTTGTTCTTGTGACCTCAGCTGCAATGGACACAGGAAGAATGTTTTGCCCCCAAGAGCCAAGCTTGCTTTTTGTTCCATGGCTGTACAGCATGTGTCATCCACAAACGTGACCTAAACTAATGAATTTGGCTGAGTTTGAACCAGCAAGTGCAAGAAAATGAGAAAGATGGTGTGTGGATAGAGGGACAGGGAGTGATTTATTTCTGTGTTGATGGAAAACAAAAACAGATCTTGGAGGTTTTTGGGGCTGAGGCTGTTCCTAGTCTGCAGCCTTTGCTGCCTTGTGCTGCCCTGTGCTCCCTGGTGTAGTGCCACAGTCATGATGTTTGAATCTGTCTTTAGATCTGTTGGAACCAAACAATGCTGATGAAGGAGGCTGCACACATACAATATATTCTCATATGAGAGAGGCTTTGAGCACAGTCCCCCAAGATTATTTCTGTGCATTTGATGATCTTTGGCCATGAAGTCACTTGGGCCTGAGATTGTTTTACTCTGTGTCACTGCCTCTAAAGAAGTATTGGTTTTGGCTGTGTGAGCTGTGTTCTAGGTGGCATGTGACAAATTACAGCTGTGCCCTGCTGCCTTAGCTTGTGTTGGCCTGCAACGCAGCCTGGGGTTCCCTTTGGCCCAATGTCCCAGTTCCCGAATTGCAGGAACAGGTTTATGGTCCATTTTGGCTGTTTCTGAATTTGTGTGATGCTATTCCTGCTGGGATGGAGTGAGGAAGGGATGGAGTTGTCCTGACAGGCTGCATCCTTGGGAGTTGGCAGCATGGGAGCCCTGCATGGCTGAGGTTTCTGGCCCAGAAAGTCCCAAGTCCAAGTAAATGCAGGTGGTGGTGGATTAGGAGACCTGAATTGGCCTGAGTTCAAGCCTCCCTATCCCCCTTGTCATCCATTTGGAGTTGAAGCAAAGGGCACCTACTGCCCCAACAAAGCTGCCCAGTTTCCAGGTACTGGAGGTGTTATCACGGCCTGGACAGTGATTGTCCTTGTCTGAGGTCTGCAGAAATCTCCTTTGGAGTGTCAACAGGTAGAGTCCTGCATGTGTGACTTTTGCATGCTTGTCACATTGTTCATTGTAAAAAAATTCCCTTTATTTGCCTTTTAATATGTACTATTAAAGCTTTACTGCCAGCTGATCTTCAATTCCTACAAGGAATGGGGGAGAGTAAATTGCAATCTTTGATCTCCTTTGCTCTACTTTCTCTGTCCTTGTATCGTCTTTAGGGCTCTATTTCCTTGGCCACAAAAAAAAGTCAATATGAAAGTAAGAGGGAAGGGGAAAAAAAACCCAGAATTAATTTTTGTAGCGGTGAAGGGATTGCGAATCCCAGCAGCAGTAACAGCCTTGAAGCCAGTCTGTGGATCAGAGGTGTTCCCAGAAGTGTGAGGAGGGAGGACTGTTTTCTCCTGACACCTGCAGTGCTCATTGTCAGATTTAGGGGGGGAGGTTTGTGGGGCATCTCTGTGGGTACGGGTCAGTGTAGGATTGAGGCTGAGCCTGTGAACATGCTGCTGTTGAAAACGTGCAGGGCCTCATCTAAACCCATTTGGCACCTTGGTATCATCCTGTCAGACTGGATGGGGCACGTCCTGAGTCCAGAGCTGCGGAGCCCTTTGGAGGTGCAGCATCTCTGTCGTGGTCAGGGCCTCCCAGGACGGGGATAGCTCCCCAGGCAAGCAGTGCTCTCTCCATCTGTCATTCCCAGGATGTCAGAGAAGCTCTGGGGTCACCTTTGGACCTTGTCCCGTGGCTTGTTCCACACTTGGCACACATGGAGCTTTAACAGGGTTTCAGGCTATCCTAAACCGCAGCAAGCCTCAAGGCTGCAGGAGGGCAGCTAATGGTGGAGAGTTCCCCAGTAGTTTGCCTGGGCTAAGAGTGCCATCTGGATCAGGAGAAATTAACTTCTGAAAAGGGAGAAAAGGGGAAAAATAGATATTCTTACTATATCCTAAAAATCTAGCCCGAAGCAGCCGGAATAAGGCTTGGTGGAGCAGCACTGGCACACTTTTTTTGGTTTCCTACACGCTTGGAAACAGCAGCAAGAGAGAGCTGAAAGGCAGACTTGTAAGGAAGGTGGTGAGTCTGGGAGAGAAGGGAAAGAACAGACCAAAAAGGATGGATGGATATATATCTAGCTCATGCCAGAGGATCCAAACATGCCCATAAATGATTGTTGAGCAATGGAACTGCAGTTTTAAAAGCTGTTGCTGCCAAAATCCGCAGAAAAGGTGCTTCAGTGCCGAAGGAAATTTCTCATTTTGTGAGGTGACCAGAAGGTGAGTGTACAATTCTTTTGGTACCACATTGTATCAGAGCCTCTCTCTGCACATCCCCCTCCCTCCATCCCTCACCCTCGAGCAATTTCAGCTCTGTAGAGATGACTTAGCGCATGAAGGATGTGGAGGGATTGGATCCTAATCAGATCATTACTGCAGCTGTGAAGGAATATAATTTCCCATCCACAAGCCATCACCTCTTTCAGCATCTTCTTTATTTATTTCTAAATAATATATATGTATTTTCCCCCATGTGATCAAAAATGAAATCACTCTGTGTAAAAGGCAAGAAGTGAAGTAAGACAAGTTTAGTGTGGAAAATGCTCTTTTCTTCAGAGCTAAACTCTTGCAAAGACCCCAGATGATTTGAAATCTCTATCTGAGGTAGACACACACATAAATGTCTTTCCTGCCAACCAAATAATATTCCATTACATCCAGAATCCAGCCACTGGACTTGTCTGTTTAGCACAGTGGGCTTTTGTGGCCAAAAGAAAACAAAAGGGATGAGAAGAAGTGAAAGTATCAGGGAAAAAAAAACCAAAAACAAAACCAAAATGCATGAACACCCAACACCAATGCAGTATGGCTAAAGACATAGGCAATACCTTTGGGTGGTGCATGTTTATCCTGAGCTCTATCACCAGGTTTTGGCCAGAGTTCTTCACTGCTCCAGGTGTTGGTGACACTTGAGAGGGACTCAAGAAAGGTGATGGTTTATGAGCAGAAGGTGCAGCAGGAACCTTGAGCAGCTGTAGGGTTCCTTGTGCTATGACAGAGGGAAAAGCCTTTGGTGGGTGTGCTCTTCATCTCCATTCAATCATTGCTTCCAGGCATAGCTGACTTTTTCTTTAGTCTGCACTGGTAGAGACACTGGCACTGGAGAGTCTCAGTCCCCAAACACTGGCTTTTTGAGGGGCGTGGAGCAGGGTGGTTGGTTTTGCTCTTTCGTGCCTCTGTCTTGCAGGTAATCCCTGTGTGGTTTAATAAGCTGCCCTGCGAAGTATTTGGGCTATGGTGTTGTGCTAATTCCATAGACAGAAGCTAAATGCTGCGTGTGTGGCTGAGGAGCATTATGTGGTGTCAGCTGTAGTCTGGATGAGGCAGTTGAAGCAGGACACGTGCAGCCTTTTGGCAGACAGAGGGGTGCTGCTATCACTCGGTTTTGGGGAAGGATTCTGACTTCCTACACAGACTCAGGGAAGAAGGTTTTCATGAGATGTTGGAGAAACTCTGGAGCAGCCAACACTTGAGAGAACATTTTTTTAAGACTTTGCAGGTGGCAAAGAGCTCCAGAAGATCTGCTAATAGGCAATTAAGCAGGAACAGGAGGACAACAATTTCATGAACCCTCTGCTGTCGATGCAGACTGATTCCAAGGACTTACTCTTAATAGCTCTGCCTAACAGCAAACAGCTTTTGGGGCTGAAACTGTAGTCTTTCATGCATAAGTCTTTCTCTCTTGGCAGTAATTTTGCAGGCTGTGGCTCCATCCTGGACTGTCAAACCGTGGGATCTTCTTGGTGAAAGCCTGTGTGCATGGAGCTGCATTCATGCGTGTGTGCTCTCAGGTATCTGTCTTGGAAGGGCATCGTCCTGCTAATGGAAATACAGATTTCTGTGTTTTGAGGCATCTGCTAGACAAGGTTATGACTTTGTTTGTGTGTTTTCAGAGGACAGGAGGAAGAGGCTGGAGTGGGGAGATCCTGCTGGGTGGCTTGAGACTGCTCTGCCTACGTAGAGCTGTCTCAGCAACATCACCATTCCCCACTTGAAATGCTAAATTATTCTTCTCCTCTGTTGTGTGATTGTTTTATGTGCTTTTCTCAGCAAAATCAATCGAGAATTGATAATTTATAAGCTCCTATTTGCATTTTTTCACTCTTCAAGGGGAAAAAAAGAGAAGGATAAAGCAGAAGGTATTGCCACAAGTAGAGGCGAGGGGGGAATGCAAAGCTGAGCAGCAGCTCCCTTGTCTGTGGGTTTGGAGTATGCTCATTGCTCATGCTAGTGAGGGAGTTGGTCTTTGCTGCTGACTCCTTAAGGATCTGCCCTTGCTGCCCACTGGAGAAATGGTGATATGAGGGGTGATGATACGAGGTGTGAGCTTGCCTGTAGGGGGAAAACAGACTCAGCCTTGAGAGGTGCCAGGCGTGGCCATCCCCAGCAGAGCTATCTGAGTGTGAGTGAGAACAGAGCATTGCCAGGTTTGTGCTTTCCCATGTGTACAGAGCGCCGTGGGAAGAGAGAGATTGGACTAGGCAGGTAGAAGGAGAAAGCTGGGTCAGCTGCCATCCCAGCTTACTCTGAAAAAGAAATACCCTGTGGCAGCATATTCCACACTTCTAAGCCCAAACCCTGCCTGCTGCCACACACGTCCTCACGCACGCAGGGATGAGTGCTCCTGCCTGCCCACCTTCCCCCAGCCACTGCTGCCCCGTGGGCACACCTCCCATCCCCATCCCCATCCCCATCCCATCCCCATCCCCATCCCATCCCACCGCCCCGAACTGCACAGAGGACGTGGGAGGAGGGAGCCATGTCCCCTGGGAACTGCCCTACTTTGGGAATTCTGTGGGGAAAAAAGTAGCGCTATTGTCTTAAAATAGAGATAAATATTATAGCTTTGCAGAAAGAGAAATAGAAGAAGCGAGAGACTGCTTGGATAAATAAAAGGATACGTGCTCTGATACTGTAAATAATGATGTAGGATGGTGGATGCACAACCAGCCCATAGACATGGGTGTTATCAGGATGTTCCTGCAGAATAGGAGACCTACCAGTTACACTGCCCTGATCCTGCTCTGAACTCTTTGTACCCTTCACTGGTGCTCCTGCCAGAGCAGTTGTTTGCATGGTGAGCTGCTGCTTTTTTTTTGTGAAGGCTTGACTGCTGGTCTCCATACTCTGCAGCTTTCCAAATACTGCACCTCCAATTTGGAGAGCAGCCTCAGACAAAAGAGCTTAATAAAATGAGGAAAATCAATTTATGATGATAGCCCAACTCAGAACTGCCTCTAGTTGTGCTCCTGTGGTTCATGTCCCAGCAGGACAAAGGGAGATGAAGCCCTGAACCCCAGGGCTGCTTCGACCCCTCCAGTGCTTCAGGTATTCATGGATGCCATGGCATTTGTTGTGCTGCCTCCTCTGCCTAGCAGGGTTTCATCCTTGAGCAGATGATCTAGAAACACAAAGCAAAACCTCAGGGTGAACTGTTGATGCCCTTCCTTTGTGAGGTGCTAAGAATTTTTTAAAAAATATTCTATATTTGTCCTGAGCGTTTCAAACCATGATTTGGAGAGTTTGGCTGGGGAGGTCTGGAGAATTGGCTGGCTCCCATCATTTTCTCATTAGATTCTCCTGCCTCAGTTTTCAGCTCTTACTGTTCTTCTCGTGACCTGAAGCAAAAGCTCTCTAGTTGCTTAAATGGAGACATGTGAGATTCTTGTGGTTTCCTGGAAAGTCTTGAGTGTTCAGCTTGTCTTTGGAAATGGCAAATGTTGGTGTGGGTGATGCTTCTTCGAAGCAGTTCTGTCTTCTCCTTTCTGGCATAATGACCCTTTGTCTGTCCCAGATTCCAGCACTGGGCTATCCCTCTTGACTCAGTCTCATGGAAAATAGGTGTTACTAGATGGGTCAATAGCTGATACAGTTCAAAGTGTAGACTGTGGGAGGTTGAGTGATTATGAAATCTTCTCTTAACCTGTTTGTTATTTTCCTGGTTGCGATTTAGACAATCATATAGCTCGTCAAATGAATTTGTTATGTCCCAGTCTCTTCCCGTGCACGAAACTTTCCATTCTCGCCCACTGATGCCCATCTTAAAGGAAAAGCCAGCAAGGTTTTGTTATCATTTTACAGATCACCTGCTTCTTAGCAGGGAGGGCTAGGACCTGACCACGCTACCGAGAACAGACTCTACTCCCACCTTCAAAGTTCTGAGTAAAGGGTGAAAAATACTCCCAATTCTGTCTTCCTGAGCCTTCCTCTGATAGGCTACTGGCAAAGAAAGATGTGTTGGTTCATCACACTACCAGAGACTGTACTAAAAGCTTTGTTAAATATAGCAGAGCCGTGCAACACCCCCGTGTGCTGGACGTTCAGTCTGTTCCTCGCTGCTTGCCGGATGAGGAAAGCGGGGAAGCAACTCGCTCCTGCCTCTGTTTGGCAGAGGATGCTCGCTATCTTCGTAGTCCCTGTGAGAAGTACGTTGGGGCTGGATAGCGTGTGTGCATTCCCAGGTGAAGATTCCTCTCAGCCGTGGGAGAAAAGGCTGGGTTGATTCATTTGGGAATTGCCAGAGTTGGCTTTTCTCTATATATTGCCCTCAGATAGGCCAACAGAAATCCCTCCGGATCCACCTCTTGGTTTATGCTGCTTCTTTGGCCATTCACACTAAAAAATGTGCTTTTGAAGAACTCTGTGTTTCCCAGTAAAATATCCTGGGGTTCTTCTGGTCCCATCTTGCAATGACTTTTGTCCTCCCAACATCCCACCCTTCTCCAAGCTCTCGTCGTGCCACAGCTGCTGGTGAAACGAGCAGCTCCCTGCACTGCTGCTAATGGGGCTGCAGATTGATGGCTCCTGGTTGCAGAAACACTTGTCATGGGCTCGACAAGCTGCTCAAGGTTGCCTGATGTTGCAGGGTGGAGGTGGAAGGAGGGAGCTGCCGAGCTCTGTGCTCGTGCTTTATGGCCCTCCTGGTGGGACTGGTAGGCAGCCTGGCACAGCAGCCGCTCAGGGCATTTACTAAGTGATTTATGAATTTGTAAATTTTCTGAGGCCCTGAAGCAAAAGTGTCTTTAATTAAATTTTGATTCTCTTCCCTCTTCCCCCCCCTTCCCTGCCTTTCCCCTCCCTATTTTTGTCCCTGCCTGTGGTTTTGTTTACTGAGACCCGGCAAAGCTTTTGGAGAACAGGTAGGAGTCTGTGAGCGTAGCCAGGAGGAGCAGAGGATGGCAAAGCAAACAAGCAGATGGCGGATATGATAAAGCAGCCCCCGGCCGCTCTGCCAGGCTCACAGAGGGCTCTGCAATGCAGTTCAAGGGTCCCACAGTAAGAGCTTCCTTCATCCCTCTGCTCCCGGGCTCAGATTTGGCAAGGTGACTGAGAGATCGCTGGCCAAGCTGTGCTCCTTTGCTCTCATGTGCCATGTGCTCAAATCCTGGCATTGTTCAGGGCTCCCTGGAGGGTAAGGGTGCTGGGGAAGAGACAGCCTTGTGTTGGTCTGCATTGCCCTGCTGCCTGTGACGTGTGTGCAGCCACCCATCTCCGAGTGTTGGCCCCCTCCAGGGGGGGAGCACATGAACCAAAGAGAAGGAGGAAGTTTTGCAATGTTGTTACTCTGTTTTTCTTTGAAAGAAAGTCATAGAAGGGCAAAATGAGAAATTGGCCTGGCCTTTGTGGTCAAGGGACTCGAGGCAGCTTCCCCAGGAGATGCTGCCTTGGCATTGCCTAGGACTTCCCCCATCACCAGTCTTATTTTTTGATCCCTCCCCAGCCACTGACTCAGTGGCAGTGTCCTTACCCAGCCAAGCGATGTCAGTCCTGTGAATAGATTTCTATCAACCCACTCATCTCTAAAGAGCTGCAGTTAAAAGGCTCTGGAGACATAATTGTGTCTGCGTAACAGCAGCGATGATTTCCTTGAGAGGTAGGATGAAAAGTGGCTCCATTCCACTACTTCTGCAGAGACTTGATAGCTGCTTCTAGAAAGGGACTTGGTTGTGGTCCAGCAGCCCCCACCACCGCAGCTTTCCCTGCCTTGTGCTGCCTTCCAGCTGCCTGCTTGTACTGTCTGCACGCTCTAGCTGTGGTCTGTGGGGTGTTACCAGCCCCATGGGTGCCTCCAAGCAGGTGAATTTGGGAGTGGGTTTGGCAGGGTCTGCTGCAGGATGCTCTGAGCAGCCTGAAGTGGGCTGGAGCGCTTGGCCTGATGCTAGCAGACACGTGTTACCCCCAGCTAGAAAGCCACCAGCCTTGTGCAAAATCACATTTATTTTTTTCCCCCCTTATTACCATGCCGTGGGCGAGGATTTTGTTTATCCCACTTCTTTCTGCTCCCTTGGTGGTGCAGATGGAGAAGTCACTCGACCTCCACATGTCTTCAGGTCTGGCTTCCCAGTGTGGATGCGTTGTTGTGTCACTTGAGAGCTACAGAGCTGTCGAGCAAGGGATGTGTTTTGGGGGCACAGAGTGAGGGGCAGGGAGGCAGCGCTTAGTCACAGAGGTAAATGCTGAACACCCCATCTTTCTCTGCCCTCATGGCTCACAGGCTAACGTGGGGCAGCTTCCCTCCCACCTGCCTTGGGGATTTTGATGAAATCGCTTGGGAGATGGATGTGAAATATGTGTAGGGAGACAGGAATTTGGCTGGTGGTGCTTCTTATGCACTCACGCTTTAAAAGCTGGGTACTGAGGCTGCAAGAATCAGCAGAATCAGAAAGATCTGAATCTGAAGATCTTTCCTTAACGTCACTTAATATTGCCAGGCCATTGCTTGTGCCATGCTCGTGATGAGTATTGTGATGCCCAGTCTCTTGCATCCTCTCAAGAGCCCTTTTTAACAATTTTCCCCTTCTTTATGCCTCTATCCTGGCAAGAGGAAGATTGTTTTGATTGCCCTCCCTCTGAGGCTGGCACCACATTCAGGTGCTGCTTGTCTCACGTGAGGCTTCATGTGACTTGTCCCCATTCCCCAACCACCCACTGCAGCATGTCCATGTGGCTGACTCCCACCTTTTGTTTCTTTTCCCAAGCTGCTCTGTTTCACTGGTGTTTTCCAGCCAGAGGCCACTGTCCTGGTTATCTCCTGATGTAGAGGACAGAGGTGGATCTGGGAGTGACTCCTCCTGGGAGACCTGGCAGATGAGATGTGCTCTGCCCCGACCTCCACACTCAGCTGGGCACCAGCTGCTTGTTTCTCAACCAGAATCAGTGGATGCTGCATTTCTGCTTGCTATAATTGATGATTTAGACCCTTAATGCAAAAAAAATGGGTCTTGAAAAGCGTTAATGTTGAGCTGATGTGGGGTGAGAGGCCAAAAGTTTCTGGCTGGGCACTGAGGGAGGAGGAAGGTGCTGGTAGATATAGGGAAAGCTCCTGCAAGGTCTGTGGAACAAATCCCACCCCAGGACTGCCAGCCCAGTGAGGAGGTGATAGGTGATGCATTTGTGAGCATCTGCATTGAAATGCATGTCATGCTCCTCGCCGACCTCCAGCAGGAGCCACGTCCATGCCTGGAGCCCATGGTGGTGAGGAGGGGAGTGTGCTGTGCTCTTTAGAAAGGGAAATGTCCCCAGCCCTTGGAGGAATTAATTATTTTGTATGCTGGACTCTTGCCTTCTGATAGATCTATCTGAATTACAGATTAACTGTCGGTGGGGGTACAGAGGAAGCCATTTCAATGAATTGCTCTCTAATTTATTAGAGGGGTTGTTTGGGCTGGTGGATCGACAATGCAGCAAGTTCTCTGAGTGGGGAGCTGTTTTATATCCTTCTCCACATCTCCCAACCTTTTATTCCTTGCTTGTTTTATCTCCCTGCTCACAGAATCCCTCTCAAAACTAATGATGGTCCCACCAAGGCCAGTGGAAACCCCAAAACTGCCACGCTTTATAAATGAGCTTTCAGCCCCAGAAAGCTGTGATTTCAGAGCCTTTCTCTAGGGACCACTTCAGTGACTTTTCAACAAAACCATCACCTTTATGACCAAGGGCTATGAATTTTGGAAAAAGGCACAGCATCCTGGAAAATTCCAGCGTATCAATGCAGCAGTTGATGCTAGTTGAGCCAAAAATGGGTTCCTTTCCCATCAGTTCTGCCTGGAGAATGTCAAGGGCTTACCTCTACTCTTTAAGTCTACAATGGTTTTTTGTAAATGCCTCCAAAACTCATTTCTTGTTGATTCTGGGCCTTGCAGCAAAGCTTAACAGACCCAACACCAATCAACTGTTATTGATGTGAGCATCATGGGCTAGGAAGCACCAGGGCCACCCAAACCCCAGCCTTGCTTCCTCTCCCAATTGATCAGCATGAAGGAAAGAGGATTTGTTTATTTGTTCATGGATATTTCTGACATGGACTTCATATTCCAGAAGAGTCTCATAATATTATGGGAGCAGATTCGGGATTTAAACCATTATACAAGTTAAATACGCTTTGATTCTGTAAGCAACATACTATTTATCTTAGGATAGAATAAATCTGAGAGACTGATATCACTGCTGGAGATCATCTCAAGGAGGGCTGTGGAGGCAAAAAAAGTGCATTTACTTTCTGAGAAGTGTAAGTTTTAAATTTTCATTTCCCTCATGCATGAACTGAGACAAACTATGAGTGAAAGGATTTTTTTTTTTATTGTTTTTTGACCATGTAAGGATTTATCTTTTGGCCTGAAAGCGAGCATCACAAGTCTGATTTTAAGTTTGGCGTCTACAAATTCGCACCCTGAGTAAATGCAGCCGCCCCTTTGCTGGCAGGGACTGGACACATGAGGTGTCTGCTGGAATTGAACCCATTGGCATCTGCAGCCTTGATGGCTGCTCAATGTTTTCATAAAAATTCCATTTCAAAACAAAAAGGTCAAAAGTTGACCAAAAAAGCTACAAGCGAAGACTATTTTTGTTTGAAAAAATTACAAGCACTATTAATTACTGCATGAGAACCAGATGGTACTGACCAGTTTAGTTTCATGGTCCAAGCACGATCTTGAAAGAAAACCAAGAAGAAAAACACAGCGAAGACAAAACATGTGTTGTGCCAGGTACTTTACATTTTGATCGCTCCTTCCATTTGAAACCTCTGAGCACTGCACAGTAAGGCACTTTTTTGCTTAATGGCTGGCTTGTTTTGTTCTGTTTTTGGTTTTTTTTGGTGTTTTTTTTTAACTTGACAGAATATTCAACCAAAATAAGGAGGCCTGAAAATGAATGTCTTTTCACGACTGCAAAATCCCTTGCTGTCTTGTGAGTCTCATAAAGTGGATATTTGGAGAGGGGATGTGCAGCTCCCTGGGCTTGGCAGGAGGCTGCTGCTGCAGAAAATAAACCTTCTTGGTGCAGGGGCAGCTGGAGAAGGAGCTGGTGTCAGCACGAGGTGATGTGGCTGCGAGATAGCCTTGTCAGGCTAATTGATCTGGAGCCTTTGCCTTTCCTGCCAGGGCTGCCTGTCTCCTTACCCATAACCCCCACCTCTTTGATGGCCCGTCAGGAATATGGGACTTGGCCCAGTTTTGCATTTATCCAATAGCATTATGAAATTGATAGTGACACTTCCATTGGCACTGATTTCAGAGAGAGATTGGAGCCAGAGGACAAGCGGTTTGCTCTCATGGCAGCTAAGCTTTCCGAGTAGATCAAGATGACCCAAGACTGATCTTGCAGTGACCAAAGCAAGGGAAGAAAATTGGTGGGAGGGGGATGGGAGGTGTCTGGTGGACTTGCAGCTAATGAGAAACACGCCTGATGCTTGTCCTCAGCCTGCAGTGGTCCTGGCTGGTGGGAAATATATTCTGCTGCCCTGGCTTGTGCTGCAGAGCTGCTGCTGGAAGGTTTTTGTTCCGTGGATGGTGTTTATTAAACAGTAGTGGGCATCAGTCTCTGCAAAGGTCAGGAAAAACCTCAGGCAGGAGGGCGGTACTGGTCCCAGCTGTTGACTTTCAGGCCTTCAGTGGTTCTCAGTGTTTTGAGCATTTCCTGGCACAGGGTCAGGCTCCTGCAGCATCATGCTCTTGGCTCAGGTCAGTGATCCAGCACCCGGCTGGACATGCTGGTGGTGGAGCTGCCAGAGGACCCCTCGCCAAATATCACTGGGGCCCCTCTGGTGCTGAGGGAGAGGGTTAGATAGCACATCCCAAACTTTCACCCAGTGCTGGCCACAGTGCCGAAAGTGATGCAGCTGCCACAGCTTTAATTCACACCATGTGCACGTTCTTTGCCATCTGAATTGCAGAATAGATGGAGCTTATCCCCATCCCTGGAAGTGTTGAAGGCCAGGATAGATGGACCTGTAGGAACCTGGTCTAATGGAAGGTATCCCTGCTCATGGCAGAATGAGATGATCTTTAAGATCCCTTGCAACCCAAACCATTATGTGGTTCTATGATTAAACCGCTTCTGCTTTCCTCTCCATCTGGCATCTGTTCAGTCAAGGTCTGGTTTGAGGTGGAGCAAAGCACCTCCTTGGTGCTGACCTGCAGTGTGCTTAAGATGACCCCTTGACACCTTGTCAGGCAGCCCTTTCCTCTTTCTCATGGTGCATTTGCATTTTCACCCAAGCAAAGGCTTGGGGGGAGTGTTTATCAGTTTGTCACAGTCTCCCTCTGCAGTGGCTGGAGGCCAGGAGGGAGGATAAAAAGCCTTAGGCTGATGATAAATTGGAAATGCAGAAAGAAAACATGTCTGCTCAGTGCTGAGCAGTCAGCCCTGCTCCAGCCTTGGGTCTTTGTGTGGTGTCACTCTGGATGCTCACGAGGAGGTGAAATGCCACCAGGGCCACGTGTGGTAAATCCAGCCATGGGGTCCTGAGGGTATAGGGAAAGCAGATACTGCTGCTGCCTTTCTCATGTCCCTGTATCAGTGGGACTGCCTCCCTCAGCAGACCTGGCCATGCCTGGCTGCCCATCAGTGTCGGGCGAGCTGCCATCCATCGCGATGGGGTGTGAGCGGGCAAACATCTCCCTGTTCACAAGTGCCAACGTGGCCCAGGGCTCAGCCAGCTCCAGAGAGCTCTGCTGTCACCTGGCCAAGGCTCTGTGCTCTGGGAGACCTCTCAGCACCTCCTGCACAGAGCTGTGCTTTGGTCCTGAAGCTCGTCACAGGAGGGGCTGGGAGTGAGGAAGCAGCTGCACGAGGGGTGCTGGAGCCTCCCGTGGAGGAGCTGCAGGAAATGCTGCAGTATATAAAGCGTGTCTTGCGAACAGAAGAGATTAGAAAGCTGATATGATGTTATTCCGATTGATTTTGCTGTTGTATTTATACCTGGAGGTAAAGAGCAGACATACTGGAAATCAATTGGCCCCATGCTCTTCCCAATCTCTCTGCAGCGCCGTTCGAATGAAATGCTTATATCATTTTTACGGCGTGTCTGTGATAGGGATGAGTGAGCCAAGAGATTAATAGATGCCGGTGAGGCCATTGCCCAGCCACTGCCTGGCTCCTGCCTTGTAAAACCTGTGCTGCTCCGGAGTTCAAGGTGCCCCTGAGGTGACAGCTTGGTGACTTTGCTTGGGAAAAAAACAAAGAAGCAAACCTAGTCAGGAGGAACAAAGGGGGTGAGAAAGGTGAATGGCAATAAGCTGGTGATTTGGGGCAGGCGGGATGTTGCTCAGCTCTAGAGCTGAGGGGGCTGGATGGAGATCTGGGGGCAGGAAATGAGGTTTTGTCTTCCAATGGAGCTGATCCCATGGGGAGGGATGGGAATGGTGGCCTTGTGCATTGAAAAGAAGGCAACAGGGATTTGTTTTATGTATTATATTGCATCCAGTACCCAACAGCTACCCCTCTTGCCTCACCAGCCCTTCCTGCACCTTGACCTTGGGCAGCAGGGATGTTGGTTACACACAGATGCTGCATTCCTGGGTGTCCCTGCTCGCTCCTCCTGCCTTATCCAGGTGTGAGGTTCTCTGCTGTGGCTGGTTCTGCCATGCCAAGATGCCATCACAGGAGGTTTCTCTGCAAGGATGGATGTTTGGTTTGCAGCTGGCTCCTCCTCACAACCTGCAGGGAACATGCATGCCCAACAGTGGAAAAACCAGCTTGTTACCAGCAAAGGGAAGAAGATAGGTGGGAGGAATGGTTGAAGGTGACTGGGCATGACCTGAATGCCAGCACCAGCATTGCCAGACTAAACACTATCTCCCTCCCTGCAGTGACAATTCAATAAAACAGACTTTTCTTCCTCTTCTGTTGCCTGCACTCTTTGCTAGTTGTTTCACCTGATCTCAGCAGTGAAAGCCTTTTTCTCTTGGCAAATGAACCAACTTCCCAGCACCCATATGTGGTGCCATGGGAGTAGGTATTGGCTTGTCAATCCCTCAGGCGTCAGCAAATCCTTGCATTGCAAGTTCTAAAATATTCTTCTGGTTATCCTGTGGCCTGTTTGCTGTTGCTTTGCTGGTCAGACACTATCTGAGTTGAAGATGTTTGGTAACACTGGGCTGGAGTTAAAACCTAGATGTAAAAATTCTTGCTTTGCCCTCCTGCAAGTGCTGGCTGACTTTGTGTTATGCATGGCTCTAGCTTGTCAGATCCCACCCTTTTTAATTATCAGATTGTATTACCATTTTTACTGTAAGCATTTTCTGTTTCTTGTTCTGCTGGATTTATGCATTTGTGCCGTCATATGCATTGACTTTATATTTTATATGATTTGATCTTAATGTTTCCATTCCTGAGTGTGAGTGCTTATAGGATTGGCGTCTAAGCTCAATAAATAAACTTGAGAAAGAGTGGGTAAGGCAAGGACATGGGAGGAGCGAGGGAGGTTTGGACATCCTGTACACCAGATGGAATGATGCTCCAAATGGGACTGCCAGGATGGCTGGAGGCTGAGTAGGGTGAAGGGGGAATGTGCAGGGTTCCTGCAGCCCCTCTGCCCCGATGCATCCCTTTTTTGCAGCAAGAGCTGCCTTCTCCCTGCTGCAATCACCTGAAAAAATCAGAGAGGAGGAAATGTCAATGTGTAAAGATGGAAAGGGGCTTCTGTAAATGGCAGTATTTTGGCAGCGTTGCATCAGGAAAGAAAGTGCTTTAAGGATTGCCTATGTAGGGATCGCCCACTGACAACGGATCTGACAGCTTTTTTTATATGATAATGCATCTGCAGTGTATAAGGGGCTGGAAGGTGCAAGTGAGGGAAGAGACACGTGTCCAGCCCAGGCAGTGATGGGTACAAAGATCCCAGGCTTGTCCCTTCCTTTTACCCTAAAGCTCAGAGGAGCATCCATCTCCTCCAGATCATCAGGATCTCAAACCCATCATGTTGTTGAGGAGAGAGAAAAAGACATTGCTGTTTGTTCCTGCCTTTTTTTTACTGGAGGGGCTGGAAGCTGAGGTTTTGGAGTGTATCCCTTTAAGAGTTCAAATTTATGTTCTCGATGTCTTCATCTGCCTGCAAAGCTCAAGGATTTGATTTTTCAGATATGCTGTTTCCCCAAAAGCTGATGGAAGGGTCTGTGCCCCCTGGGCTGTGGCAGAGAAGGGACTGGCAGCTTTGGAAGCTCCTCAGCCACCACAGTGGGGCTCAAGCAGGGGCTGTGCTGTTCCAGCCACCCTCTGCAGCAGTGCCCTCCAGGTCCCTTGGCATGATGCAGGGATAACTTGGGGTAAATTTGTGACGTGGAGATGGAATTGAGCTGCATGGATGTGGGAAATGCTGTTCGGACACGGCTGAGGTGGTGGCGACAAAGAAGTCACCGAGTGCTGGAACTGGGAGGGAGCTCTGGATAAAACCCATTGTTTTATACAAGTGAGGGGCCTGCTGTGGCTCACAGGTGCCACATGATGGACCACCCTGTGGTTGGGATTGGTGACTCTGGGGGTGAGAAGTGGCTGCTTCTCACTATAGGAGGGCAGAGAACACACTGGAGCCTGTGACAGACTGGCTCCAAGCGGGCCCTATGTAGGCACCAAGCCCTGCCTTGGCCCCGTGCCCACATCTGCCAATAAAAATTAAGAAATTGATTTCCTTTTGTTTGCCTGAAAGGACGTGGCTTTCTTTATGAGACAGTAAATGCAATCTTGCTCTGAGCATGGCTGGATTTTTAATTGTATTTATTGCGCTTTCGCTTATTCTTTTATGACTTTCAGTTCCCCTCATTGCTGGTGCAGAGATCAGCCCTGGGGTGTGGGTTGATTTCAGCTCCAACAAAAGGTTGGTAATTTCTTCAATTTTTTTTTTTAAACTTTGTTTGTTTTCCTGAAAAGCTGAAGTTTGAGGTTATTTTTACCCTTGTTTATGTGGGTGTGTATAGCTCTGAGTTGTAAAGCTGGGCAGAGACATGTAGCCTTGGAATTATCTCCTTGCCAGTCAGTGATATGACCTTTTGAAGAACAGAATTTAAGATTATTATTGGGGAAACATGGAAGTGCCAACAGGGGTTTGGAGTCATAGGAGAAAGGGATTTTATATACTATATATTGGAATTTAATGAGGTCTGCTTCAGTGCTTGCTATACAATGCATGGTGACCCACTTTATTAGGAGAGCTTTTTTTTTCTAGTTATGGGTCATATACAGTTCCTAATTAAGTAGGTTAATTATATGGCTCTTTTATATTACAAAGGAAAGTGGAGATGGCACAATTAGCTCTTGCAGTGATCATTTTTGATCAAAAAATGGTGTTCTGCATGACAGCTCCCAGAGGTGTGGGTGGGGAGAGGGGATTGTCCTGCAGCCCTGAGCACTCGCCTCACTCTTCTCTGCCTCAGCAAACTCCATTTCTGTCCCGAGCACTTGGCCTGGGATGTGCAGGGAGTTGTCCTTTCTGAAACCACGCTGGAGAGACCATGGCCCCATCCTGACCCAGTGCTACACCCACAGTGTCTCTGAGGCTTCCCAAACCTGGTCTGCAGAACTGGACAAGTCCCTCCTTGGGGTTTCTTTGGAATCATCAGAAAGGGAAGACGCTGAGGGCTCTGGTTTAGGGTAAAAAGTGCTGCAGCCTCTGAGGGCTCTGAGCAGCATCACTCCCTGTAGCTAAACTGTCCTTGAAAGAAGTTTCTTTAACCTTTCCCTTCCCAGCCTGGCAGTGGCTGAACCCCCACAGCATCCCTGGGTTATCTGTTCCAGTGCTCAACCAGCCGTACCATGAGGCATCAGGGAGAACATTCAAACTCTAATCTCCCTCAGTGCAATTTAAACCTATTATTTCTGGTTTTATCCCCAGTGGACGTGGAGAACAGCTATTATATTTCTCTTTGCTGCAACCTTTTACATATTTGAAGGCTGTTATGACGTGTCTCTTCCGTCTTCTCCTCTCAACACAAAGCATAATTCTTTCAGTTTTACCTTAGAGGTCAGGTTTTCTTCGCCTTCAATCAATTTTGTTACTTTGCAGAGGTTACTGTGATGCCAAGCTGGAGTTTTTGTTGTTTCTTCACCTGTTTGCCTTGAGGCATTCGTTCTGTTGCGGATGTGTGAGAAGTGACCATTATCTTCTCTAATCTATGGTTATTTATACAGTACCCTATATTCCTGAGCCTGTTTTATCATAAAGTATAGCTCTTAGCCCTGATAAATAATTTCCCCCTACGATATGATCGTGCAAACAGGGGTCCCTAAGCTATTTATTACTATTATTATTTGCTTTATTTTTTCTGAGTAACAAGCTGTCTGTATAACACTGTGAACGAACCAGGCAATTCACAGACATGGACTGAGAGCTATATCCTGTTCACAGAGATTCCAGATAAACAGGGAGGTGAAGGTAAACACCAAGCCAAACTCTACTTTAGCCAGAGGGAACAGTGCTGAGCAGAGAATGAGAGGTTTTCTGAAAAGCAGAGATTTTGGGGGAATCTGGAGGAGTGTTCACAGAGATGATAATATCAGGGCGGATGCAAAGTAAGGAGAGTTGGAACATTGCTGGGATGGATGGAGAGCAGCCTGACTGGGAGGCTGGGGGAGAACCGAGGGTGGGGATGAGCCTGGGAATGGTGGTGTTTGAGTGAGGTGTCTTTCTCGGGAGAGAGGAGTTGGCTGTAGAGGGGATGTGGGAGGGAAGGGAGAACAGAATTGCTGCTTGTGACGTTTCCAAAAGTAACATTTCCAAGCTGCCTCGCTGCTCTTTGGTGAGCATCAGACGAATTTGATCCTGGTTTCCTGGTCGTTGTGGCTGACTCTCCCTGTCAGGGTGCTGTGAAGGGACAGGTTGGCAGTGGCTGCAGTGGCTGCTGCTTCCCTCAGGGGTAGCCCTGGGCAGACTTAATATCTCCCACAGGGAAAAGGTGCGGTGGGTGCCTCCACCACTGCTGCTGGTATTGCATCCTTGTCAGGAAAATTGCGTGGGGTTAAGGTGGAAAAGAGCTCAGCTCTGTCCTCGCAGACTGTGGATGCTGCTGGCTGGCAAGAGCCCTGCTTGGAATGAAGGGGAGCCATGGGAGAGCCTCTCAGAGTGCACATGTAACAGGTTCAACGCTCAGAATGGACAGAGACTTCTTAAAGTTCTGACTAATAGACCCTTTTTATAGTTAATATCCACAGTGTGTTTGTCCATAACACAGGGTGAGTTATTCACAGAAGCAGCTACTGCATCACTTTTCTGAAAAGCTCTGAAATATTTTTTACAATGTTTTAAAATCACTGGATGGTATGTTAGGAATTACTCCAAACTACCCTTTGTCTATTTTCATACATTTTTGGTGTACAAAACTGTCTTCCTTTCTGTCTCTCTCTGCACATTTCCCTGTCAAATGGAAAGTAAACCTAAATCTCTAAAATCTGTACTCTTTTTTTTTTTTCTTCATTTTTTCCCTTTAACCTTACCTGGAAAGTGCACTGGTGAAACCAGTGAGAATTCTTCCAAATAAAGCCATTCATCATCCTTATACATCAGAAAACTCAACCTCTTTACCTACTTAAAAGCAAAAATAATATATTCTATTTCCAGGATAGATTTAAAAATTTTAAGTCTAGGTAGCTGCTTTATTTCCAGGAATTGCTAATGGCAGAGTATATTTTGAGTCAGAGCAATAGTCACACCTATAAAAGTGATTGGTGGCTGTTTGATGTCCACGATGTTTCTAAAGTTTGTCTCAGTCTCACACAGTGAGTCCAGCACTTGTCTGCGTCTCAGAGTGACAACAGAGGGGCTGTGGGCTTAGAGGGAACTGGATCTCAGCAGTGACCAGCCAGAAGAGATGGGAATGAGAGAATTAAAGTGATAAAGGAGCCTGATTGTGGCTGTAGGAATTAATGTTGTCCAGAATTATACTCCCCCACCACACCCAAAAAACCCCACAATCTAATAGGAGAAACTTGGAGAAGTCCTCAACTGAAAATTGCCTTTAATCATGTTATACTCTCTGGGATGAGTTATATGTTCTAAGCCATGTTAGATCAGTGTCTAAAATCATCAGATATGTTTTGGAAAGCTGGGAGGATAGTGCAGTGCATCCATTGTAAATATTCCTTAGGACTCTTGAGAATGTGATTTATTTTAGTTTTTTTCAAGGCATGGAAGAACAGTTGGAGACAGTAAACTGTCCCTGGATTACTGCAGGGGTAGAATATACTTTACATGTTGTGCTCTCTGTGTGGTGCTCCTGCCCTGGCAGTTCTTTGGGTTTCCTACTTTTGCAGAAATGGGAAGGGGTTGAGATGGAGAATCAGAGTTCAGCTGTGAGGTTTTGAGGGTTGATAAGTCTTCTTAACTGAAAAACTTAGCAACGTTGACTTGAGGTGGGTGACTCACTCGGAGGCTGAGTCCATTCGTGGGACACAGTGTTCATTGGGGAATGGGAATGCAGCTGTGGATCAGCTGAGATGTGGTTACCTCTTGCCTCAAAGGTCTTGCATAAGTTTGGGGCATGAAACTAAGGATAACACATGAAGAAAGTCCTCCCAAGAAGTAAACCACAGAAAAAACCCAACCCTGTGGAGCGTAAAGAAGGTCAGACTCTGTTTGTTTATTGGCAGGGAAATGGCCACGAGCACTTTGGCTAACAAATGCTTGCTGTGCTTATTTTCACAAGCACCCAACCTCCTGGATTATGCCTTGCTCTTTTAGGAGTAGCCATGTCCTTTTAACCTGCCTGTGCTAGAGGAACGGATCTGTGTGCCCTAAAAATGGGAAGGTGCTCTGCAAGCAAGAGCAGCAGATGCTGGTGGGGCTTTGTGAGTCCCTGAGACCCACATCCTCAGCGTGGTGTATGTACCGTGAGTGGTTATGTCCTCTTTGCTCCTGGTCACAAAGGCATGGTTTCTGCTCTCAGAATAGAGGACAGTGAAACCTTCCTTCACACAGAATGGTTTGGGCTGGAAGGAGCCTCACAGATCAGCTAGTCCGACCTCCCTGCCATGGTCAGGGACACCTTCCGTGATAGCAGTCTGCTCAAAGCCTCACCCAACCAGACTGACATTCATCAGAGAAGCCTTCAAATCCCCTTGCCTGATGAGGGGCTGTCCTTTGGAGCAACACCTTGGCTTCTAAAGGAAAGCAGTAAGCCCTCAATGGCCTCTCCCACTGCAGGGGAGATCTTTATGGTCTTCTCTCAGATTATTTACACCAGTCTCTACCAGTTGATGCTTTTATGATTTTTTTTTTTTTTGAAATGCAGAGTTCTCCCCTTCCCACCACAGCTGGGCTGGCCAGCAGTGCAGGGTGTGGCTGAAGGAACGTGCACACCATGCAAACCCCAGTCCTCCTGGTTTGCCTGCAGAGAATCCACGTTGCGAGGGAGCAAAAGTCATCCAAACCAAAACTGCCCATTTGCTTTTTGTGTTTGGAGAAATACACTGTATGTAGTCCCAACAGAGGCGTCTTGCATCAAGAGCTGAATTTTACCTTTGAACCTCAAAAGCTGGAAAGTCATGGGAGCCCAGGGAATAACATTAAAAAAGCCAGGACCTGCCAGAAGGAATCCACAATAAAGGGAGAGACCTCTTTTCCTTGTGACTAAAACACCTGTCACAGCTGCCAAGGCTCTGCTAATTACACAATAACTTTATTATATCCCACTTGGAAGAACAAACAATACTTGAAGCTCCAAAAATGAGCAGCCTTTAGACTAGATTAATGCAGGCAGAATGGCTGCATGGAGCCAGTGTTCGCCTCGTCCTCCCAGCAGCTCTGGAGACTAAAATGGCTTGAAGACTCCCTTCTTTGTTGCCAGTGCTACATAATAAAGTAATTGTGCAATTAGAAGCAGATTACTGATGGGAGATGAACATTTTTTATGCAATGTAGGTAAAAGGCTGGCTTCTCTGAATAGGTTGAAAGCCTAAGTGCAGCATCTCTGCTCCTTTTTACTTGAGTTTCTGGTAGTCCTGGGTAACATCCAGGCAGTAGAAAAGGAGAATCACCAGCTGAGTGTGGATCTTCTTTCCCATGTTAACATATTAGAAAGGTCACGTGGAAGATTTCGCTGCAGTCCCTACCTTCTCCAACATCAATGCAGCTAGAATAGCTACAACAGGAATTAGAGGGTCTAAAACAAAAAAAAAGTGAGGGGTAGCCATCTTCCATTGCTCCCATCTTGCATGCCTGACTACTTTGCTTCGTTTTCTTGCCAGTCTAATGGTGCTGTGAGTTTTGGGGGTCAGGAGGATGAGGGGAAGATGCTGCCATTGGATCTGCTGGCAGTATATTGTGGGTCCCTGTAGGCACCAGCCTGACTGAAGGGCTCAGGGAGTGTGCCCAGGTGAGGCTGCAGGAGGGGAAAACGATGGGCAACACACTGGGCAACAGAAATGTGGCAAATACGGATTTGAGGTGAACTAACTCTTTGGGGGTTGATGTTTCTTCAGTCTAAGCCTGCTTATGATTTCTGCCAAGCTTGTGACGCCAGGGTATACAGGCACAGCCACAGCAACTGCTCTCTGATGGCAGCCCTAGGAGAGGATTTGTGCATGACTCACCTCTGATGTGGTGTCACCTGTAGCTGCTTAACCCTTCAGGACTGTTAGCGTGGTACCTCAAAGCCGGGGAGGAAAACTCGAGGTGTCTTCCCTACCTTGTGAGCTGCCCAGAGAAAATAAAGCTTGGGGGTGGGACGACTGACAGGAATGCTAGGACAGGCATCCTGTCTGTCCAGGGGCTGGTGCTGACCCTCTGCCAACCTGCAGCAATCCATAAGCACGTGGGTCAACCGGCCTGGCTGCTGCCCTGTCCTGTGTCATCCCTGATGGACATGTGTGCTGTTTGCAGGTCCCGTGGCAGTGATCAGCGGGGAGGAGGATTCGGCCAGCCCTCTCCACCACATCAACCACGGCATCACGACACCCTCGTCCCTGGATGCCGGCCCGGACACGGTGGTGATCGGCATGACACGCATCCCTGTCATCGAGAACCCTCAGTACTTCCGACAAGGTCACAACTGCCACAAGCCAGACACGTGTGAGTGCCCGCTCCGGCCGGAGCCCCCTGCCAGGGCTGAGGGATGGGCTGGGGGGCATGGGGGAAGGAGGGCGAGGAGGAAGAGGTTTAAGAGGATGAGGAAGAAGAGAAGGAGGTTTTTGAGGAGAGTGGGTCTTGGTATGGTCCAGAAACCAAAGCGAATCTCAGGTCTCAGAAATCACAACATACATGCAGATGCTTCCAGAAAAGACTTTCCACTCTCACCTTCACCTCCCTTCACCCTCCCTCCGCCACCCACCCGTCACCTTCCCTCCCCCCCTGCCTGAAAGTGCCATTCCAAGCCGGGCTCTTCCTCGTCAGCTCCTCGCATGAGGTCTCAGGTGTGAGCAAGAGCCCCCTGGGAGCATGGGGATGGATGTGACCCCTGCTTGGCTGGGGAAAGGACCTGCCTCCCCTTCCTCCTCCAGCAGTTTCCCAGTTGTGGGGCTGCCTCTTTGGCAGAAGCTCAGGATACATGGGTATAGGTGTGGCAGATGCCTGGAGCTGTTTTTGTCTCCAGGAGTTTTAGATGCTGGATGTTTTGTTTTTTATGGGCTTTCTGTAAAGCTTTTGCATCTTTCCTGTGTAAATTTGGGTCGTGAACTGGGCTCATTAGACTAGCAGGAGGTGATCAAGTGGCCCTCTCCACTTCATGTTTCTAAATTCTGAGCATAAAAGAAAAGTGCTGTGTAAAAGGATGCTTTTCTGGGAGTCCTGCACCACTTCCCACACGAGTGGTGGGATGCAGCCCTCCCCAGCATGCGGCTCACAGGCGGTAGCTGAGCTCTCCCAGGCCTCTTACCAGCTCTGACATGCAAGCTGAGCACTGCAGGAGGCTTGGGTAACATTCCTCTCTTGCTGTTGCACATCCTTTCGGTGTCTCGTCGTTCCAGGTAGAACTTAAAAAATAAAAATCCTGCAAAACAAAAGGTGAAAAACCCTCAGCTTGGGCTGCCTGTTTGGCCCAGCCAGAAGCAGGGAGTGCTGTGCTGAAGTCACCTCTGCTCTTCCTTTGACTGCTGCTGACTCATGGGTGCAGGAGGCAGAACTCAGCCCCTGGAAACAGGGAGAACCATCTCCCAGCCTGTGGGAAGCCACGAGGCATTACGTGCTCAGCAGGAGCACGCTGCTCCTGGCCTCCATTCCTCCATCAGGGGAAAGGGAGCTGCAGCTGCTGCTCCCGTGGAGGCATCCCTTGGGCAGCCCCCACCGTGCACCCTCATGGGTCCTGCTGGCTTGTGCCCAAGCCCTGATCACCATCCTTCCTTTGCCAGAGCAATGGGGTGTACCTAAAGAACGTGCCTGGCTTTCCCCTTAATTTTCATTTTAATGTGCTAAATTTGGTCTGTTTGTAGAGAGGGGTGGAGGAGGAGGGCGGTGATTAGGCAGGAGTGGAGAAGCTGAATGTAGCATGGTTTTTCTGTGCTGTTAATTATATATTTTACATTTCTTATAGCACCTCATCTCAAAATGATTTACAAACTCTGATGGCTTGGGAGGGAGGGCTCCCCCGCTTTACTTTTTTTTCCCTCTCCCCCCTGTGCTGTCTCAAATCTCTTTAATCTGTACGCCGACCATTGCAAGATGTGGGTGCTGTTGAGGCTGTGCAGCAGCAGAGCTTAAACCTCAAAGGATTAAGTTTTTGCTCTGAGCCTTTGCCCTGTGGGACTTGTCAGGGCTGGGTGGGTTGCAGGGAAGTCACTGGCAGCAGGATTTGACCTCAGAGCTTCACAGGCCTGTTTGAGTAGGATCTGAAACGTTCACAGAGGTGCTTGGGGGTGCATCTGGAGGTGCTTCTCCTGTGAAAGGTGCCACAAGTGGGAATGCTCCAGGTTTTCCAGGACTGCAAGCAGTGGGGCTGAAACCAAACCCCACAACACTGGTACTCCCTTGGGGGGATAATAAGAGGCAAACCACAGATGGGTGTTTGCAGGTTGAAAACTCTAATTTTTTAAAATGTTTTTGTCATTCATGGGGCAAAATCCAGTCCTTGACTCCTCAGGCAGAGTTGAATTTGGTGTGTGTTTTGTATTTTAGTCCCCGGGCCTAAACTTGGTCAAAACTTCTGACTTCACTGGTGGCTTTGCTTGAGGCTGGAAAGTTTCATAATTCACCTTTTAAATTAACCATACTTTGGGGAGCTTTTGCTTTAAGGGGTTTGTTTGACCTGATGTGTGCTCTACTCAACATAAGCCTGGGCTGGAGAATATTTGTTGCTCCTGTTCTCGCCGTGGTTGGCATGCTGGAGGGTTTTTCTCTCCCCATGTGCAGAGCTTGGACACAAACACTTCTCCATTTGCTGTCACTTGTAAAGAGAGCTCCTGTGGGCTGGGGAGTGCCTCGATGCCCAGCTGAGCCTGTACAGATGTGAACTCCTGCCACCACCTCCCCCAGAGCTGCTGCCCAGCTGTGAGCAGAGGTGTTGTGGAACACCCAGCATCTCTCCTTGGCACCGAGTCGTTGCTAGAGCAACATCTTTGGCGAGCATTTTCCCTCTCCACCGTGAAGCTTTTTCTCCTTTCCCTTTTCATCCCTGTGCTCTTGGATGCTGCCTGGGTTGAGGACATGCCCATTGCCACGCTGCAACGAGGGGAGCAAACTCTATATGCTTAATGCAGTATTAATAGTACATTGATGTGATATAGATTTCTGTCGCCCTCCATACTAGCAAGCATCACTTATCACGCAGGGATGACGGATGTTTATTCCCAGCCACTTAGCTCTGCATAATGGAACTGCAGCTGAAATATGGAGAGCAGCTCCCTGCCAGAGGAGCTGGAGGCCTCTCGCTCCCACTGTGCTCTGCTGTCCCGTGGGATCTTCTTGTTAATGTGTCCTCAAGGAGACAGAGACGTGTTCTTCACTGGGAATGTGCCGCCCTGCTGTTGATGGGATGAAGGGCACAGGAGCCAGCCCTCGCTTCTGGCGTTCTGGGATTTTTGCAGTTCTCTTTACCCTCTTTCTGCACCTGCCCAACTCAGTGCAGAAGGTGGGACGAGCTTGACTCAGAATTCTCTTTCCCTTCCTGGATGAGGGGTTCTCAAAGAGGCATGGAAGACAGCAGCACCACCCTGTTTTGTCATGCTGAAGCATCTGGTTGCTGAGAAGATGCTCCCCCATCTCTGTGCTGTAGCTCCGTGCTGTGCTGGGCAGCACTGGGTTTGCATCCTGCCCTTGCTTCAGCTGTCCTTGGCCCTACCTGGAGGGTTAAGGGAAGAGTTTGGCAATGTGGACAGTCCCACCACAAGTGGATTTCAGAAGAATAGGCTAAAATTGGCTTTTTCTCCTAATCTTGTGCACATGGAAGAGAAACCAAGTACATATCTACTTAGCAAATGTCAGCAGGAGGAGCAACAGGTTGTAGTGAGAGTGCACCTCTGTATCTGCAAATAAACAGATCAGAGGAGAAGAATGGGACTTGTGTCAAGCACAACGGGCAGAGAAGGTGATGAGGATGAGAGTTTAGGACTACACAACATCAGCCCATGGCTGGAGATTTTGGTAACACGTAACATGATCCAGTCTACCCACATTTGTGTCCAGAAAGTGGCTGTTTGTCCTTCTGGGCAGGCTTGGCACTAACTGCAGCTTCTTATCTTATCTCCTGGTCTTAAAGTTCAGGATTTGAATTCCCAAAATTCAAGTTTTGTAATTATGAGTAGCTGGAGATTTCCATGGTGAAATATTGGTAACGTTTCAGAAGAAACATTTTGGAAGATTGTTTAACTTTAATAATAGTAATTAAGTAGTAATTAATTCTAAGCACAATGCATCAGATGCAGATTAGTTCTTGGATCTCATCTCTCGAGCTTTACTCAAATGCCACAGAGCCGTTTTGGAGTTGTTCAGTTCCCTTGCATTTCTCATCTACCAAAACAGGTCTTCTGGAGAATGACACAAGTCAGCGAAAAAAATCCAAACCCTGATGGAGAAAATTGCTCTGGGGGGCAGATCCCCACCAACATCCCAACAGTGGATGCTCAGTTGCAACAAGCATTGTGAAGCTGGACTTTTGGGGCAAATTCTTTGATTTTGGGGGAGGTTTTTGCCAGCCACGACTTGAGCTGGCTGTGTTTTCCGGGACTGGCTCAGTCTGGGGACTGGGATGCATTCTCCACACGGGTGGAGCAGCCGTCCTTTCGTAGAGTCCTAATGAAGGTTTTCTTTTTTTTTTTCAAACTCATTTATTACAGGCTGCCCTGACATAATTACATATTCGAAGTTAGTAATTACACGTATTCATGCTAATTAAGTAATTAGATATAATTACAGTAACTGTAAATACATGGTAATCGGCTAAAAAGAAGTACTTCAGAAAAAAACAAGGCAAATCACACAATAAAAGCGCCATCAGCACTCTTTCACTCGGTACCCTGTCTTTATCTTGTATTTCAGTGCAGCTTAAAAGGAACACTGTGGTCATTTCAAAAATCATATTTCTTAAACAAATAGATTTCCTTTCCTCTGTTTTCAATAGATCTCAAAAACTTAAATGAAAAGGATATTTACCCTTAGCACTGTTAATTTTTTTTTGTTTGCTTAGTGTGTTTTGCTCATCCTGGGCATGGGAAGATAAAAAGTATGCAGCATTTCTATTTTTGGTCAGTTCGTGGTCCCATTTTTGCCAAAAACAGCAACAACATAAAACTAAAGTCATAAGTGCTTTTAGTTTTATTTGCCAAAAAAAGAAAACTGAAACAGTTGGTAGTGGAAAAGAAACTTTTCTTTTTTTTTTTTTTTTTTTTTCCCCAGGGATAAGAGAATTTGTCAAATATTCTTTTCATGTAATATAAATATGGAGTGCAGGGTGAAGTGACAGCAGCACTCTGCTTCCCCATGCCCAGCCTGGGGCAAGGTTCTACAGGTTTCAGTCCCTCCCACAGAGCTCTGCTGTTTCTCCAAACTATTCTTTTCCTCTTGTCTCCTCTAAAATGAAGTCCCTGGGCTCTTCTCCAGCAGGACCCAGCTCCCATTACCCTTCTGAAGTGGGCACTTGTGGGTGAAGACTCTTCTGCACTGAAGCTCTTGTGATCTTGCAGTCTTGTCCTTCTCACTCAGCTCATGTGAGATATTTTAAGGGTTTTAACGAGGACCTGTGAGCAGTTCTTTACTCATTTGTGTGTGTTTTGCTGCTCTGTGCTGTGTTTCCTCACTGTTCATAGTGGACAAAGCCTGGGCTTGTGGCTGGAGACTATGGAAGAGCCCTGAGCTCAGAGCTCAGCTGCCAGCAGCTGAAGGCAGTGGGGGTCTCTGCAATGACCTTCTGCTTCCAAATTTTCCTCCCTTCTGGTTTACTGTTGGCTCTCATAGAAACTGCTCTGAGCTCCAAGTGTTGATGCGAACATCCTGCAAAAGATTTGGATGTTGAAGAAGCCTCGTGGGTTCTGGCTGGCTGCTCCCATAGCAGATGTAGTAGGTATCTGAAAATAGGTGTGAGCAATCAAAATTACTGCCTCTGTCCCCTGCCAGAGCAGAACTGAACTTCCCTTTTACCCAGAATCACCTACTTGTCCCCTTGTCCAGGCTGCAACATCTGACCCACAGGAGACATGCCATGGGGGGGCTTGGTGAAACCTTCCCAGCTCTCAGATTTCCTACCTGTGGCTATTTTCTGCTCTGCATAATTTTTTCCATCCCTGAAAGAGCACGTGGAAGAAATATCCACATTTTCCAGAAGTCCAGCCTACCCTTGCAGAAGTGGAGTGCCCATCCCACCTCTTGCACCTGCGCTTTGAGTTGCAGCCTCACGCTTCAGACCTTCCTAGTGTGATGCTGCTACACAAATGAGGTTTTTTTCAGGACGTCTTGGAAAGGCTGGCAAGATCCATTGCCTGTACCTTACCCCTCTGCCAGCCCTGGAGATGTTGTGGTTGCACCATGAGGAAGAAAACCAGCGTGGCTCTGCCTGGTCCCTGCCTGCTTTAGGAGGAGCTGCTGGAGGCAGCAGCACAGCCCTGCTTGCTCTGCATGGGATGGGCACCCGACTTGGTTTGAGCACAAGCCCATCACCTCCTGCTGCTCTTTGGATTTTAGACCAATTCTCTGTTGCTTTAACGTGTGTTTACTGGAGATATTTGTAGCAACACCCAAAGGATCAAAGGAGGACTAGCAGGCTCCAGCCCCGGCGTGGGGAAGTGACTCAGCTGCGTGATGATACATTGGTTCCTGGTGGTGAAGATCCATGAGGAGGAGAAGCCCTTAAATCAAGAAGAATGTGGCTTTAGGCTGTTAATGGTGACTGGCCTGCAGAGAGGCTGCTCTGGTGGCGATAATACTGCTGGATACAGACGTCAGGGGGCTGACAGGGAAGTATTTGCTCGAACAAAACTCTGCTTTCTCCTCTCTAAAAGCATCTCCACTGGACTGTTTAATCCTGATGTCTGTGGGGCCAGCAAGCAGAGTTGGCTCGCCTGGGGCAATTTCAGGAAAGGAGCTCGTGATGTGTGAACTGTCAAGAACCTAACAAGCCAGATGAGAGGAGGTCCTGACCTGTTTTCCTACTGGATTTGGAGTGGCTCTAGCAGAGCAGGCTGCTCTTTTTGAGTAGCAGCCTCATCCCTGCATCAATTGGGTTGGACCGGAGTGCCTAAGAGTGCAGCATGTATACTCCTCATGGGTATGGTTTCATCCCTGCAAGACAAGAGGTAGCAACACAGTACTCCACCTGAGGCTTTTGCAGGCTCAGGCAGCCCTGATGTCAAGAGTGTCCTCCTGATGGCTTCTTGGTTGTGTGAATTTTGCTGTGGGTCGCTGTAAAAATAGCTGGTGTGTGTATGTGTGTGTGGGCAGAGCGGTGGTATTGATTTATTTTGGCCCTCATTTAAATGTTTGCCTTGTTTTTTGAGTGAGTTTTTTTGTGACTTATAATACGTGGCTGTAGGGAAAGTGTCCAGAAACTGGGGTACCTCTGCATTCCTGGGATAAAGGTGATGTGTCTGTGGTACCTGGCCATGGGGTACCCCTGAAGGCACCAGGAGCTCCCAGAGCTTGCAAGGACATTGTGTTGTGACTTTTTAGCCTCCCCAGGCTGTTTTTCAGGTTTAAAATCTCTCAGAAGCTCGTGGGACCTCATTGTGATCAGACAGGAGATGTCCCTCTGGTTTGGCGATTGCGGGCTCTCATTGTTTCCTTATTGTCTGGTTAAACTGTGATTCCTAATTAAAAATAGCTGCTATTGTTTAGGAGTTGGAGCAGTTTTGCATGACCGCACACACAGCAGGAACATCATTAGTGGTGCTACCCTGTGGGACAGGAAGAACAGCCCAGAATGTAGCAGAGAATCTGCGCATGAGTTGAGGTTAAAAAAACCCAAACCTGTGCTTAGTGCTGGTTTTGGGCTAAACAGCCCAAAACAGCCCATTCAGTCCTGAAAGCTGGGGAAAGACCCATGCAGAAAATTGTTCTGCCTAGAGAGTTTCTTGTGTGAAAGGAGGCTTTTGTTTTCCAGCCTTGTGTGGTGGCTGGCTCTGAGGAGATGGGGTGGGCAGACAGAGCTGTCCCAGCAGCAGGTGGAGCAGAGCACGAACGCTTCACGTAACAAAAATGCATAAATTGTAATTTTTGATTGCTGGACCCTTGCAGTCCATCTCAACATCCTGCTGTCTATCTTGCTCTTGTTGGTGGGTGCAGGCAGGGAGTGGGGTCAGTGGGATGAAGGAAGGTGCTGCTGCTCAGGGAAGCACCACTTCTGCTGGTGGGCTCCCAAAGCCCTGACCCGAGGCAGCTGTTTTTCACCGTGGTTGAGAGTAAAGCACTGGCCTCGTTGAACAAGATGTGATTTGCTGAAGTGAACATATCCATTGGAGAACTTGTTTCCATGTGCAGCTGGTGTAAGATTTGTATGCGAGTGTCTCGAGGTGAAAAGTACATTGGATTCACAGCATGTGAGGATTGCTCTCGATGCCTGGGCTTGTCTCCCATTAAGGCAGGGTTTATTGCATAATCCATTTTTAGATTCCTGCACACTCATTCCTGAACACACTGCAGGTTACCTGGTGCTGAGCCTTGCTTGGATCTGTTCAAGCCCTTTCTCCCTGCCCCTCCCTGGACAGATCTGATTAAGAGATGGGAACAAATCGAGACCCAGTGAAAGCATGAACATTTCTGTGTGTACCACACCGAGGATCAGGCTGTCCTGCTGTCTGCAGCCAAGCATGGTCAACGTGGGATGCAGTACTCAAATTAAGTGATGATTTACAATTTCACGTAGACTCAGCTTTTTCTGATGCTCGTTCCAAGTTCCTTTGCTGATGCTGCAGCAGCACCTGAAGTTTTTTTGTCGCAGCTGTGGGTCTGTAAAAATGTCACACCTTTCTTTCAGCCCTACTAACCTATTTTTCCTCACTGAATCAGAGCACTGAGTCTGAAGGTTACTATACCTACTATTTTTATATATAAATCTCATATATGTGTTTGATCTATTTTAAACGACTGGTTTATAGTGTTAATGGACACCTGTTCTTATCTTACTAGTACATTTTAAAAGGTTTTACATCATCCTTCCCTGTCCAACCACCATACACCCTCTTCCCCTTTGTGAGATAAAAGGGACCTTTTTTTCCCCCTTACAAACATCTCTTAAATTCAGGACAAGCAGTTTCTCTGGCTCCCACAAGTGTGACAGGAGGCAGCTAAGTCTCCTAAGTACACATGGCAAATTGCAATTAGAAGAAAACATTGGACCAAAATTACTTCAGTCCTTGTCTCCCTCCCCCCAGCCCTTCTCACCCCTCCACCTCCCTCTTGCAGGATTAAGCCAAGTTAATCCTCAGATGAGCAAGATCTTTGGGAAAGCAAAGAGCCAAGGGAGAAGAAAGAAAAATCCTTCACACTCAACACTAATAAGGAAATTATAGGCATCCTACATTATGAATTGGATGAATTTTTAATGGTTAGAAATGCAGTTGATTTATAATACATCCATCCTGGACTGCAGGGCCTGTCGCCAGCTAATAAATAAATGACAGGCCCTTTGTATTAAAAGTATCAGTCATTTTACGTCTCTGCACTGTAACTGATGAGGAGCATTGAGCAAGGGAGGTGGTGGCCATCAGGTCTATGCAAGAGCAAGGACCTTGTGTTTCAAGTTATGCCTTAGGGCTTGACATGCCAGAAATTTGCAGCCCAGTGCTCCAAGTCTTCTGTCAGGCAGACCACGGCTCGTGCTCCACACCACTGCTCACATTCCAGAACCAGAGAAACAAAGAACTTAGCTGGGGCTGCATGATTTTGAAAGGCCATTTTAAGCCCAGCTTCGGGCCCTGTTTAACATGTCTTGTGCTCCAGAAGAAGTTAGTGGCCCTGGACAGCAGGAGTGGCTCCATCTGAGGTGGCTGCCCAAAGATTCCTCCCCACGTGTGGCACGGGGTGGGAGGTTTTGGGTCTGCCTCGTGGGAGACTCCTGGTGCAGGGTGGGGGAGATGATGCCGTCTGTTCTCTCGACAGCCCCAGCTCTTGGCACAGCCAGGGTGAGACGAGCTCGGAGTCAGGGATAAGCAGGAATTCGTACAAATGCCACCGCAAATGTTCACACTGAGCCCGCGATAAAAATAAATTCTGGGCGAATCCCAGAGATAGGGTGGGGTAGGGTGGGACTGTTCTGCTCTCGTGCCAGATCCCAGCAGAGCCCAAATGTCAGGGGAAGCTTACTGAGAGCACAGCAGGCAGCTGAGGATTTGATGGATGGGGTATATTTTTTCCTCTTCTTAATGAGGAGAAGTAACCTGGCATGTCCTATCTCCACTATTTCCTGGAAAGAGACATTTCTCCTTCCAGCCCATCAAGGGGCTGCCGAGCATCTTCTTCTCCACTTTATGGATGAGGAGAGTCAGCTGGAAAGACATCAGTTTGCTCAAGGTCACGCCAGGTTGCTGACAGCTAGCAGCCTGGCCCGTGTTCAGCCCACTGGTCCATGTTGCTTGTTTATGAGTCCCCACCTGAAGTCCTTTCACAGCCAGTCTTTTGGAGTCAGAGGTTTAGATGGATAAACACATTTTTGGAGCTGTCAGCTGCGTATTATGATCCCAGAAAATGGCAATTCTGAACTTTTCCTGCTCTTTTCCAGATAGCTTAGATCAAATTCTCCCTTTCCACCTTCATGGGGGCCATGCTACACTCTTAATACTTTTTGCTTTGCCCTCTTGACTACTTCTGAAGAGACCTCTCCTTGCAGGTCTCATTCCACCTAGGCATTGCCTCCTGGCCTGCTTCATCAGAGTGTGTTGGAGCCCTGAGTGCTGGGCTCAGAGGAAGAGCAGTCATTTTTCAACTTGGCTTTAGTTCCTGGCTGCAGGAATTAGGCAGGGAGGCTGGGACATGAGCCTGGCTGCCCAAGGAAAGCACTGCTCTCTAAGATGCAGGCTTTCATCTTGACCCGGAGGAAGGAAATGCTTATTGCCTTATTTATTACATTTCCCCATAGCAGTGCAAATACCATATCCATGATAGATATAGATCTTATGAATAATATAGAGATTTGAACTAAGTAATTGCTGTGCTTTTTTAATACAAGAGATCCTCGGTGTCGAGTAGTATTAATGATCTGTCTTGACATGGGCTCTGCAGAGGGCGATTGCAAGCCCCAGTTCCGTGAGAGTTTGAGAAATTGGGGGAGAAATCCTAATGTGCTGTTCATCCCCTCTGCTCCCTGTGGGACCCTTCAGAATGAGTATCCTGTCTGCTGATTTTTTCTCAGCTTTCCCTAGACCCTCTAAGGACAGGAAGGCTAAGTGGGTTTTGGGAAAACAAATCCCTTTTGTAGGCAGGCTGGGCTGGGCTGTCAGAGGAGGCAACTTTCAGAGGAAATGTAATACAAAGATCCCAGCAGCTCCCTGTGGTCACTAACAGTTCTCCAGACATTTCTGGAAGAGCAAAATGATTAGTTACAGTGAAATAGCTAAATTCAGGCGGAGGTAGTGGTATTTTATGTGTCTGCTGATCTGAGCCTTGTCTCTTCTCTGTAGCTTTAATATGAAGCTCTCCTTTCCACTTGCTCTCTGAAACCCTTGTGCAGCCTTGCTGCTGTTAAACAGGTGGCTATGTTATTATGAGAAATTCTCTATATAGTCCACTCTTTAATGCCTTAGAACCTTTGGGGATGAATTTAAGACAATAAGAAGTATTGAGATTTAACACATTTTTTGCAGTGACGTTGTGGGGGAAAGGATAAGGGGATAGCAATTACAGGATGTGGTTGGGGTCATTTTGTACCTTGTGTCACTGGTGGCAGGGAACTGGTAGCCTCACTGACTGCTACTTCTTGCTCCCTGCTGCAGAGGTGTTGGCATTACAGCTGCAGAGCTCCAAGGCCTCTTTAAATTAATGGAGCTGTCTGGGAAGGCTATGAATGCCTTTTCAGTTTATTTTTTTCCCCCCCAAACATTGCACCTCAAGTCTGAGTCAGGCTGTTAACCTTTTTCGTTTCTCTGTTTCTAGCCAAGTCCTGCTTTAAGGTCATTCCTCATCCTTCTTCCACCATCACCCTTTTAACAGGAATGAGGGCAGGTGAGACCTGTGGACTCTGTAGCCCATGTTCTCACCTTGTCAGTCCAGGAGGAGCAGGTCTTGCTGACCTTTGTGGGCTATGTGTTGCAGGGACCATGGGCTCAGGTGTTGCTTTGCTACAGGAATGGTAGCTCATTAACACTCTCTGCCCCTCAGATAACTTTTATTGATCATCAGCTGCTTAATCAAAAACTCTATCACAGTTTGTTTCGATTATTTTTGCCATCTCTTCATTTCTGGAGGATTGGTTTAGCCAAAGTTAATGTACTCATTATGCAGTTGGGAAACCACTGCTACAGACTGCTGTGTAAATCAAGGGTTCAGGAAGGTTTGTGTTCTCCTTCCCACGTGTAGCAGGATGAATATATTGGGTGCATATGCCTCTGCTTGATGTGGTGAAACAGGCATGAAGGGAGTTTGGCTGAACTGGGTTTTGACCAGCCTGAGATGGCAGAACTCATCTCCCAGGTCTCACAGAGCCCAGGCTCCACATCTACATGCCCACAGTCCTGGTACAGTGAGGAGCAGCACTGCTGCTGTACCTGGTCCCGTGTCTAAACAGATCTGAGCACCCCTGGAGTCAGCACCTCGGCTGTGTTGTTCTTGGGCTGCAGCTGGAAACTCTGAACAGTGGCTTTACTCTTTTGAAAACTGTCAGAGCTCTGGGGAGGGGGTGAAAGGAAGCTGTGCAGTGAGTGGCAAAAATATTTCCCAACTTCTGCCATGTCTTTTAACAACCAGCTCTGAGAAGTGTCTGCCCAGTTCGAGTGGGTGCATAGGAAAGACTTGGGAGGGAAACCCCAAGACAGGAGTGGTGCTTGTTGTGCCACTCCAAACTTATTTCTTACTTCAGTTAAGATGGATGTCCTGATATGATTCATTTTCCATTTGTCTTTTAATATTTACTGCATAAAATCATTCTCCTTGATCCTGTACCCTATCAGGGCTACGTACTCCATGCTGGCTATGGTGTTGCAATGACCTAATTTGATTGCAGAGGGTCGTGTCCTGTATAATGTTGTCTCATTTTCTCAGTAGTCGATACAAACTCAATTTTATTTTCTTTGAAGAGAAGGGATGAGGAGGCAGGGGGCCAGCATCCACAGCCAAGCTTATACCTGCAGCACCTTGTTGCCTGGCTGTAATGGCCCATGTAGTTCAGCTTGGATGGGACCCGCAGGCTTGTTTTATTTATTTATTTTCCTGATGGCGCTGAAGGGGAGAAAGGATGGAAGCTGCAGCAGAGAAGGGCCCTCATTTGTAGGTGCTGGCACCGCTGATTAGCCTCAAGGAGTCATTAATCCAACAGGCTGGACAGTCTCTTGATGGAGCTTATCTTGGGAGGGGAGGGTTAGCTGTGCCTCCCTGCGAGCCCTGGGTGAGTGTTGAGCTTTCTCCTCTTGTCCCCAGTTAGATGCTCAGTCCTTTGTACCACTGTGTTTCACCTGCCTCAAAGACCCTTCACCTGCCTTCCGCCTCTGTAATTTATGAGTGGCTCAGAGGGGAGAGGGAGGGTCTGGTCTTAATTTGTGTGGCTCATTTGCATGTGAAATAAGCACTTCCCTTCTGCAGAGCTGCCAGCAGTCTCCTGGCCTCGCTGCTCTCATTCAGCACCGCTTTGACAGCTCCAAGGCTGTGGCTCGGTGAGCGGTGGCAGGGCTTGCTCATAAACTGGAAGTGTCACTGTGTTTTTGCAGAGCTCGTCCAGAAAATGGTGTTTTTCAGCAGCTCATAAAGGAGGTGTCAGCCTGGGATTTGGTCTGTGGAAAAAGAACCTGCTTTTGCAAACTGCAGAGCACACAAGCTCTCAGCTCTGGCTCCGGGGCCGTCCCTGCTGGCTGGGATTGCTGCTGGGACAAATTATTCAGCTGATGGTTTCATTGCTAATTTCCTCATGGGTCCTGGACTCTCTGACTCTCTTCTCAGGGTATTCTTCATTCTCAGCGCTGTCTTTTCCTGTCCTGTTGGGCTTTCTAGTGGGCTTTTGATTGAAAATGGATCTGTTGTGGTGAGAGAGGAGGAGTCAGAGAAGCACTGGCAGGCAAAATGCATGTAGGGGTTGCATGAATAAGTCAAAGGGTCTCCAGTTGTGCCACCAAACTGGCTCCCTTGTCTTGATCCAAGGATTTAGTGGGAAGAGGCCAGACAGGGGAGTAGCAGTGGTCTCTGTGGCTGGTCAAGGACCAAGGGAATCGAATAATAAGTTTTGAGGACAGGAAGAGAAGGAGGAGACTGGACATTGGTCACTCAAGTGATCCTCCTTGGAAGAATACCAGGTTCCATGAACCAAGCACAAATCTAGGCCTGATTTCCTCTCCATTTCAAAATATTTAATCAGAGAATCAAACATGAAGTCTCTTTAAGCAGAAGCTGGCACACAGCAGCTGGCTGAGTGTTGCAATCAATGCATCCGCTGTGGAATGTTTCCTGCAGAAATATTACATCCTCTCTCATTTACTTGATGATCTTTAGGGTGAATCAATCAAAAGATGCTGCACACAAATAGTTCAGCCTGTGATCCTGTGGGTGTCCATTACAGAGGTATTTGCTCCATGTTAAAGGACCTGTTGATTAAAAAAAAAAACCTACCAGTTTTTAAATAGAAAGCTGTTGCTTGATGGCAATTGTTAGCATTGGTTTTTCTGCCTCCCCACCACCCCAGCACAGCTCTCATCCTGTGCCAGTGCAGGGGACTGCAACAAAACCCAGGTGTGCACTGCTGGGGAGAAGAGACCCTCATCTCACCCAAGCAGTTTTCTGAGGAGAACCTTCTCCTGGAGGTTGGGAAGGGCAGAGACTTCTCTGCACTCAGCGGGTTATTTCACCACTCTGTGTCTTGCTCTGTTGTGTTTCTGCACCCATCTGCCTTGGCATGTGATGTTCTGTTGGACTTCAGGTATGTCTGAAGAAGATATTTCCCTGAAATCCCCATCAGGCCAAGGCTCAGCAGCTCCTTGAGGAGTCTGATTGGATTTTACTACCTGAGTGCATGAGATTTTTTATTTGGGTCTGTAAAGCTTATAGTGTGTCGGAGCAGTAGTGTTCATTTCTTTTCTCTACAACATGGACATTTGTCAAGTCTCTGCATTTCTGGGTGAAAATGTACCCACAATGCAGTGCTAGATGTTGCTTTTGTGATGCTAGCACGGCAAGAACCCCAGCTGGAATTTTAAGCATTAGAGGATCAGGATGATGCCTACTGCATAGATGTCCTTACCTTTGACAGCCAAACATGGAGCGGACCCAACCCTGTGATGACTGAAGCTATGCAAATGAGGGAGAAGCATCTTCAGCACTGCCAGAGCTCTGGTGGGGCACTGGGATCACATCCCAGGGCAGACCAGCGTGCTGAGCTGTGTGACAAAGCTCGCTGCAGAGGCAGTCACACAGCAGGGCTGAGCACCCCAAAAGGACCAGGCTTGTGGCTGTGGGCCGTGTTCAGCCTCATGCTGGTAGTTGCCAGCAGCTGTTCTGCTTTCTGGGAAGCATGCTGGGATCCTTCCTGCTCAGCTGGAGGCTGTGGGAGCATTTTGTCCTCTCCCAGGCTGCTGGTGCAAAGCAGCCACCGTTCAGTTTGGTGGGCCAAGCGTCGCTTCAGGCTCCACTGCAGAGGGGACCAACCCCCCCGTGTCACTTGTTTTCCTCTGTCATTTATTGCTACAAACCAGCTCACCCAGAGACGTCCTTCCCACAGCTGGTGGGAGTCAAAGTGCCGAGGCTGTTAGTGGATTAGGGCAGCAGAGTGAAAACCATTTGGCGTTCCTATCCTGATTCTTCTGGGTGCCTTTAATTAGCGTGATTGCTCAGCACGGATTTTGCCATGTTCTTTAGCTCCCCTGGTTAGGATAATTATTCCCCCAGCTCCTTTTGTTCCAATTCCTGATCGCTTACAAAGTCTCCCGTTGAAAGCCATTAAATCCGTGATGCGAGGGCAGGCGTTCGGCAGCGCTGCGCTCCCGGCCCCGCACGCGTGAGCCTCGAGCCCCCAGCCCCTCTCCTGCACTCCTCTGCTCCCTGCCACGTGCTCCGTGCTGCGGCATCACCTCTCTGCTTCCCTCTCACACGCTTCTTCCCCCCTTTCCCCGGCCATCCCACGTGTCCCACACGCAGCAGGTTGTGTGTGTGCTCTCCCCCTGCTTTCTGCTGGCGCTTTTTTGGCATCGCTCGGCTCAGTTTGCTCTGCTCCCAGGCTGGTTTCGATGGCAAGGTTGGATTCTGGGCTGAGGACTGTGATCTCTCACGTTCAGCTGCGTGTCCAAGTATGGAGGGGGTTATTAGAAGTGTGTGTTCTGCATGGTTTTGCTGCGGTGTGGGGAGTTCTCGCTTCAAGGAACAGCTGAAATCGATGGGGGAGATGTCCTAGCTGTGGTAGAAGGCAGGGCTTTTGGTGATAGGGGATGCAGAAGAGGAAAGAGTTATTTTCCTTATTTTTTAAGTAAAGCTGTTTTCCTCCTTCTCAAGCATAAAAACCTCCAGTGGAGGGAAAATGGGTTTTGGATAGCTGTGTTCCCAGGAATTTCCATGCTGCAGTGCCTCCCATCTGGAGGCCTGTGAGCTCAGCCCCTTCGCTGCACCTCATCTCTGCTGATGTTTGATCAGCACATGCCAATGGCTCGAGTGGGGCAGACACACAAAGGCTTACACAGAGTGATGTGGTGTGAAATAAGATTGGGCTCAAGTGCTTTAAATGCCTTGTGCATTTAGGTGAGTTGATGTGAGAGGGAGAAGGGAGAGAAAGAGACTTATTTGCAGACCCAGAATGGAACTGGGGCAGAGAAGGGTCTGGCAGATGTGTAGTTTGTTAAGCTCGGAGCCGATTGCTGGAGCAAAAATTCACAGCTAAACCACTTGCTGGGAAAAGCTTGTCAGGAAGGACTCCTGGTCCTTCCTCCCTCCTTTGAATGATGACCCCTAATCAACAGCAGACACACATTTTGGGCTTAGATGTTGAGTTGCTGCCCTGCTGTGCTGTGCCAGACCTTCCCCACTCTGCAAAGCTCACCCTGTGCTCTGGGGTGTAGTGAGAGTTTCCTTGCACAGCAGCAGCCTCCCACAGGGCTCCTCACTCACCTGATCTGTGCTTTGCTGGCTGCAAGGAGCTTTCCAGGCATTTCATACATTCTCTTGCAAAAAGGTACCAGGTTTTGTGTGTGTTTGGTGGGGAGCAAAGCCCCTTCTCCTGCAGGATGAAGGCCACCACAAATGCCCGGCACTTATTTGGTTGGCACTATCCAAACAGTCCCACAGGAGCTCCGTAGTATCAGCACAAACCCGTGTTTTTCTGTCTTCCCCTGGGAGAGCACAGCCTTCCCTGTGCCCTGGGGTGTGTGTTTTAGAGCTTGTGAAATACTGGAAGATACCAAGATGTGGTCTCGAAACAAAATCCGGAGCCGGGAGCTCTCCCTTGGGAAGTGTAATAACACACTTTGACATATTTTGGTGCAGAAGGCAACTTATTTTGGGAACCATCTACTGGAGCAATTATCAAGAGCTGAAGAGCTGTGGTGGCAGCTTTGTAATCAGCAGAGTAGGAGCACTGGAGAGACACAGATGAAGAACAATAATTCTGGACAACGCAGCATCCAAACAGCCTAAAAAAAAATCAATGAAACCTTGTTCCTCAGAACTCCCTGCTGCTCTCGCTGTGTTTTAGCCCTCAGCTCTTCCTGTTCCCATTTACAGCTCCTCTGTAGTGCTCGGTGCCTCCTTGCCTGCTGAGATCTCCTGCGCTCCTCAGTTTCCATCCTCGGTTTGTAAACTCCACAAAATCATGTTTTCCCACAGGATGTTCTTCCTGACACTTCAGACTCTCGGGCTTGTACAGCTCCTGGGCTTCCTGGAGGGCAACTCTGGCCTTTCTAGATGACATAAGGTGTTGCAAGAGCAGATGGCAGAGTAAAGAGCCTTGAACAAGCAAGGATTTATTCTGGGCCTTGATCAGCTCCTCCCATCCTCTGAAGAGCAGGAGAGCATCCCTGGCACTGGGCTGGGAAGGTCCCAGCTGCAGGCTGCAGCAGTTGTGTGCGATCCTATCCACCATCTGTGGTCTCTTCTTGGTGTCTGCTGTCGTATCCCAGCCCCCTGGCTTTACCAAGGGCACTTCTGTCCCTTTCTAGAGCCCAGAGCTCCTGCAGAGGATGGGAGTCTTGGAGCTGGGGTTGTTCCCTGCTGGATGTTCAGCACTGTCGTTGGTTCCTTTGGAGACCTTGGAGAAAGCGTGGTCGTGCTTTGTGCCACCGTTCTGCCGCCTGCGTAATAAATGTAACAGCTCCTTCCTCCCCGGGGAATGAGCGAGGCATAACAAATTAATGTTTGTGAAGCACTTTCCAGCTGAAAAGAAGTTTGAAACAGAGCTGTTGCTGCTCTAACTCAGGGGCTTCCTTTACTGGTTGGCTCTTTGATGTGGTGATCTGTGGTACTGGTGGATCAGCTGTACCATAATTGGAATTAATCAGCAATTAAGGAACATGAGCCCAACCAGATTCTTTCCCAGTGGATATTCATTTCTGGGCACATTAGTCAGTGGTTTCAATAACTCTGTGAAATGCTTAGGGTAACTATTGCCATCTGAAGCAGATGGGGAACAGAGGCAGTGTCACAGGGACACGGATACCTGTCAGGCAAAGTGGAAATAAGGAGCTCTTGTAGCACTGTGCACAGTGCTTAAATTGGCAGCACTCCGAGGGCTGACTTGAAAAAAAAAAAATAAGAATTGACAAAAAAATATATTTGAAAACCAAAGTGATGAAAATGATGTATTACTTGCTAGGATGGGATCTTTCACGCCAGGTCCCTTGGGCACTGTGGAGTGCAGAGGCAGCGAGAGTGCACAGTGGTGAGAACTGGGGATTTGTGCAGGCAGGGAGGCAGGGTTTTTTCCTCCCAGCAGTGAGAATGGTAGAGGAGAAGGCTCCTGGATGTGCCAGTGCAAGCACAAGGAGAGGCAGAGGCAGGGCAGCAGCTGGATAATGCCTCTTTTATCAGCTACCAGCAACTTTGCAAACACTTTCCCCCAGCTTGTTCTCATGGCTGACCTGTAACCCCCAAGAGTTTTGCCACGTGTCTTTGCATGGCCGTGGGTATTTCAGGGGACAAAAGAGCTATTCTCCTGGCTCAGGGACCTTCTCTGTGACCCAGTCCCAATTAAATGAGGCAGAGACTAAGCTCTGCATGTCGTGGGCGAGACTGCTGGGTGCCCAGCCTTTCCCCCTTCCCTGGTCCTCTTACAAGTCATTTCACATACTCTGGCTGCAATCTAACAAAAACAAAACCGATGAGGCCCAACTGATCTGGCTGCTTTCCATCATGCAGAGGGCCTCAGAGTGGCTTTAAATAGCTGCACCTCCTTGCAGGCTGGAGAAAAAGCACTGGCTGTGCCTCTGGGCAAGACGGTAGCTTTGGCTCAAATCACAGGCCATCTCAGACCTGAAAATTACTTTTTTTTCTTTTTTTTTTTTTTTCTGTCATCCTTGGTATTAAATAGATTTTTTTTTTTCCCTTCTTATTTTCATTTTATACTCTGTTAAGTGCTTTCCTACTTCGGGGCTTTTCCTACGGGGGATTGGTGGGGAATCTTGGAGCTCTGCCTCCTGAGCTATCAGGCTACATCATTTAGTATCTTGGAACTACTCCATCCGTGAAAGAGTTCCAGAGAAAACAAACTTGTGATCCTGGCTAATATGGATGTGGCCCTACGTTAGTGGTGGCAACAGTGGAAACACAACGGATACTGGAATTCCTCTGACCAAAGGTTTAATGAAGCTTACAAAGCCTTCAAGAGTTCACCCCATGGAAAGCTGTGAGCGCTGCCCTTCTCTCAAGGAAAAGCTGTTTGGCTGTCGAGTGCCTGCAGAATTCTCCTACCCCTTCCTCTGCTCTAGCCAAACGTTAGAGAAATTTATGTGGACATGGGATCTTCTGGATCCTTTTGCTTCTGCTTTTCTCTTGCTCTCAGCCCATCTCTTCCTTTCCCTGCCCTCAAAAACACTCGCAGTGATGCAATCCTCTGTTTGCAATTTTGGGTTGTGGACAAGCACAAGAAGATGGCACAAGCTGTAGGTAGAGCTCCATCTAGCACATCCCCAAGAGGTTCCTGTGACATCAAATTTCATTGATTAAAGTGGGAGACTCTTATGCCAGAGGTTTAACCATGGAAAATGAAAACAGATACAAGGTGAGCTGCCATGAAGGGGAATAAGGACCCTGTTTCCATGAAAACAAATGATTATAAGCACTTCTGCGGCTCTCAGAACCTTTCTAATCTAAGAAGAGTTGTTATCTACTTGAAGATCTGCTTGAGGTCTGTGTTATCAGTGTGAAATTCATCTGTGGACTGAATTTTCTTGCAGTTCTCCATTGTGATCGACACCGTTGGGCTGGTGTAAGTGAGAGGAGGTCTGGGCTCTTTGGCTTTACCTTGCGTAGTAGAGGAGATTATGTGCTTATCTGTAGCTGAGAGCATCAGGGAGAGCCTCACAGTGTGTTTCTGCCGAGCTTCCGTGACCTGCTTTGTTGTGGCAAGCGAGGCCTTGGGCTGGGTTGCATCTCACCCTGTTACATGCTCTGAGGGGAAGGAAAAAAAGAGGGTTTTGTTTCCTAGCCTGGCAGATGAGCCCATCCATGACAAGAAAGCTGGGTTGTTTTGTTGCTTCCCCCTCATCTATAGGCACAGCAGTGCTGATTTGACTAGAGGGATGGCTATTTCCTTTGCTCAGGGTGTGGGCCAGGCTGGATGGTTTTCATGCTTTCTCTGATGCTATTCACGCTTCATATCTCTGCACAGAGAAAGATAAAATGTACACACTGTTGTTGGAGTCTCCTACTGCTTTTCCCTTCTATCATAAATTCTGCTGTGACACAGAAGAGAGCTCAAAGCTCCGTTGCTTAATGTGAGCTGCGTGGATAGCAGCGTTGTGTTTGGCCAGCTTGTTGCCCTTAATTTGCTATTTTTGTTTAACCCATTTTTGCCAGGCCTTACGTTGCATCCCGTTGCTTTTCTCATCCGTTCCCACAGCAATTTATATTGCTGTTTCAGAAGCAGTTTCCATCCCTGGGTTTCAGAACTGGTCTGCACCCCTCCCTCTGTGGCAGATAGGGGTGCTGTGAGGAGTAGTGCATCATTTTCTGCGTCATTCCCTCGCCTCCCTGTGACACAATCCCTGCTGCTCCTCTCAGGTGATGTGGAGCAGCCTCCAGGTCTCCAAAGCCTGCTCTTTTTGAATAGTGGCAATTTTACCAGAAGGCAAATAGGGAAGGAAAGGTGAAATAATCTGTTTTTTTTCTCCTTAGTCTTGCTCTCTCAGTGGAGGAAGTGTGTTCCTGGCAGGGCAGTGTCCATAGGCTGGATTGGTATGGGCATGGGGCAGAGTGGCCAAAACCCACTAGCCAGGGTGTTGGGAAACACGAGACAGCTCTGGAGGACTAAGTGGATGGCCAGGGTTGAGGACAAAAACTGATTGCATGGTTTGGTTGCTTTCAATTTTCTTGTCCTTTCATTGCCACATCCATCCAGCCTGCTTAAAGAAATGCCCCATCTGCTCCCTCCATCTCAAGCTGTTAAAGCTGCACAGCAAATCTGAGCTCATTCCTCCTTCCCTGTTCTCCAACACTCTCCATACATTTATTCCACTACCATACTATGGCTATTAGTAGAGACAGTACTGTGTTTTGATTTAAAAGGTGGTATCACTAAAACTGGGAGAAGCACAAAGTCTAGTATGTCAGACACTCCCCAGTCTTGTAGGCCTTTGGAGATGTTTTTGAGTTCAATCTACAGGGTGGGGACTTTGACCTCCTTGCTATTTTCAAGCTTGCATGTTGGAGTTTCCTTACCAATCTACAAACAATGTCAGAGATAGTATTTTTCCTCCCATTTTCCAGCTGGCACTGACAAATGTGAAACTCCATAAAAGTTATTGGTTTTAAAATTTCCCCAACTCCTTCTATGAAGCTGAACACTCCTATTTCTCCTTCTTTTTTTTTTTTTTCTTTTAAAAAGAAAGCAAAAAAAAGAGTAAAGAATAACCCCACATTTTTTAAGACATTTCCAAGCTAGTTTTTCAGAAGTTAATAGCTGTGGTGGTAGATGACATTTGTCATAGCAGCATCCAAACTCTGAACCTGTTGAGATTCACCCATTTTAACCCTGGACATCTCCGTGAGCATCATCCATCTCACATCTGTCAGCGAAGACATAAACTTAGCAAGAGCCTTGTTGGTTTCTGCTCCATACAAGAGAAACGGGGTTAAAGGTTAGCAGTACAATACGGGAAAACAGCAGTTAGGAAGGGAGAGAAAACCAGCCAGGAGAGAAGCATGCTTTTTTTCAGATTCTTTGGGGACTTTAATAAATTCAGGAGAGGATGCCAGAAGGACCAGTGCTTCCCTGGGCCAGTGGGATGTGTGTTTAGCCCTTCAGCTCCAGGAACCTGGGCTGTCCTCCTGCCACACTCCTCATCGCCCCTCAGCATCCCCCACGTGTCAGTGATGGGGTGATCCCCACTGCAGCCCCCTTCTGCAAAGACCCTGCTGTCCCTGGGAGATCCCTGCAGCTGGGATTCATGGCACAGCTCTGGTGACACAGAGCAAAGCCCTCAGTGTCCCCAGCCTTAAGTCTTGCTGGTCTTTCATGTGTCCCTTCGCTGTGTGTCCCCAGTGGGTTTTTTGGTCTGTTGGATGTGGTCCGGCAGAAGTGAAATTGCCTTAATTTAGCAGAGCTAAGAAAGGCAAAGAAAACAAAGCAGACAGGAGTTCTCCTTGGAGATGCTCTGTATTCTAGAGGATAGACTTTCCCAGCTCTCCTTTGGCGGCCGTAAAATATATTTATATTATGAAAAACAAAAGACGATAAATAGTGACGTTCAGGGATGCCTTGTTTATTTGTGTCCCAGTGACTCTGATCACTTTAAACCGTGAGAGTTGAGCTGGACTCTTTCTCACTGCTAATGATATTTCAATGCTTGGAATTTGCCTATGAATCTTGTTTATGGCACATGAACCGGAGCTGAGCCTGGCTTGCTCTCCCATGTGGATCAGCCCTTAAGGGCCACTGAGAATAACAGATACTTTCCCCCAAATAAGTTTAAACAGTTCCAAACCAAACAAACAGCTTTTGTCTGCATCCTCAGGTCCATCAAAGGAAGCATGTGTTTGATGTGCAGATGGAGTAAGATAGTGCAGTGGAGAAATATAAATAGATATAAAAGACAAAATGGAAAGAAGAAATATGAAAAGAAAAGTCTTCTGGCTGGTGTAGATTTGGTGTAAGAAAATTTCCTAGCCTATTGGAAAGCACTCTTCCTATTAAGATCAATTCTTAATGGCATCCAAGCTACTCCATGCTGTTCTAGTGATGCCAGACTTGAGTTAACTTAGGTGATTTGTTCAGGATCCTGTGACTGTATGAGGTGCAGGAGTATTTTCTAGAATTTAGAGCAATTATGTGGGCAAGACATCACAGTAATTTTCCTGGAGAAACCATTTGCAGCCATGAAAGCTTGAGATAGATGAGAGCAATTCCCAAGATCCTGCCATGCACGTCTTGGTTGTGGCAAAAAAGTAAATTTTGCTGTCTGGGGCATCCCAAGGCAGGAACATTCTGACGAGATGTTTGATACAGCCCTTTAAAACATTATATTTGCCCAGCAAGTTTGTTGGGCTGAAGGAAGGAGCTTTCCTATGATCTCTGCTCCCCTTTATTTTTATTTTTCATCTGGCCAGTGTTTCTGGCAAATCCTAAAACCTTCAGATCACTTTTAGAGAGGTGGGGTGGTGTGAGGAGAAGATGCCTCCAGTATGCAAGGTTTGGTGTAGGTGGGACAGCTGGGATGAAGAAAGGTCTGTGGGGTTATCAGAGTCAGGTCTCCCCAGCCTTGCAATGGTACTTTTTGGCTTCAGGAATGCTATGCCAGATTAGATAAACCACGAGAGAAAAGTAGACGTAGGAAGGAGTCTCCCTTTCTCCTCACTGTCTGCCTAGGGAAAAGATGGACTGGGTAGGAGTTTGGACTTAGTGGGAAGCTCTAGGAAAGAGTTGTTCCCAGTTGTCTGTCCAGACCTCTTGCATGCCCCTTGTCCTCAGAGCACTTGTGCCTGCACGATCCACACGAAATAATTGCCTGTTCTTTATGGAAAGACAGAGTGAGGTAGCCCTGCCTGGAGAGGACATTTTGGCTTTAATTTAATGGCAGCTGTTTGCTAGTTATTCATTTGGTTCTTTTTTATATAATTACATGTGTGTCGATATCTCTCTCTTTTTTTCTAGTTTTGCTCTTTTTTGTTTTTTCGTTTACTTTATTTTGCTTTTTTCTTTTTTCTGTTTTTTTTCCCCCTTTAGGTTTCAGAGAAATTATGTTGAATCCAATAAGCCTCCCTGGACATTCCAAACCTCTTAACCAAGGCATTTATGTTGAGGATGTCAGTGTTTATTTCAGCAAAGGACGTCATGGCTTTTAAAAACTCCTTAAAAGTCCCTGTTCTGATGTCAAGTTTATAGGCTGTGCCCTCAAAATGGTGGGAAGCAGTAAGCGTGGTCTGTATGGATTGAGGTCTCCTCCTAATAGGACTCTACAGCCCTGCCTGTACACACGTTAAAGCCAACGGAAACTGTGGTTTTCTGTCACCAGATAACAGGGTTGTTCTTTTCCTCCAATGGTCGCTGTGTTCGTTAAATATTCCTACAAGGCACAACAGCAGCAATGAGAGCAAATAAAGAGAATTAAAACCCAGTTGAAAGGAGTCATCCTAATAACACAGTAAATAATTGTACTTTTGCTTTAAAATAAAACACAAAACAAAAAAAAAAACAAAAACAAAACCAACCAAGCCAACCAAACTGACATCTTTAGTCATGTCCTCCCTGCTTGGAGTTTTCCTTGTAAGCTTGTGTCTTCGCAACACCCAGTGAATGCTGCCATCACCTCTTACGTGGCACGGCCATGGGAGGTCTCCCAGAGCGAGCCGAGGCGGGGAGCCTGGAAGAAACTAAAGCAGAACGAAGACTTTTGGTAAGAACAAAGGCAGCCCCGCTCCCAGTTCTTGCACAGAAAATAATGTTGGAAGGAATGAGGATGGAAAGAAAAAAAAAAAAAAAAAGTGTCTTACTTCTCTGACAGGAAGAGAGAGTGTGGTTATCTTTGAAGTGCACATATTCCTAGGAGGCTTCTTTTGTCTGTCTGTCTGTCTGTGTGTGTTAGAGCGGCTCGTTGGATCTGACTATATCGTTGTCGTACTCTGGTCTCTCCCTGCTGCTTAAAATGATGAGCTTTATCTGAGGAGTTGCCTGGACTTCCCGCATGGATGGAGAATCCATAGCGCAGGAGGGTCTGTGTCCTTGCCGGGACTAGAGCAGTAAGCAAAGTGGAAAAGCATATCAGACGCACGCGGGTCCCCTTGCTGGGCCTTTTCCAGCCCCCCTTAGCTCTCCCCTGTATTCCTGCCCCACTAGAGATTGATTGCAACCCAGTCTTGTACCCAGAACCATCAGCTTAAGGCTGGCTGACTGAAAGAGAGGAAAAAAAAAAATTTATTCTGTTGCTTCTTCTCTCTGGCAAAAACGGGAGTATCGATCCTGTTCTGGCCGATATTTGTATTCTCTCCTCCTCTCCTATCCCACTTTTGTCTTACTTCATCCAAAGCCTCTCAGATGGAAAAGTAAACCCTTTCATCCTGTCCTCAAGAGAAGCCAGCTGCCCTCGTGGCAACTTGCAGGGCTTTCCTTGGACTCTCTGGATGTCATGTGTACGGGAAATACAGATTTGCTCACACATATCAGTGATAACCTATAAGCAAAGCAGATTTTCTCTAGAGGACAAAAAATATTCCAAAAAGCTTCAGGTGTGGCCAGATCCTTTTGAGAGGAATATTGGACCAGGAGCTTGCTCACCAGCCACTCAGCTTTGCTTGCCTTCTTGGTGGCCCGAGATGACCTTATCACATCAGGGGTGTCTCTAAATCACCAGCCCTCAAGGGTCACTGCCACTGGAAAAGAGTCACGGTCCCTCTCCACCAGAACTGGGCAGAAGCCTCAGAATGGATGTTCTGCTTCATCCTGCCTTTAACAGGTGACCGGCACGAACCACCCTGGAGGCTGCCGGGAGGTTTTATTATCAGCCGTCCCGTAGGGATATCCCTGGGAATATTCCATTCTCTTGCTTCTCCTCCTGGTTCATTGGCATAAAAAAGGTGAAGTGCAATAGAAGAGTACTGGAGAGATGGTGGCAGATTGCTTTAAGTTAACGGACATGCCTTAGGGGGGGCATCTGCGCTAGATCGAGGAGACCTGGCTCAGGTTGGATGGCTTCAGAAACCATGACCAAATCTCCCAACAACGTTTCCTGCCCGCATCGGAGCTGGAAATGCCAGAGGTGCACTGCCAGAGAGGACCTGTGGCCGTGTGCCATTGACACCTCAATTCTGCAGATTCACAGAGTGAGGAGGAGCTTCGCCGGGCGTGTGAATCACTGGGTGCTTGTCTGAACTGAATTTCCCCATCTCCTGGAAGTCGCCCACCTGACCTGGGGATGTCTTGTCCGTCTGAACTCTCTCCTCTCCCTAGCACTGTTCAGGGGACTCTGCTCTCAGCTGTGTGTATCAGTCGTAGAGATGCATCTGTGGGCCTGGACCAGAAGCCTATATCCAAACACCCTAGCAGAGGAAGGGTTGAATTTTGCAGCTCAGGTCCATCTCTGCTTAGAAGAAATCCTCCGGACCGTACAACATAATTAAAAGCAGTTCTCCCCACTGTGATCGATGTCTCAATTTGTTTAACACCAATTAAAGTCTCTGGTTCCTCACTGCTGAAAACGAAAGCCAGTCGTGGCTGTTTGCGATTGGTGGCTTTAAGTAGCAAGTCTAAGGATGTTTCTTTTTAAAATTTTATTTTATTTTTAATTATTGTAAATCATTACCTCATTTTCTGTCAATGAGATTCCTCCATCTTTGAGCATTCTTATCTTGCCATAACTATCATCCTGTGCTAATGGGAAATGGGACGGTCCCTTTTCACAGAGACTATAGGGGTGTTCAATGTCTAGTTTCTTAATAAACACTTTATTTTCTAACGAAACAGCTGCACCAGGCCTCTTCTTTGAAGACAAAATAAATAAATGTTCAGAATGACATGTCCTATAGTCTACTTCTTCATGAGATGATCCATGCGTGGGGAGTTTGGTTTGTTTTCTTCTTTGGTGGGTGCGGAGGGTGGGATTTACAGTTGTGATGGGAACATTGCTCAGGTGGAGCTCTTGTTTCTGTCACTCTCATCAGGCACAAAGATGTTTTCTTGCCTGAGAGCTTAGCTGCTAACGATTGCAGTTGACAACCTGTTGGTTTTTGTAGCATGAGGTGGTCATATTCTCAGGGACTAGCTGGTACTGCAGGAGATTGTGTCAGGATTTGCCAAGACAAGTTTCTATAGTTAGTGGAAAAAGTTTTATTAGAAGCCTAATCTCTCAGGGAGCTTGACAGTAAAAGATTGTTCTGGCTGCAGTGCTTTTGTTTCAGGATGTGCTGTTGCTTCAGGCCTCCTTGCTTGGCTGTGCAAATTGATCACGTGCTGGGTGCTGGATTGTTGTCCCTTCCTCAGGAACAATTAATCTCGTGTTAAGCTATCAAGCATGCATTTGGTGTAGAGGGAGCAGGGTGCAGGTGAGCTCTGTACCCAGGTTCTTCATTAGGAGTCTGTGTCTGGGCAGTTGGATGCTCCAGGAGGAGAGAGGAACCATTCTGCAGCCTGTGGGACCTGTCATGAGGGTGTTTCTTAGTGGTTGTGTCTCAGAATTGTTAACAGTTGTCACTGATGTGACTAAAAGCTAATGTGCCAACCTGCAGGTGACTGTGAGCATGAGGCAGGGAGTGTGTTTGAGCACATATTGGTGGATGGTGCTGGAACCCTCTTAGAAAACCTGGTGAGAGTTTTGATGAGCCAATTAAAAACATGTTTTCCAGCATCCTTCTTTCCTCTAACTCCCTGGCATGACTTTCAAGAAAATGTCTCAAAATGATGCTGTGGGTGAATTTCCACATGACCTTCCCTTCTAATGAGTGTGTCTCTAGGAGTGATGGGGTGCCATGGTTCACACGATTAGGTGATGCCTGAGACCTTAACCTTTCCAGGAATGTCTGCAGCGCCTGAGACAAGTGGTTGTCTCCTAACATGACCTTACACAAGGGATGAGCAGCTGAGCTGCATTGGATTCCATCCCTGTTTCCTTTGCCTTTTTGAGGTGTGGGAAACAAACATGGGGTTTGGAAGCTCTGTCTTTTCTTCCCACTCCTGCAGGGTCTGTTATCAGATTTCACAGCACAGAAACATTGCAGACAGTAGTTGATTAGCCAATTGCTCAGGCTGCTGGTATGGTCAGCTTTGGCTCACTTTGCTTTGTGTTTCAGGGCAACTGACACTTTACGTATGAGTTCCCACAATGTTTTTGATGCTGTCAGTTCGAAAGGAGCTGGTTTAACTACGGGCTCTGACAAGCATTACAGAGGGGTTGGGCACTTGTTTCTTCTTGTTCTTGGTTCTTGGTTGTCTCTGTTGCCATGTACCCATGTGAAGGCTCCATGCCCTTCATGACAGCTGCACCATGAGTTGATAATGCCGTGCTTCTCTCTCTCCCCACTCTGGCTTCAAATGGCTCTTGGTCTGATGATGGAGTTGTTACTGATGGAGCTTGGGATGCTGGTTTGATAGGGTGCAGGCAGTGGACCTCTAGCAGGAATGACCAGCTCCTCCTGAACATCACAACCCTGCCTCCTCAGGTCTTGTGGAGCGTGGAGCCTGTGCATGAATAAGCAGAGAAACGAAGTTTTGGTTCATTGTGCTTGGACTCTAAAAAGGTGGAGTCATGTTTATTTTAGTTGCTGCTTGGAGGGAGCACAATAGGCACAGTGCGTTTCTGGCACTGTAGCTCTGTCCAGGGTGGAATCAGTGTGTGGGACCTCGGGCTCAGACTGCACTGCAGGGCAGTGTCTGGTGTGTGGGATGCTGTAGGTCATGACCAGGGTATATTGAGTCTCCACGGCTGTTTATCCGCGTTGCACCGAGTCCTGATGTTCTTCGCTGCTCTTTTGTTTATTTAGATGTGCTTTTGGGGAGTCTCGCCTTCTCTCCCAAGAGGCTTGAGCTTGTTTCGAAGGTGGTGGTTTGGTGGTTTTTTTCTACCACCAGGTCTTTGTTCCTTCCCTGTATCTGTGTCCTGCTGTCCAGGGAATTCCTGGGAGCTGTGGGGAGTCAGAGGAAGTGGCTTCTGTTGATTCAGCAAACTGCAGCAGTGCATCACTGCTCTGCTCTGATTTGTACCCAGAACAAGCTGCAGATCCTCAGGGTTAAGCCTGGCATTAGCAGAGGATAAAGAGGCCTAGACACACTAGTAAAGCTAAAAACCACAGGTTTGGAGGGGCAGCAGCAAGAGAGCACACAAGAAATCAATTCTGAGTGATTTAATTTTTTTTTCTTAACATTTAGAAGCGCTTCTGGTGCTGTTTGTGCAATGAGTCAAGGTGTCCATATTAACTGTGTATTTACCAGTGCCTGCAGAGCCCGAGCAGTTGGAAGAAAATTAATTAAACTGTGGGGAAGTGCATTTGAAGCTGCTTTGAAGGTGTGGGTGTAGTTTGATAGGAGACCTGCCCTCTCACGGCTGGAAAAGGTTCTTTACCTGGCGAAGTGACATCATATCTTCTGCTGTTGTGGTGCATTTTGCTTCACCTGTGTCTTTTGTGGTTTCTCCAACATTGTCCCCACTACTTCCCTTATGACAGGCAGGCTCCTTGGTGGTGCCAGCATGTGGTCTGATGCCACAGAGCTAGAATAAATCCCAACCCACACACCAGTAAATAACTGCAGGAGGATTCCTTAGCAAAGAGAAGATGATAGTTTCTCCAGCATTAAAGCAGAGTGCAACTGCAAGACAACTACATTTGAATTTTGGTATTATTTTGAACTTGTGAGTGTAACTGCTGACTAATCAGCAGGAATAAATTTTGGTTTTTCTATACAAAGTGGAGGGATTTGTTCTAAGCGCTGGTTAAATAGTTTGCTCTGCTGTTAGTGACTCATTTGTGATCTGTGCCTGATTCCTGCAGAGAAGTTGACTTTCTGTAAGCATTTGTTTATTATTACAGAGTATTTGCCCTTTTTCCTCCAAGGTTTTGCTTCAAATATTCATGTTGTGTGGCAGGTGCTGGTTTTGCTCTCAGGCTGGGTGAGTGAATGTTTCAGACAGGCAGTCAGAAATGTAATATGCAGAGATGCCCTTCAATCATCTGTTATTTGGGTTTGTCCCTAACCCCATGTTTCTTTTTCATATGTTGGGATTGGTACCATCCCAACAGGTCTTTCTGTGGGCAAGAAAAACTGTCATTGCCTGGGCCTTTGGAACAGCTAAGAGCTTGTTTTCAGAGAAAGCAGCTTTCCTGGCTCCAGTCTGAATTCTGGGAGCAGCCTGTCTCTGACCTGTGTGTGGGTTTCCATCCGCTGATGGCAGAGCAGCCACTGCTGGAGGTCAGGCTCATTCATGAGGAGTCAGGGAGAGCCAGACTGGAGTGGCATTAGGCTCAGTAAACTGCCAGGATGCCTGAATAAACTGATTGTGGCCAGGTCATCATTATCTTAAGTGAGTCAGAGATGTGTCCAGGCTGTTTATTAAGATAATTGAGAGAGGGAGGGAGGGAGGGAGGGATGCTTGCAGTCCACGGACTAGGCTGGTGAAGTGGTGGAGTGCATTGCAACATCTGATACGAGAGAGAAGGAGCTCCTGGTCTTGCAAGGTGATGTATCCAAGGCCTGCTCCTGCCAGGATTCAGTCCCTGGTGCCACTGTCAGGCATGCACAGTGACATCATGCTAATGCACATTTCAAACATCATTGCTGTGAGCTCGTCTTGCCAGGCTAAAGAGTCACAACTCTGCTCAGGTTTCCTCGTGAGGCCTTGCTGCCTGGAAATTTTAGATGTTCTGGGTCAACAAAGCGTTTTGGGTTTGCTCTATCAGTGTCAGGCAATATTTGGGGGTGATAGGAGCAGTTGTGTGTGGTCACTTCTTCCTTGGTGGTGCCTGGTCCAGCTCCCTGTAGGCTTCCGAAGGTGGCTGCAGGTTTGCTTTGTGTTTCCTGAGGCATGTTTGCTCATCAGTGGTCCCAGGGGGTTTGGAAGTTTAAGTGTTTAAGCTCCAGTCACATGCTCAGCACTGCTGGAACAGCTCCAGAGGTACAAGTCCCCCAAAATCACCACATCTCACCATGCACAGACGTTGCAGGCGACCGAGAAGGGCCTCACTTAAAGGCAGGTAAGTGTCATTTTTCTCCTTCTAGGGAGCTATTGGGTGTAATGTGCTGGATTCAGACCTCTAGCAGGAATTATTTTGATGGATATGCTCTAAATGCATCAATGATAACTGGCTGGATTAGACAGTATCTGTGGGAGACCGTCAGGCCCTGCTCAGGAGAGAAAGCAGGGGCTCTTCTGGCTGGAAATGCTGCAGATCTGGCACTGTGTGGGAGTGGAAAAACAGAGGAGCCAAGTGCTGCTGGAGACCGGGGTTAACACCCACGGCTGCTCCTGTTTGGCCACCTGGGTCAGGTCTGGGATGCCAGCAGGTATGGCAGAGCTGTGGGAGGTGTTTGGCATAGCTGCTGACTCCTTTAGAAAACTCGAGAGCACAGAACTGCAAGGGTGGCTCCTTGATGATAGTGCCAGCCTCTCATTTTCATTAGCGATCAGCAAAAAAAGGCTGTGGTGTGCCTTAACCCTCCTGCCCAGGGCCAGCAGCGCATCCAACACAGAGAGAATGCCTTTTTTGCAGCCAGCTGACACGTTTGCCACTCAATCCCAGCAGAAGATCTTATAGCCATGGCTTCAGAAGAAGGTAACCAAATCCCTGACAGTGTATCTTGGATGAAAGTATCATCCTGTGACTGGACTGAGCCCAGTTTAATCCTGTTAACCTCAGAGGGGACTCCTGGGAGTTGGGTAACGTTCTCTGTAGGTCCTTAAGCTTCTCTGCATGGCTGTAATGTGGGAAGCAGCTCTTGTTGTGCCAAATTTCCTCCTCTGGATTCAGCGGTGCTGGCATGAACCTCAAAAAAGGAAAAAAAAGAAAAAAAGAGGGAATGATATCAATAGCAGTCTCACAAGGGAAGGTGAATATCTCTCACCAAAAAGACAGAGTCATCCTTGGAAAACAAAAAAGACTCTTGAGCGTAAAAGATATTGGCATATCTTACCAAATAGGTAAGGCTTGACAATTTCCCTTTTAAAGAAGACATCTAAGAGTCCAAAGAGCAAGGAAATGTGGTGATCATGAGCTGTAGATACAGCCCAGACTGAAACCTGGCTCTTTGATCCAAAAGGGCCACTGAAATCAAAGGGCTGCACAGGAATCTGTTTGAATGATGCCTTGAAGGGCTGGTTCAACCCTTTGGGGCATGTCTGTGCCCTTAGTTCATAGCACTGTGATGCTCAGTTTGCCATCCACCTGGGCTGTTGGTAGCCAGCACAGGGAGGGAGGCATCCCACAGCTTGCTGGACATGAGCCACAGAGGACCCCAAGACCTCTCCCCCTCTGGTTTCCCTGTGCTCCCTTCTGAGTAAGAACAGGTCCTCACCAGATCTTACCCAGCCTCATGCTTAGGTCCCTGAACAAGAAACCAGAGGTCATCTCTTTGGTTGGAAAGGAAATGCCTTTGGCATAACATCCTTGGAATGATCCAAAGTGGTGTCCTTGTCTGGAGAAGTAAGTAGATGCTCGCTGGTCCTGATGCAGGGGGGGGTGTATGTTTGTGTTTGTATGTGTAGTAGGAATTAAATACTCGTGATGGAAAGGTGGTGTTGGATTTCCAAGGGAAGAAACACATTCATTAAATGTGATCCACAGCACAAGGCAGAGGACTGGAAGTCGGGATGGCAAAGCCTTCAGGGTATTGGGCTGTGACACGGAGGTAAGTTTTTGCTGCAGTTTCCCCATCTGCAGTTCTGCATAAATGATTTAAAGTGCCCCACACTGACCGTGTGCCTGCGCTGGGACTGCCAGCGATGGATGAGGATAGCCTGGCTCTGAGCTGGGTGTGATTCCAGACAGCAGCTCTGGAGACCCTCAGCAGCACACCCCTGTGTCCTAGAGACTGAGCTGGGGTCTCTCGCAGAGCTCAGCTGCAAGCTCAGAGCAGCTGCTTGAGTTTGGGAAGAAGCAGGGAGCCACAAGGGTCCTTTCCCCAGGGACACCCAAGCCGGGGTGCAGGCAGCACACATGCTGCTCCCTGCTCCCTTAAAACCCCCTGAAAGAAAAGACTCTTTGTTCTAGGAGATATAGATTATATATATTTTAAGGATCCATGAATCATTCATAGCCCAAAGATAAAACTGAGCATCAGAGCCAGGGAAAGGCTGGGGCTGTGAGGCAAAGCGAGGAGCCTTCCATTATGTATTGTACTCAAACCTGACCTGGCAGTACCTCCTTGAAATCTTGCCTTGCTTTGGGAAGCCCTCTTTTTCTAGTAAAAATCTGAACTGCTCACCTACTTTGAGTGAATAATTGCAGGAAGAGCATGATCAGCTGCTTCCCTTGTTGTGCAGCTTGATGGTTGGCTTTTGAAGAGCTAAAGTGTATGTCCTAGTGAGTGTGCAAGAGCACAGCGGGGCTGTCAGGAAAAGCATGGACATGTTGGCTTGGAAGGAGAATGAAAGAGTCCTAGGGATGCTATGGGATAAAGCAGGGTTAAAGGATTAACGCTTAGTCTGGCAAACAGTGGCAGGTGAGGATTATTGAATGGTTTGGGAAGAGAGGCCAGGTGTTTTCTGACTGATCCAGGCACTTCCAGGCTCTGCGTGGCACAAGCCAGCTGTGAATGAGGGCTCCTGCTCGCCTGTGGTCACTTGGTGGTCAGCATGAAATGAGTTTGTGGGTGTGAGCCTCGTGCCTGGCAGGCAGATGTCCTTAGCTCAGAAAATGTCTGTGGTTTCTTGGATGGAAGCAAATGCCGATGATTAAATCCAGAGTGTGGCTGTATGATGGTGATTTGTGGTGTCCTGACCTCTTGCCAAAAAGAAATAGTCAACACAACCTGTCTGGATAGCAGCAGAACTCACAGCCAAAAGAGTGGAAAGGGAGGAGGAGGGACTGGTTGTTTGCTTTATTTTCTTTGTGCTTTGCTGTTGTTTGTTTGATTCTGCAATCTAAGAGAAGGGCTGGAAGTTGAGCTTTCACTTTATAAGCTCATGGTTTTCTTTCCTGTATCAGTTGTATTACAGTAAAAATTCATGTTCTGCTTGTCCTGATTAAATGGCAAAATGTTGTACCACAGCAGCAGGAAACACTCGTGTTGCTTTGCTATTTCCTTTTTAATTACTGTCACCAATTCATTGGCAAGAGTAATCTTATTGCTCAGGGCTGGAGAACACCTTCCCTTTCCATCGCTGTAAAGCCCCAAGGCTTGTAAAATGCACTTTTGGCAGTAAGGTGAAATACAGAGAACCTCATTTATTTGCTGCCCTTCATTTGTGCCAGCACAAGAGCTTGCGAGTCCACAGTCTAGCCTGGGTGCCTGGTATTGTCCAAGTTAAAAATAACCTCACTTCCAACTCTGCTCACTCAAAAGTTATTTTTCACCCAGAACCTTTCAGGGCACTGCTTTGCCAAACAGCAGTGACAGAACAAGGGAGAGGGTGACCAGTGGTGGGATGAGGGTGACAGGCACCCCACGGAGTCAGAGGGAAGTGGCCAAATCAGGGCAACAGGGCTGGCAGCTGAGAGCTTGCAGCAAGCAAACACCCTGACATGCGAGACGTCTGCTGCAAAAACTGGGAGAGAAATGATTTGGAAACATGTGCTCTTTCTAAAGCTTTTATTTTTTAATAGAGAAAACCTTTCAGGCCCCTTTTTAATTCATAATAAAGAGCAGGTTGAAAAGAAGGAGAGGGCAAATGAAGACAGTGAGGCTTGCTAACTTCCTTTAAAGCTGGAAGGTCACCTTTAAAAATGAATGAATGCACCGTTTGGAGGAAGCTCCAAGGCAGCAGGCCTGGGGTTCAGCACTAGAATAGGAGGCAGAACAAAGATGAAAAGAAGAATCCAGTTGGGATCTAGGAATAGCTGCAGAGCTGCAAATCCCCATGGTGGACTTGGGTGGAGGCGGTGTTTCGGGGAGCTTCTCTGCCCGCTCTCGGAAAGCTGCGGTTGTGCGTGGTGATGTGCTGGGGAAAGTTAAATTTGGAGCTGGATAGCCAGCTGGACTGCACAGGGGCACATGGATGGGTGCTAGCACTGTGGGAGTAAGCTGGGATCTGGGATAAAATTAAAGCACTGCCTGCCCATTTGCATTCAGGGTAACTCTACCGCTGCCTTTCCTGGTTTGGCTGTGTCCCTGCTGACTTTTCCCCTTTCCTGGGACTCCTCAGGGAGCGGGAAAAGGGTGATCACAGGGTGAATCCTGGTGATGACTTGCTGGTTCCCAGTGCCAGCTCTTCACACCTCTCCTTGACACCACTTGGGAGCTGCCTGGTGGGAGCAGGACACGAGTGGAGGAGTGACCCTGGCCTTGGTCTCAGCTGTGTTTGTCCTGGGCAGAAGTTTCCTGTGTCAGGGGAACAGTTCTTAGGATTCACCTAAGAACTGAACACATTTCATATTTAAGCAATTGCCTGTCTTTCCCTCTGAGCCAAGACGCAGGGGCATCAGACACATGCTATCTATTGCTTATTAAGTGGTTTAACAAGCCCAGCTAATTACAATGTACTCAAGGATTTTGTAGCTTATGAGAGCGGTCCCTGTTTGTTTGTGTCAGTGCTTTAATACATTAATACACCAATTAAACCTCGGGAGGTGTGCGTGCTCACACAGCTTAACATACGGGGAGGCATGTGGATGGTTTTCATGTCAGCTGGGGCTTCTCTGGCTCTTACAGCTCCAGCCCTGAAGGGATGCTTGTGGTTTTGCACTCAGCCTTGTCACTGGAGGGACATGCATCCCCTACATAAAAACATTCTTCTCCCTGCCCAGAAATATGTTGTTTTACAAGACTCAGGCAGACATGGGCACTCTGTCATTAAGGTTTCCTTCTCTCAGACAGGCCTGGGAGAGTTTCTCAGTCTTTCTTTCCTTCTCAGCGCTGATGATACAGGCAATTTGTGCCTGAAAGTGTTCTCTTCTCTGCCTCAATTAGTCCCGCGGGGTCAGCAGTGGGAGCTGCTGTCTGTGACACATGCATTTGTTTGCAAAGGGCTCGGCACATTCATTAAGCCACACGGTAACGAGCAATAATCAGTACACAAGGCGCCCAGCGTGAGCCAGTGCGGGGATGGGGCTGGAGCAGGCAGCGAGGGTCAGAGGTAAAAGCCTCCTCAGTGCACTCACAGCTCAGTGAAAAGAAAGCAGTCGTGGGGGGAGGAGAAGGAGAAACGACAGATTAAAGGAGATTGAGCAACTGTAATAAATACACTTGAAATTGAAGTGATTGTGTTCCCTGCGGAGCTGAAGTGCTGAGGAGGGTCTGCAGAAAGGGCAGCCACACAAAACCAGTGGCATTTTGGAGAGCAGGCTTACAGGGAATGTGAAATGAGTGGAAGAGAGCTGGCCAGGCTTTAATGCTGATCTTTCAGACACAGTTGGGAAGGCCACCCTAAACATCAAGTCTAGTGAAAAATAAAGATAATAAAAGGCAGGATGACGGGACTGACATACACCAGGCTGGCTGAGGAAGAGACTGAGACCGTAATGGGGCACTGCTGAAGTATCACAATGAAAGGAGAGGGGAGGAAGAAGAATGCAGGAGGAAATAAAGGGATGGAAAGCTGCAGCCATACAGATGCTGAGGGTATATTTCAGGCAGGAAAGTCCTTTTGCATGTAAGCAGCTCAGAGACAGCAAAACTGGCCTCACATCAAGGAGAGGTTTGGGATTTTGAGGAAAAGAGTGTGCTGGTTCAGAGGATGTGGAGGAGAAAGTGTTTATCTTGAGTGGGATACGTGGAGAACTTACACTGATGACAGAACAAACGCCAGCCTGAATCAGTGATAAGAGGAAAGAAGGATTACTAAATATTTTTCATCTGCCAAAATTGCATCCAGCTTTATGGAGGACGAAGAGTTCATGTCGGTGACCAGCTGTTCAAGGGCACAGGACCAGGTGAGCATCCTCTACAGATGGAGAGCACATCCTGAGGGCATGCACACGACTTACCAAGCTCTTTGCTGACATTTTAATTTGCCTGTTTAAAATTGGGCAGATGGATGAGTGGTGGATATAATGGGGACAAGAGACAGACCAGTGCGTTTGCTCTGGGAAATTCTTGGGAATCTTCTTAAACTTTAAAAGGATGTTGTGGGAGAACACCTGGAAAACAACGCTCTGTGAAGGCCAAAGCAAAATACCTCCAAGTAGTGGGAGGTCACACTCAACTAAGCTGCTGGCATTTCCTGGGGAGCTCACTGCCACTATATCTGAGGGAAATTCAGTGGCTATAGCACACTGAGATGTTCCACAAGTACGTGACAAGCACCAGCATCTGAAATTAATGAGTAGGGGTAAAATCATTGACAAATGCATTGGCAAAACAAGAGCCTGTGTAGAAATCTGCCCTGAGAGCAAGAGACAGAAAAGAGCTGTTGCTAAAAGTGTTTCCAATTGGAAAGAGGTTGAAAGTGACGTGTCCTGGAAGTCACTCTTAATCACCTGTGTTTTTCTTGATGTCTGCTAATGGTCTGGAAGAAAATGCTGAAGGCAGGAACCAGAGTCCTTTCTGCTGTAGCATCACAGACTGAGGGATTTTTCACCAGCGCTGACTATGGCCAAGGTCCCAAACACACCCAGAGCCTCTCCTGATTTGGAGTGTGTTTGAGAGAGGAATCCCTAGAGAGAGAAGAGAAGCAGAGAGAGAGTGACTGCAACTTATGCCACAGAGAAACAGCACTATACCATTAAGAAAGAATAAATGAAGCAAACTGGGCAGCTTAGGAATTTTTTGCTCATTGAACCCCTTCCAGAAACGAAGATGTGATTTTTAACAGCTCGGTAATTATTCATTCCTTCATTATTATTATTATTTTTTTAAATTTCTTCTCTCTCTACAATTCCAGTTTGTAGTCTGGAGACCTCAGATGACTTGATGTGAGCTCTGTTTGCAGGAGGGTTGCAGCCTGGCTGTGTAAAATGCGAGAAGTCTGAGTGAAGTTTTGAACTCTGGGTGCTCATGTGCACTCAGATATTGATCCGGGTAGGTTTTCCCACTACCTGCTTGAAAAATCTCTGCCCTGGGAAAAGGTTAAAAGACTTGATTTAAACTCTGATTGATAAAGAAAAGACTTCAAGGTGACCTTTTCAATGCAAGCTGAATTTGGGGTCACTTTCCAAACTCAGATTGCAATGAGGAAGCAGGATTTGTAGGGAGATTGATGGGTTGGATTAGTGCACACTGGCCTCTCATTTGGCCATGCTACCGATATCTGATGCTGGCCCTCCAATCAAGGCGGTTCAGGAAAGCAATTTATATAGTCTTGTTCGAGGTATTTTTGGATGAAATGAGACCTGTCCTAGGCTAGGGAGGAGAAACAGCTAAAGGTATGGAAGATCTCTCCACCATTTTAGCCCTCTCAGTTCTCTCCAGCATCACACACATATATTCATCTACAAATCACTGTTACCACCTTTGGGAGGTTCTTTTTATGCCTCTGGATCCTCAGGTAATTGCAAAACAATATTATCCTTTCCCACCTTCCTCAGCAGTCTTGCTGATTTTGGTCCTTTCCACTAGCAGTATGTTCTTGCTGTAAAACTTCAGAATACACATTTAAATTTCAGCTGTTAAGCCATATATAATATATATATGTAAAGGATATATAAAAAATATCTTGGTTTTGTAGCTGAAGATCCTCATAGGTTGCCTTCCCCATGTGCCTTGAATACCCACTTAACAATCATCCAGTCTTCAAACAGAGTTCAGTTAAAGCCAAACATGCACCTTTTCACCATCTGCAATTAATCATGTTTTCTGAGGCTACCAGCACTGCAGAATGTTTTCTTGAGTCTCCCCAGGGCCTTTAAGAAGAATTAACTGGGTATATTTCCTCTGGTGCAGACACTGATGTTTGGCCACAGGAGAAAACTGTAGGATTGTAGGATTCTTTTTTTTTTTTTTACCTCCTCTTGCACTCATTGAAATTTGTGCTGGATTTTGTGAAAACTCGCCCCAACCATATGGCTCATAATGGTGTGAGACGTTGCTGAAGGATGACAGACAGACAAATGGACAAATGTATATTGTTTTATCACCCCATGTTCTCGCCATGCAGGGAGTGTCAGAGACAATAACCCAAGATGGATTCTCATTTGTGACCACAATAAGGGCAGGAGGCAGCAGGGATACAGTGAAGCAATGCCACCAGGGAAGGATGCTCTAACAAGAGCTTGTGGTTCCTTGAACAGTGCTGACCTCCTGGTGATGAGGGATTTTCAAAGCCTAACCCAAGGAGATCTTTTTCTGCTTCACCTGTCACTCCTCAAAGAGGTTTGTTTCTGCCAAGGAGAGGAAGGTGGTGCTGCCTCGGAAAGAAGTTGGATCCCACCGTGGAACAGCTCTGGAGTCAATGCACGGCCGAGTCGCTGCCTTTCAGGGATCCTCTTCTGCAGGATGGACCCAGGGTGCTGCTAGGCTCCTTTCTCTCCTCTAGCCCTGCCCTGATGTTACCCCTCACTTTTTTTTTTTTCCCTACAGCAAGGGGAGCCTTGGAGGAAAAGTGGATTTCTCTTGGTGTGCAGCCTCACAGGAGCACAAAATTCATTCCTACTTGTGGCTCAGGCACAGGAGGCCAAAGGAGCACAATCATGCACAGACCTGGAGGGTTAAATGAGGACCAGCTGCTCTCCCCATCAGATTAGTAATTCCTTGGTATGATCCTCCTCCTCTTTATCCCTCTCTGCATAATTTGCTGCCTCTTAACAATAGCCTAAATCACCCAAACCACAGTAATTTTAGAGCCCAGCAGGCAGAGCTGTCTCACATTACTCCTCCTTCAGGGGTTTCCTTCTGCGGGAGGAGTTGGCGAGATGGAAAGAGGGATGTGCATGCAGAACAAGGAGGGAGAAAGCCAAGGAAACCTCGGGGAAAAACAAAGAGCAAGGTCCATTCCGGGCGTTAGGAAAACACGAATCTGAGGGAACACCTCATCAAGCCGTGGACATAAGAACACCTCCTGTGTTGGTCCTGCGAGGAAGGGAGCTGGGGGAGGCAGGAAGGAAGGAGAGAGATGAAAATTCGGCAAATTGGAGAGAGACTTTATAACGAAATCATAACTTGAGCCTGAGATCTGTCTCTCAGCACCTCGTGATTTTGCTCCATGTGGCCTCACTTCTGGAATTTTCTTGTTCCATGGGTTTGGCTGCATTAACCATTTGTTTAATGACCACCGAGCAAAGTGGGTTTTGGGAAGATGACTGGGCATGGGGCAAGAAATGGTATTACTACCTGGAGTCCACAGGAAAAAAAAAAAAAAAGAGAACAAGAAAAGCAGATGATGCTCTGTTTTTTTCAAAATTGTACTTTTCCTTTGTGATGATGGTGAGGATGGAACAATCAGAAGCACTTCCAACCTGCCTGGAGAACTGGCTGGAAAATGCAGAACACAAGGCCCTTTCATCAAATTTTTTGCTAGAGACGGCCCAGGAATTCTGTCAGAACAGATTTTCTGAAAGTCTTTATGTACTTCCACATCTGGAAGAAACTGCACTTTGTCTAAAACACTTCTTTATTTTGCACCCAACTTGGGGGCCAGTTCTTGCTCTGGACTTTGCCACGGGGATCACAGTTTTAGTACAGCATCTGAACCACTTCCAAACCATACCTCTTTCTTCAGTGCCACCCTTCTAATAGTCACGTGTTTTCCAGAGCGTATTCAATATATCTGGAATTTTTTTAGCAATTACGTTTTGGGCTAAATCCTTCAAACTATGAATCAGGGCAGTGACTGAACAACGAAACAGTAGTATCGAAACCCCCTAAATATTCAAAATTACAAGGAGAAACTTAATGCTGTGGCCTGAATCCTGTGCTGCAATACCTGCATGGGTGTGCAAGCATGGCACCGAGGTTGATGGCTGGGATGGGGATGACAGCAGCAGGATCTGGCTGGTGAGGCCAAAAAGGGCAATGTTTGACCACAGGATGTGTGTGTTGGTCAGAGACACATCCTGCTGTGGGAGTCAGCACCGGCTGGGCTGAGCTCTCCCAGCTGGCACCTGTTGGAGGGAGCAGTGGTGGTGCCTGGCACACTTTTGTGTCTGCCTGGGGTGAGGGGGAATGCAGGCTGATCGAGGCTGTTGCAAAGCTGAGGGAGATTTTCAGTGCTGCTCCCAAATGAAGGAGTGTGAGGAAGAGCCAGAGCAGGGATGAGGGCTGGGAGAAAGGCTTGTACAGCACGAGCTAGTTAAGCCAGCCCCGTGTGGCATCCTCCTCCTGGGATGCTGGGGGAGTGCCAGAGGACAGCAAAGGCAAAAGTGTGGGCTGAGCTCACTGAGAGCAAACTCCTTCCTACAAAGGACCCAGGAAGTAATTTCTGGCCCTGCAGCAGCTCAGCCATGGAGGGGCTGCTGCCTGTGCCAGGCACTGCAGTCTGCTCCCATCTCTGCAGTGGAGCACTGCCTGGGGAAGGCTCGAGGATGCTGAAAGCAGGCTCTGCCCGGCTCCTGGCCCCACTAGAGCAAGCAGTCAGCTCCCAGGCTGGGGCAGTCCATGGCCCTGAGCCTCTGTGGCTTGGGGGTGGAAGGTAAGCCTGTGTGTTCCTGCTGGGAGACATTCTCCAAGCTGCGAGGCTGCTGCTGAGACCAAGTCCCTTCCCGCTTCCTTGTGATTATCCATCTCGGCAATAGGATGCTGTTAAGTGTCTGATTACTGTGTTGTTAAAGCCTTAAGCCTGAAATCTGACTATCACGTGGTCCCTCGAGGGGCAGCCAATCCCCCTCCAGCCCTCCACCAGTAATCCTTCCTTTCCCTTGGAAAAATAGTAAAACAGAAAGACAAGTGGTATCTGTCTGCAGCAGCACTTTCCAATCAAGTGAAAACTAGCTGGAAAATCAAATCAGCCGGTAAGTTCCTGCAAAACACAACTTTATCTCCTTAAAATCTCCCCTTTTGAAGGGATGAGCTGAACAGCAATAGCTGCTGATGTAAAACAAACCATTATGCCTCCTATCTCCTCTCCAAGCCCCCCTCCCTGCAGACGCATGAGTCTGAGGGAGGCAGATGCTCTCTGAAGACTATTTTCCTCTGTTAAATAAATTCACTTTCAAATAATGTGTAATTAAATGTGTGGTATTGAATTAATGTTTAATTCTGAGTGCTTTGGCAGCAGGGGACCTAGGGGCCTGGCTGGTGGAAAGAAAACATGCTCACCAGAAAAACTCCCTTCTCCTCTCTCTTTCCCTTTTCCTCCCACCCTGCCAAGAATCCCAGTCCCTGTTTCCAAGAGCTGCTGGAGTGTATCAGTGAGCTGGTGAGGACAATGCTTTGTGTAAGATCCCTTTTGTGATACTTTGTCATAGGGCTCTTGGGCATTTCACCCAGTGCAAAGACCTCTGCAGCCCACTCCTTTTCCCCCTCTACCCATGTCTTGATGGTCTTAATCTTCACCCTCAGAAGATCCCAACTGTCTGCTAACGCTTGTGTACAAAAGGCAGAGCCTAAGTGTCCCCTCAGGATGTGAAGTTGGTGCTGGATATCTAAGGAGACAGGAAAGGCAGTTTGTCCTTCCGGCCTAGTGTCAGCCAGAAATTGAGAAGGTGCAGACGATACTGGGAATCACTGGGTGGTTTTTGAGTGTTTTGCCTGCAACGTTAGTTAAGGTTTTGGTCCCATCAAAGCGTTTTGTGTTCCCCTGGGAAGCAGCTGAAGAGGAGTTTCTGCATGCAGAGATATTGGCAAGTACAGGGTGAACCTGCCCCCAGGCTTTGTAGAGGTGACAATAGCAAGGGGCACAGGAGTGACTGTCTTAACCTGAGGGGACCTTGGCATGTGTCTTGAGCACAAGCAGGTTGGGCAAAGACTGGGGCACAACTGGGAACCCATTTACAGCTGCCTGCTCCCTCACCCCAACCCCGGCGGCCACAGTGAGCCTCAGGAACGTTGGGTTTCTTTAGGTAAGTCTTCAAGGTGTCCATACTAAAGGACATTTTAACCTTTGACAACATCTCAGGTAAAGAGATTTACCTTGTTGGATCAAGGAAAGGTCCTGTTGGTTTGAACTCTCACTTGAATAATTCTGGAAAGCCATAAATCTGCAGGAAGAGGAGGAGGTGGATGTTGTGCAAGTGCTGAGCCCACTGCTGTGTAAGGTATGGATGTGCTGGGGGGTCCTTTTACTTGCTGCTGTGGTCATTATCAGGCTGGGGGTGATGCTCAGGATCCTTCTTTTTGCTTTAACTCCTTTTCTTTCGTATCTCCCGAGCATGACTGTCATTTCTGCAGCTTTGTGCTTCCCAGCTGAGACTGCTCAGCACCCGGTAGCTGTGGGACACTCTGTACTGCTCTCTCCATAAAATAATTGCTAAGTGGTTTGTGCTCAAATTTATGGGACTGAAATGGATGAGAAGGGCTTGAAGTTGGTTTTGTTTTTATGGGAATGTCAGGTGGTTTAAGGTGAGAGAGAAGTTTTTGCTTAAACAGTGATTGCGGAATGGTGCCGAATGCATTCAAATTTTATTATTTTACAGATTTTTTTCCATGAAGAAAGTGAGAGTTTGTTTTGGTTTGGGTTTAAACTTTGCAGGTATGTCACACCAGGTAATGTCACCTGCTTCCAGGTGGTTTTCAGAGTGTTTTGGTGAGGGAGCCTGGCTGGCTCTGGAGTTGCTGCTGATGAGTTTTTGGTTTCAGGGGTGCTTGTGCTTTGCCTTTCTATCAGCTGTTTTACACACATACACACAGAAAAACTCCCTTTCCATTTCCCTTCGGCTCTAAGAGCACTGTACTTGTGCACTGTTGTTGTTGGTAGTCTCTGGGTGGCTGCTTTTGGAGCTGGTTCTGCAGCTCAGAGGGTGCTAATCCAGTCACTCCATGCTGCAAATCAAACCCCTCTGTGGAGCTTGAGGGCTGTTCTGCAGAATCTCTCCCTTGAATCAGGGCTGGCTGGAGTCAGCTGGAAGCTGAAAGGCAGCACTTTGGGTCAGGGCTTCCTCTCCATCTGTTATTGCAGCAGGAGAAGCCAGAGGAGCTGATGATGCCCTGATTGCCAGAGGTACGCTTGGAAGTTTTTCCAGCTTGGAAATGGTGGATGTCAGGTATTTCCAAAACATCAGAGTTCTGGCATGCAGAGGTTGCTCCTGTCCTGTTTTCCTAAGCTCGATTGCACTGAACTTTAGCTCCTAGCATAGATTGGTATAACTGGATAATTTTTTTAGCCAAGATTGTCCAGCTAAATGCGTCAAGGCCTGTTATTTTTTACCAAGGTCCATTTAACAGTATGTAGTGCTTTAGCTTTGGGTCTGCTGGGTCAGCTGAGCAATAAAGCCTCCTTCCCACCTGGGATCTGCACTCCTGCCTTGTGCTGCTCCCAAGGAATGAAGGGGATGGTAAGGAAATGAAAAGGACTGCAGAAACATAAAACAGCTTTCTCTTAAGGTCTTTGTGAAGGAGTGCGGTCGTTCTGAGCTGAAGGTTGTGGTGGCTCCACCAGCTTCCCAAAGATTCAGATATGCTTTACATAAATCTCTGTGATTTGTGTCAGAACTGCTTGGTGCTTATAATCACGACTTTTTTTGAGTCTAAGTCCTTGAAGGGTGCCTTGCAGAGGAACTTGGCAAAGACCCAGTGTCTGGGCACCGTGCCGAGTTGTTGGAACGTGTACCTGGGCCCTTTCCCAGAGGTGGCTCCTGTCAGAGCTGGGACAGAAGCCACCAGAAGCGAAGGGCTACCTACTTGGAGTCTAGGCAGAGACAAGAAACAGCCTGTTTATGTCTCCATTTTTTAAAATGATGTGGGACTGGTTCTCCCTTTGTTTACATGTACTTCACAGCAGTCCATGATTGAAATCGATACCCTCCATTGACTTTGATGGATTTGCACGGGGTGAGGAGGGAGACTTGGGCTCTGTGCAGCCTGCCTGTGCATTATCTTCTCTCTCTACGAGACAAATCTGAGAGAGAATGCCTCTCCAGCCCTCCAGTGGCAGGGCTTTTTGATCTGGTCCTACCTGAGGCGCGCTCTCTGCTCTGATCAGGTACATCAGGTAACTCATTGGCACGTTTGGTTCCCATCCAGGCTGCGATTGACTGCCTGACATGAAAGGCTCTCTGCTCGGTACTTACATGTCGTGGTGACAAGGTTTCCAGTGGAAATTGTAAGCTTTGTTTATTTGATTTTAATTGTGGCGGAGCAGCGGGGCTGTGCGGCATTTATTCACAAGAGTTATTTCAGCAGTGTCGAGGAAGAAATGAATGAATCACATTGACTCAGTGAGAACTTTGCTACCTTTCTGTGGACAACTTATGTAGACAAAAAAGAGACAATCCTTTGGCATAAATTAGTCGTTACAGCAAATGACTCAGCCACTGCTGAAAAATGTCATTGTTGTTATCATTTATAAAGCGCTCTTGATGCAAATGAAGCTTTAGAGGCTTACAAAAAATCAAGGCCATATCTACAAAGAGCCCAGGATCAGACCCAAATCAGGATACCCTAGAAACAGATCTAAAATAAGTCAGTTTTAAAACAGAGCTTGAACAGCAAGAGGGGCAAAAAATAGAGAAGTAAAAGAGAGAAGAAATGCCGTGATGTGAAAATGCTAAGGGAGGGAGGAGCTGGTGATGGAGAGGTGCAGGAAAGGACCTACCTTTAGGGAAAACAGGGTCACATGTGAGGGGGAGAAGAAAAATTTATAGAAAATTGATATTGGTCTTTCCTAGGCTAGAGGAGGAATCTTCTGATAAAGAGGGCAGCAAAATTAAAAAGGGAAATGTCTATAATTTTGCTCTGTTCCACCAGCAAGCTGCATGTTGTTTGTGAATTAGTAGTCAAGAGTCAGGACAACCACTAGAAATACAAGAAGACAGAGTGCTCACTGTCTGGGATTTTGAAAGAGGGAGATGTGAGGAATTAATTGAAATTAATTAATTTAACAATTGAAATTGACCTGGTGTAAAAGATCCGGCATTAGTAGTTTTGCAGTTTTCTCTAACTTAAGTACTGGCACTGCTCATGGTTTACTCTGTTTGGAGTTTGATTTGTCCATTTTCCTTCCGCTGTAGTCATCTGTGTCCAATCACGTGCATCCAGGTTTCAAGAGTATTAGCAAACCATGGTTTTAAGATGGTGGTTGTGATGGGAATCTGAAATGCAGAATTTGCAGTGTCACTGAACCCATCTCTTCTTTGTCTGATGCCCAGGACTGATTTAGAAATGAGACGGTAATTGGAAAATTAGATTCATGGAATGTTCTCATACAACTTCCCAATATCTGCTCATGTGATTGAAAAGTGGTGGTTATTCAAAACAAGGTGTTTATGTTGCACACAGCCTCTTACCAGCTCCTGTGCTCTACCTGTGATTTGGAGGTTGAGTTGAGGTCTCTTTGCCTTGACCTTGCCATAAACTAGAGAGACTCTGCAATATGAGCCTAAAAGATGGGAGAAGAGTCATTGAATCAGTGATGTAAGTGGAAAAATTCTGGTTTTCCACGCTCTGTCACAAGAGTCAGTGCAGAAGTGATCCACTGGGACATGGCAGATTGATGTATGAGAAAAGCAGAATTAATCTTGTTCCCTCTTCTTCTTCCCCTGTATCCCATGGCTGTGCCGGGTTGACAAGTTTAGCAAACTGAAATGTGTTTGTGTCTAGGAGAGGGACAGACATGACCAAGGACACATGGAAGCAGCGACGGGGTTTCAGAAAGCCACTTTTCTGACTAAATTCACTTTTTAAGCACAGATCAAGTCTGCTGTCCTGCAAAAGGTTCAGAGGTGGTTTGGTAAAGATCCCTTTGCAGATCCAGAGCTGCCACCCTTCTTCCTTGGCTCTTCCAGAGAAAGGGAAACTTTCTGCTTTGGAGGCCACGTGTAAAAGTGAGTGCAGTGTCCCAGACTCACTGCTGTTAACTCTCTAACTTGCCCACGTTCTGCCATCATTGAGCTAAAGCCATGGGCTATTTCCAGCCAGCTGCAGGTCAGGTGCTTTCTGTTGTGAGTAATGGGCTATTCAGAACAACAGTGAAGGCAAAAGTTTGAAACACCTTCCCTCTGTGTTAAACCTTGATGGACAACAAACAAAGTGGAGAATCTGCCCAAATTTTTTTCTGTGTCATGAAGAAACATAGTGATCCCAAAACAAGGACTGGAAGGTGTTTCATTGTAAAGTGGAATTACTTCAGTCTCAGGCACTCACATCCTTCCCGTAGGTGCAGCATGGCTTTGAATGAGTTTACACCACGCTGTCAATCCTGCTTATTTTCCTGTCAGGTCTTGCTGTGGCTTCTGCATAGGAACTTCTTATGAATTGTCTTGTTGTCTTGTTTTTATAAGTTAATGGTACATGGGGAGGAAAAAAAATAAAAGGAGTGGTACTTAGGGAGAGGCAGTTTGCATACACCTCGTCTGCAGGGCTGACTGCAACGCAGCCGAGACAGATTAGCACAGCACCGCCTGCCTAAAACAAATAAACACCAGCTGTTTATCAGACAGGGCTCGGCTTCCTCCAGGAGGAGGTAAACAGATTTATGCAGATGAACCTCTGAGGTGTCCTTGCAGCATCTTTCGTGGCTATTTGGCCTTCCCCGTGAGTTACAGAGGTGAAAGGTGAGCGCGACAACGCCGCTGGCCACACTGTGCCACGGGGGTTTGTCACTGCTTCGAGGTTAAATCCCATATTTTATAGTGGGTTGGGATTAATCACGGTGCTGATCTCGCCGTGAAGGGGAAAATTTGATCTAAACTTCGCTGTTTTAGGCCTCTAGCATGTGAAAAAGCAATTTATTATAACTCTATTATTCCATTTGTGCCTGAAATGCTATGAAGCAAAATTTATGGCTATTTGAGGTTGAGAGGAATTGTGATCAGCAAATGTGCTTTTCTGATTCCACATTAAGATCGTCCGGTTGCTGTCAAACTACTTAGCTTCATGACCCTTTTATTTTTATAACTACCCAAGTTTGCTTTAAATCCAGCAGTGCTAGGCAAGTCCACTACCACGAAAGTATTGCTTCTCCCTCAATTCCACTCTGTCTGCCACAATATCACATTTAATTCTTCATATAAATTTTCCCTGAAACTTCTTAGGTGACTCTAACAACTCGCTGTAAAGTCTGGTTTTGAAGACAGATGGGATATTATTTTAATAATGTAGACATGATTACACTGTTTGGATGCTAGCTCTCAGAAATGTCTGATCACTTATTGAGATGTTGTTGGGCGGAAAAATTTGGAGCTGAAAGTTTTTGGTAAGACCCTGGAGAGTTGAGAAACAGAGGTTTGCCTCAGTTCTCATGGTGTTACTCATCAGAAGTATAAAAACTCTTAAATAGTATTGCTGGTTTTTCTGAGACTTTCCTTTTAAACTTCATGTTACACCAAACGGGACAGTCTGATTGCAATTGCTGCATTTCTGAGTTTTTAAAAATGTCCTTGGGCTCCTCTTACTACAAGATCATTCCTCACAGCTTTCTTGATTGCAGCTGTTTGGGAGACCAAGAATGAAAATACATGTTTTGTCAATACAGTAAGACCAAGGTAATGTAGTGATGAGTGCTATAGAAATGCTTGCCAACACAAAGAGGATAAACTCCTTTCTTTCTACTCTATTAAGTAAATTGGTGCTATTTGAGCTTTTCTGATATTAGGATTTTCCTCACCCAAGTGCATCACTTTACATTTCAACACATTACATCTCAGATTTCTCAAGGTACACCTTAAACACTCAGCTAAACCAGGTGGAGAAGGCAAAGTCTACATGTGATTTGTTCTCCCTGGCTGTCACTGCAGGTTTAAAACCAAAGTCATTTTGGATGTGCCCACCAAAGCTGTGCCTTAATGTTACTAATAATATTAATATCGGTGAGAAGTGGTTTTCAGTCTGTTGAACAATTAAGAAAGGTCAATGGGAATTCCCAGAGAGGTGTCTTTCATTACAAGGCCCATTGCTTGCGCAATCTCGCAGCATCCGTCTTCCCAAGCAAGCTGAGGGCCCAGAGATGGCAGCTCCATAAACCTGCCTCTGAGCTCCTAATTAAAAAGCTTAATTGCATGAAAGCCATTAGGATGCTTGTCTTCCAGTGGACTTTTGATGCATTAAGTGGTACCTACGCTGTTGTGGGACACGTGAGACCCTCAGGTTGGTACAGGTGCCTGCTCGGGCGCCTGGGTGGCAGGAGATGGTGGCAGATTCTGGTCTGTGTCAGAGATGGGTCAAGGCTCAAATGTGGTCTGGTTTTATGAGGAAACAGATTCAGGGTTATGAATGTCCCTGGGTGGTGGAAAGAGGGCACTGTCCCATGTAATGCCTCTGCTTGAGGAGACCTCTCATACGTCAGCTTTTGCTCACTGAGCTCTGGAGAAGAGTGCACAGCTCTCCACTGGCCTGCCATGACCATCAGGCTGAAGCTGGGAGTGGTCTGTGCTGTCACAGCTCTCAAGGGAGATGGAAATCTCTGCTGAAGGACAGTCTATGGAGATGAAGTTTTGGATGCTGTGCCTCCAGAAAATGCTGTGGTGGCTTTGCATCTCTAACTGCTTCCACAGTTCATTCCAGGCATTAACAAAAACCCCTTTTTGTATTGCTGTGGAGTTGTAGGGGTGCTGTGATGCCAAAAAGGTGCTTAGAGGTTTGGCAGCTGTGCCTGTGTTGTCCTCAGAAGAGAGCAAGTTCTCCCAGCTACCAGTGGCATTTAATCATGACACAGGGTCAGTGGGTATCCCATAATCACTTACTTGCCCCTGTAGGTGCCTGGTGTCTGGGCAGATTTAGCCCTTAGGAATGACCTGTTAGCTGAGCAAACCGATTTTCACTGGCCTCTGTACCCCTGGTAAATTAAAAGCTACTGCTCTCCTGATTCTTCCTGAATCCTCGCTTGCTACTCCCCGTCAGTCCTTGCTGTCCTAAATGTCAGTGGAAAGGATCATTGAAACTAATGGGTTCAGTTCATCTGTTGTGCCAGTGATGGTGTCCTGGGGTGACCTTCTTTCCGAGGGAACAGTGGTGTGGGGGAAGGCTGCAGGGACAGGGTCCTGCTGTGGGGCAGGATTTGGCACTTCCAGCCAGCTCCTGCTCATGCCCTAAGGAGCATGGAGGGGGTCACTGGTCCTCTTCCTCCTGGGAATGCTTTGACTTGCCAAGCTTCAGACTCAAAAATCTGTCACGTTTGAGTTTAAACTAATCCCAGATGAAATGCAAAACTCAACAGGACCCTCTAATCTCGCCTGGCCTTTCATCGGAAGGATGTGACCTTTGCTGCACCTCACAGGAGATGGATTATTTCCAGGTTCATTCCAAAGAGATTCATGTCTTTGTAGCAGAATTTGCCCCGAAGGTTCCTCTCCCTGAGGACAAGCTTGCCACGAGCTTGTCATGAGAACTGATAAACCTCAAGAACTTTCCTCACAGATGTTTTGCATGAGACTAACTCCATCGCAGAGATGGCTGCGTTCTGTGGGTGGGTAAAAAAGATCCCCGCAGATATTTTTGTGAAGCAATTTCAGTTCCCTTGCAGCTTGCGAGAAAATTGAATTAGTTGTTTTCCGTTCCCTGAATTAACCCCGATTCATTCTTCCCTCAACCCTCTCCCTCTTCCTCCCCTCCCTCCAACAGATGTCCAGCATATTAAGAGGAGAGACATCGTTTTGAAGAGGGAGCTGGGAGAAGGTGCCTTTGGGAAGGTGTTCTTGGCCGAGTGTTACAACCTCAGCCCCACCAACGACAAAATGCTGGTGGCAGTGAAGGTAAATCCCAAGGGCGAATGGCAGAGAGCAGGGCAGGGGCTGGCCAGTGAAGCGAGGCTGGATGAGCCCCCGTGGGAAAGGGAAGCAGGGGAGGGGTGGGAGCCATGGGTGGAGATTTATCTGATGCTGGAGATTGTGGTAAATCCACTTAGTCACGCAAAGTTTCAGTGTTTCGCTTCAAGGTTGTCTGTTCTCACCAGTGCCAAAGCCTCCCTTCCCTGCCGACACACAGACAGACAGACAGACAGGTCTGGAAGCCATGAGCTCCCGTGAGCGCAGTGTGGATCCACCTCCCTCCACCAGCCACCGGGGCCCTGCTCCTTCTGGATTTCATCTTTTTGTGTAGCATGCAGAAGCCGAAACATAAAAAGGCCTCAGCAAAAACGAGCAATGAAAGCTAAGCGTGATGAGCCAATTTTCTGGGATCGGTTTGCTGCAAGATGGGCAAAGCAACTCAGCTCGGCTCCGCTCTGCTCCTGCCTGCCTAGCCACAGGTCGCTCCTGTTTCGAGTGTTTTCAGCCAACACGAGTTCAGCTTGGCTTGTGCCGTGCTGCTTGCATCCTTGTGATATTCCTCGTGGGAGCTGTGCCCCATCGGTGTGGCTCAGGGCAGAGGAGAACACTCAGTGCAGAACTGTGCTCTCCTCTCAAGTGGCACCAGTTGGCAGAGACACAGTTTAATCCCTCGGATTTAACCGATGCCTCCTCACTCCTTGGAACGAGGTCTGCGTTTGAACCGGTGCTCTGCAGGGAGAAAGGTTCCACCATTCCCTCCAAAATGCTGGAGGCATCCAGTTACTTGTGATTTGTTCTAATCACTGGCAGCTCAAGTCTTTTTTTTTTTTAGCTCAGATGTCCTCTTTTGCTCCGACAGCGAAGTGCAAGATTGCACCTTTCACCTCTGGGACTGGTTGAAGCCAAGGACACGAAGACACCCCCATGATTAATTGTTTGATTATAGGGCTGGTACCTTCCTCTCAATGTCAGCCATCCCTCAGCCAGCCTGGTTCCCGAGTCTCTTCTGGGTTTCATTTGCATGTAGGCAGAAACAGCATCCGAACTTGTTTCGGTTAATTGCTACTATGAGCTTACATCTCCAGAGTGCCTTTCATCCTGCAAGATCATACAGCTCCAGCTCTGGAGCAGGGCCCTGGAAATCTGGCTTCTTGCCAGCTCTGGGAGTGGCAGGGAAAAAAAATCCCTCTAATTTGGCCCACATTATAAGTCTGAGGGGGAAAAAAAAAAGAAAAAAAAAAAACAGGAATAAAGGCTTTACATATTAAATTGAGATTTGGCTGCAATTCCTGAAGATCTTGTCCCCAACTGAGGCTGAGAGCTACCTCCCCAGTCACTGCAGCTCAGGGCAGCAGCAGAACATGCTGGTGAGGGCAGCTGAGTCCACAGCCCAGAGCCTGCCTCAGCCCTGCTCTCAGGGACTCTCTCCCAGGGCCGAAGGAAGTGCCTGTGTTACTCGCTCACTTAAATGGACTCAGATTTTTAGCAGATCTAAAGGTTGCAGCCCCGCAGATAAGCTGAGTTTTGATGTGAAGGCATGGACAAGCTTCCTGTTTTATTCAGCTTGCTTCTAAAAGCGTCCTAAGAAATGCGCAAACACTGTATCCAGCGGAGTGTTAAGGTGACAAAGTCAAGTACTAGAAATGCTGGAGGGGCTGTATTCAGGGCATGTCCTCTGAACACCTATTTTTTATTTCTCTGTGGCTGCTCTGTTGTGGTGATCACTCCTGTGCTGACACCTCCCTAGATGTGAGTGTACCCCTTTTCACAGCCCCCCAGCAAGTTACTGGGGTTGTGTCATCCCCTTTTGCAGAGGGCAGATGCAGAAGCAGGAAAACTGAGCTGAAGAGATCTGCTTTAGGGGGAGGATGGACTTACCAACCTCTCTCTCCAGCCCCATGGACAGCAGGTACCTGTCTCAGAGTGAGCCCTGCTGCAGCAATAAACATGTGGTGCTCGTGGAGACCTGGCCTTGATGCTGCCTGCAAGGGGATTTTGCAGGTAATATTGGAACAACCTGCACATCATGATGACAGCTGCAACCTGCAGATGCTCAGGGACTTGCCAGAGTTATGGAGGAATTCTGCGATGAAGGCACAAATAAAAATCCACCCCCAGCCTTCCTGGGAGAGGCATTCCACTGGTTTTGCTGAGACATCCCTTCTCTTTCTTTGGTCCTGGTCTTCTTTCTCTCTTCTATCCCTTTCAGCTCCTGTTTCCCTCATTTCTAGATGCTTGGCTGTGCAACCTTAGTAATGGGGAGGGAGTTAATAACTTTTTTTTCTGGTGTGTGATATCAACAAATTTGCAATCTTAACACCTTATAGAAATGATTGTGTGTGAAGGGGATGAAACCTAAACTCATTGCAGCTTGAAATATTATGTGCAACTACAGGAAAAATGGGGAGAGAAGAGTCATGGGGGAAGGGACTATTTTGCTTTAGAAAAATAGGGTGGCATCAACATTATGAAGATATTAAATGACTAAAAGTAATTGGGTGCCTTAGATAAGGATGGATGCTTTGCCATCTGCACCATGTAACTAACATTCATCTGAATATTTCTAGTCAAGCTATCCCAAAAGGCAAAGAATTAAAATGGATTTATGCCATGTGAGTAGCAGTTTGGGGGCAGAATCAGATAAAGCAGTGTCCTAAGGCTTGGGGAAAAGCCTCACAGCTCCAAGACCTGCCCCAAGGGCATCCTAAAGAGTCCTGGCATGTGGAGAATTTGGAGAATGCGACTGAGAACCAGCAACTCAAAACCAGCCTCTTCATTTTCTTAAATGCTTGCGAAGAATGTGCTGATTCTAGTGGCCATTCCGTCTTGTCAAATGGTCCCGACTTAAACTCTTTTATCAGATTCCCTCCCTTGATACCTGAGACGACAACAAGCTGCTTTCAAACTAACTCTCCGGTGCAACTGCACAATAATGCATGGACAAGCCAGAACCCAGCCCTGGAGAATCCTCTGTTGTCATCAGCTGCAGCCACAGCAACATCTTCATGGCAACTCTGCAATGTTGGGCTGGTCCACACCACCTGGAGCCTGCAAGCTGCCTTGCAATGGCAAAGTGGCGTTCCCGAATTGTGGGAGATGAGATATTCTCAATAAGGATACTGATTCCAGCATCAGTCTGCCAGGGGAGCTGTTATAAAAAGCAGGGAATAAAAACATGATTTTAAAAATTATGAGGAAAAAACTTGACAGTGTCCTTCTTCAGAGGCAGTTTGAAAAATCCACACAATAACTGCACAGCCAGGCAAATCCATCTTCTGAATAAAGGCAGTGTAGTCAGCTATTTCAAAATAAAAGACAGATAGCAGGGACTGTCTGGCTCAGGAATTTAATAATAATGAGATATGAAGCCATTCGCCCCTAGGTCACCAGTATAAATTCTGCCCAAGCTGGGAATAATTGGAAGCTATTACCCTCTGAGGCATGTTTGCTGCTGCCTAGGAAATGAGTTGGGGAACCCAGTGGGGCAGTAACCACAGGAATGAGTAACCACTGTGATGCCACCAGCACAGCTGGTCCGGCTCTTCCTCTCCCTTCCCTTCCCTCATCAGCTCCTCTGCCATGCCGTGACCACTTTGTTCTGGCTTTTCCCTCCATTTCCCCCCAACCTGAGCCCACTCTGTGTGTGTCTGCATCCCTCCTTGCAGGCTCTGAAGGACCCCACGCTGGCAGCCCGCAAGGATTTCCAGCGGGAGGCAGAGCTGCTCACCAACCTGCAGCACGAGCACATCGTCAAGTTCTACGGCGTCTGCGGCGACGGCGACCCGCTCATCATGGTCTTCGAGTACATGAAGCACGGGGACCTCAACAAGTTCCTGAGGTATATGGGGTTGGGGGAGCAGGAGGTGCAATGGGGCTGCCCCATGGTTGTGGGAAGTGCAGAAGGTGAGAAGGCTTTCAGATTGAGTGAGGAAAAAAAAAGTGGGTTTGGGAAGTAAAGGAGAGATTTTGGGTTTGGCTGCAAGTGCAAAAGGCTGAAGTTAGAAGAAGATGCAATTATCTAGACAGCAAGGAGAATAAAACAGGGGTTAGTGTTTCTAGGTTTGGCCCAGAGAAGCTTTCTTGAAGCTGCAGAAAATGTGCTTAGCAAAGATACTGAAGTTATAAGCCTAATAATGGAACATTGTGCGTTATTACAAGACATACAAGTGAGTATTGTTTGTAACAGGTGTGCTTTTAAGTGACTGGTTAAAACAATTGTCTGTAAACTTTAGAAGCATGCTATTGGCTGAAAAACTTTTAAGGATGGTCTGTGACTAAGAGATTTTGGGTCGTCAGCGCAGGCGTGAGCCGTGTACCACCTCTTGTGTACATGGGGCTGATGCCTGAATGAAATAATAAAAAGCTTGTGGAACACCTGCCTGAGCACCAGTCCCGTTTACAAAGTAATGCTGACAGTCGGTGAAGCTTGTCCTAGCTCAGTGATGCACCAGTGCCATTGTTGTTCAGCGGGTATTGAGTATTGAGAGATGGTTGTTCCAAGGGCAGCTCGGAGGAGATGGTGATCCTCGCCAGATTTAGGGCTCTGTTAGCCCTGTCCCAACATTTCCTCTTAGGTAGTCTCAGGAGCTGTGGAAACCAGGGTTTTCTTCTCCCACCTCAGCAGGTTTGAAGCTGCAGGAAGCGTGGCTGTGATCTTCTCTGACACAAAGCAGGAAGGCCTCTTGCCACCACACCCTCAGTCACCAAGCTCCTGCTTCAACAGCACAAGGACCAAAACAATCCCTTGAGAAATTTGTGGGTGTCCTTGATCTGTTTTGTATCCTGGACGTTTACTGGTTGCTGGTTCTCATTTCTGCATTCAGAAAAGACCTGAGAAATGCTGGAGGAGTCTCAGGCAGTGCCTGTGGGGTCCAGTGCCTGATCCCTGGTCCCTAACCTGTGGCACCAGGCTACTCATGAAGTCAGGCAAGGCCTGAAGAAGTGCCATAATTACCTTCCCTGTCTCTAGAGAGATGCAAATTGCCAGAGCCCCCAGTGCCCCCCATCATCATTCAGCCATTTCATCAGCCTGAGGCAGATCATTTGTGTTCTCTGTATCCACCAGCAGCAAGGGCCAGGGAGCAGCTGTGGGAGAATGTTTATGGTGCTCTTCTGCCACAAAACAGAAATTCCACTCTGAAACCTGCGTGCGAGTGGAGTGGTACTTACCTCTTGAAATAATTAGTAGTTTTATTTCCCAATATTTAGAAAATTGGACCCTTGATATTTTCCTGTTTTGACTGCTAAGTGTGAATATGATTGCAGGAGGAACAAGAATACTGTGCACGGCAGGTCTAGATCTGGGGTTGGGATACACTCCGTGAGTATTTTTCTACCATCACAGTTTCTGACCAGGAAATGCAAGTTTTTCCCTGAGGTTTTCAATTCTAATCAATCATCCACACCAGAGGAATATGAGGAGGGATCCTAGAGATTTCTTCTGTCCTCTGCCAAGTAGTGCCAACCTGTCTCCAGCTTCTTTGGGGCATTTGCAGGGCAGTGGGTGAGCTGGGAACATTCCTGCATTGATTTTCCTCCTCATCTTGGAATGGTTTTGGGTAGATTGAATAGGATTTTATAGCTCATTCTCTGTGTCAAGCTCTGGATAGATTCAACACATCTTTTGCAAGATAGGACAAGTGAAGGCTGTTGGCTTTACAGAGCTCCTCAGACCCACATTCAAGGGGGAGCCGCCTTGGTTACTTGGGACCCTCTTTTGTGGTAGCCGGAGGGCTCAGCAAGCTCCCAGCAGCAGCAGATTGAATTCTGCCACCAGCATGAAACCACAAGCTGGGCTGAAACGGTGTTTTAGCCTAGATTGGTGATGCAGTGTTAAGGACAGTGCCTCAGCCTTGTGACCGAAGTCAGGCAGTCTGAAAAAGAGAATGAGAAACGCTCTCCTTCAAGTGCTTCACAAAGAAAAGCTCAAAATTGACCCATCCTTTTTCCTGGCAGAACCAGCAACCTTATTCCCTCAGAGGAGTCAGATATTACAGCTCAGGAACAACCTCTCTCACTGCTCTAGTTGACCTCCCAAAGAGTATAGCACAAAACAGACTCTCTCACTGTCTCAGAAAGATGTCTTGTGCCCGCTGCCAATGCCTGCTGGAATTGCTTCACTCAGCAGTGTGCTCCTAAGGCTGGAGCCTCCAGCCATTCATGCTGGAGCCATGGATCCCTCACTCCCATGTCCCAGTCCTTCCTTGGGACACATCTGAGAAACACTCGTGCCCCATGAAATTCATCTCCAGTCTCACTGGAACAGAAAGCTCGTATTAGCTTTGGCCTTTATGAAGGAAAATAAACTTTTCCAGGTGTGTGGTCCCTGAGATTCTCATCTTCCAGCTGCTTTTAGCTGCCAGCTTCTCCTTCCTGTGCAGCCTTGGAAAAAGCAGCTGTGTGCTCATTTCCCTGCACGCTGGCATGTGGTAGGCAGTGAAAACCCTTTGTGTCCCAAAGGAAGATGGCTTTGGGGACAAGGGAGCTTGGACCCTGCAAACAGGTGTTCAAAATGGCCAAGGGGTCATATAGAAAGAGAGTTTGGGCTTAGTCAGGTGAGGTGTCTGCTGGTGGGGGATGGGGCTGCAAGGGGGTCAGGAAGGGCTGGTGATGCAGAGCTGCTTGGAATCCCTCAGCAAGCAGCAGTTTTTATCAGGGAATAATTCACCCAACCTGCAGCAGGAGACAGTGACTCCCAGGCACTGGAGGGTGGGGACACTGGGAGTCTGTAAGAGACACTCAGATGGACTTTTCCTAGTTTAACTGCAGAAATTGGAAAAGCAGTAAAATGGAAGAGGCTCGCTTTAGACCCAGTTTCCTAGAGAAAAGCACAATAAATAAATTCCCCTCAGTGTTGTTAGAACTTTGTGTGCTTCCCAGAGAACAGAGAGTTTTAGTGACCTGAAACATTAGCTGGTGTGGCAAGGGGAAGCACCAGGATCAGCACACACCACCTGGATTAGCCGTGGCGTGTGCTGGGATGGCTCCTCGTGCCTCCCAGGGCTGCCATGCCACAGCAGACCCTGCTGCCTGCACCAGGGCAGGCTGTAATGGCTGTGTCCTACCTCTGAAAATACTGACAAAAAAGGTCTTGGCATGGAGAAATACTGGCATGGCCTTCAGGGAGCATCCCTAGGCATGTTGTGCCCAGGACTCTGCCTGCAGGTGGGGTGGGGGGTAAGGCTGGGTGTTCCCAGCACATCCCCCCGGCTGCCTGGGGGTCTGCAGTGACCACATCCCCATCTGCTCACCAGGGATGTCCACTGCTTCCTCCTTTTCCTTCCGTCACTGGTTTTCCAGCTTTTGTTTCCTGCCTGGATCAGCAGCAGTTTTGAAGTAGGGATAAGAGCAGGCTGCCATTGCAGACCCTCTCTGCAGTCTGTAGTAAGTTGTTGCCATTTGCTGTTAGCTCAGACAGGCAATAGGCTTTGTTGGAAAAGCTACAGGGTCCTGATGTTCACCTCCCTGTGAAGCAGCACCGTAGTCGGACTGTCTTGGGACAGAAGGGGAATTTCAGAAGAGGAAGCCAGAATGGTGATTTTTTTTTTTTCCCCAAAAGCCTCCATCAATTCATAATGGAGAAAATGTTCTTTAGCAGTGAATCTACCCAATTTTATGGCCTCTCTTATAGGCATACCCTTCTCATGTTCTCTATAGCCTTCTTTACATAACTAAATGCGCTATCATCCTTGCTGTTCATTTCATAAATGCGTTGATTCTTCTTCCTTCTGGATTGTAACCATTTGGGATGGAGAAAGGGAGAGAGAGACATGTACATACTATATAGGACACACTGAGGATCACCTCAGAGAGAACAGTATGAAACCCTCAGAGGATTTGCTGTGCTGTGTGTTAGTCACAAGGAGGAAGGTCACAGCAACACCTCTTGCATTTCCCTAGATATGGAGGCTTTTGTTATTCCACCTTCACAAAGGTTACCACGGGGTGAGCTCTGCCAGGGGAAGAAGCATCACAGAGGGAGCACGACAGAAAAGCTTGGCACACAGCGAGGAAGGGACAAAAATAAGGGGCAGGACAGGAATAAGACTGACCTAAAGTCCTGCATTTACAATGCACTTGGCTCAGCAAAACATTTCCTTTTGTTGCCCAGGGTGTTTTCTCTGCCCCTGCTGACATCCAGGGCTAAACTTTTCATCTGTGCTCATGCTGTCACCGTTCCCAGTACCTGTGTTAGTTCTGGGATAGCTCAGGACACAAAAGGGATTTTACAGGGATGAAGCTGCTAGTGTCTCCTCTGAAACATTTTCTGTGATCTCTGGCTGTATTGATATCGATCAGGGGGTGGTTTGTTGGTTGATATGGAGCAAAGAGACAAGGCTGTTTGGGATTGATAAGGATATTAGGTAGAAGAAATATGGCATCTGTGGAAGAAAAGGGTGTGATATCTCTGCCTTTGGGGAATTTTCAGTGGTGTAAGGTTTAAATGGAGCAAACTTAAATATCTGGAGGCTCATTAGTTTTGCAGAGGTCTTGCCAGAGAGGAGTGTCCAGGCTGCCTCAAGCCAGTGGTCCCTCTGTCCTGGCAGTCTGTCTCCATGTGTGGCCATAAGAGGTTGTGTGCAGCAGACAGGACAGGATAAGGATGTATGGCACCCACTCACCCAGCCAATGTTCTCTCCACCTCCTGTTTTCCTAAGCCTTTGTCTCTTCCTTTCCACTGGAGCTGTGTGTCTGTCCTCACAGTGCAGAGCTGGGGGCTGGTCCCCATCCAGCAAGAGCAGTGACTGTGTGGGATTCCTGTCTTTCCTGGTCACTTCTGAGACCCAACTCTGTACTTTCTGCTTCTTCCTCCCTCTAGGGCACACGGCCCAGACGCTATGATCCTCGTGGATGGGCAGCCTCGACAAGCCAAAGGGGAGCTAGGGCTATCCCAGATGCTCCACATCGCTAGCCAGATCGCCTCTGGAATGGTGTACCTTGCCTCCCAGCACTTTGTCCACAGAGACCTGGCCACCAGGAACTGCTTGGTGGGAGCCAACCTGCTGGTGAAGATTGGAGACTTTGGGATGTCAAGAGATGTCTACAGCACTGATTACTACAGGGTAAGGCAGCTGAAGTGGCAATCTGATGCTCGGAGCAAAGGGAGATAGGAAGTGTTAAAGTAAATCAGTTTTTGGAGCCCTAGGGTTCACTTGCTTGGTTTTTCCCTCGTCGAAACATGCACAGAAGTTGATCAGGCATCCCTAAACCACTGTCCTTAATCCTGTTCAGTCCTGGCCGTGCTTGTAGTTCAGACACCCATGCAGATGCCTACACACAGACTCTGTGATTCCCTGGCACACAGTCACATGCTTCTGGATGGCTCTGAAGTCATTCCATCCTTACTGGCTATTTTTATTCCTTGTTTTTTGAAGACATTGACAAATTAAAGGTAATCCAAAGAGATGATAAATACTACAGGCCGTGACCTCTGGTGTTAGATTAAAGAAACTTAATACAGGGACCTAGAGAGAAGGCAACTGAAAGACTGACTGATAAGTGCATAAAATATGGAAGAGGAAATAATAGTCAATTTAGGTTTGACCTCAGAACGCTTTTCTTTCCAGCAGGGTCATCATTTAGACAACGGAATAATTTGCCAGGGGTAGGTTGCTGAGAGCCTGTCATTAAAGAACTTCAGGAAGCAACTAGATAAAAACGCCTGGGTTTAGTGCAGAGGCTAATCCTGTACTCGTCTCTGGGGAGAGACTCAACGAGCAAGGAATGCCTTTCCAGCCTCTTCTCCTGTGATTTGTGCTCACACTGTCCCCTTGTCTGGCACACTCCCTCTGTACCTGTCTCACTGTCCTGCCTGCCCGGGATGGCAGCCTCCCTGGGGGAACACCGTGTTTCTCTCCCCAGCTACAGGAGAAATGTGATGTGCAAAGTGTTTGGAGCACACTGGAGTAGGGGTTTGTCTCTGGACCATCCTCCAGGAGGGAAGGGTTTTTTAGGCTAAGGAGCCGTGGTTTCTAGCCTGATGCTTGGACTAAGGCTGATTTGTTTCTGCTTATGACGTGGATGTTTGGCTTTGAGGATGATTTCTCCCAGCTACCTGGAAAGGGGTGGCTTATTGTCTTCATCCAGTCCAGGAAGTTTTTATTGTATGATAGACAGCTGTCAAGTGGAGTTGCTGTGTTAGGGAGGAGGGAGAATGCTATCAGATTTGTGCTGAGACATATCACCTCTCCCGGGCCAGAACACTGGATTGCCACTGATTTAATTAGCAGTGAGAGAACCAACCTTCACTGTGCAGCAGAAAAGCCCATGCTGGGAAAAGTTCTCAGTCCAGTTACTGGGCAGTGATGAGGAGAGAGAGGTGATGTGGTCCCATCACTGCTGAAACTTCAGGAAGGAGGAAGTAGGAAGGAGAAGAGCCCAGGGGAGGATGAGGAGCAGCACACGTTCTTGCCTGCCTTCTTCCCTTCATCCCTGTCAATCCTGCCTCAACCACGGGCAGTGTCACACTGCTGGAGACAATCCCAGCTGAGCTTGTGCTCCTGCAGCACCAAGAGTTGTCTGTGCAAGGGGAAAAATTGCTGCTGCTGACATGTGAAGGCTGGGAGGGCTGAGATGATCTCCATAGGCCAGTTTGTTGTTGCAGGTTTTATTGTCTTCTCTGTGGTGGTGTCCTGTAGCCCTCATCCTGTCTGTGCAAAGTGCTTTGCTGAGGACTGCTCCGTGCTGTCTCATGCAGTGTTGTAAGGCTCTTGGGTACAAATTGCCAGGTATGCCTAAAGTACTAAGTAGTTATCATCTACATCTACCAGAGCAAGAACTGACTTTCAGGCCAGCCTTTTGTTCTAAGTTGATTTTCCTTTCTTTGTTTTCACTTATTTTCCATATGTTTAAAACTTTTGATCACAAAGTTAATTAATGGAAGCCTTATCTCTGTTAAAGTCCAAAGGAGGTTTCTAGCAAAATGAGGTTCTGATTGCCCATGTTCACACTGGTGGCATGAGGGGCAGATGGTTTACATCACTTGCCCAAGGCCAAAGCAGGAGCTGGTGACAGAGCTGGGAAGTCTACCCAGGCCAGCCAAGAGCAGAATTCCAGGGGTCAGGTGTGTCCTTCATCCCTCCTCCAGGCACAGTCCAACCACACTCCTCCCAGAATACCAGCAAAGAAGCTCAAGTGGGAGAATCAAACAGCTCCTGGGCCTCAGCTATGAAAGGTGGAGATTTGGCTGAAGAGCTGAGCTGTTAAAGTCTTCACTGGTGTCCCTGGTCACATCTACACCCTGCCTGGTGAAGTTTCCAAGTCTGTTTGTGCATGGCAGCTCTTCCCTATGGACAGCTTGCCATCACCAGCAGTGGGACATGAAGCAAGGTTCTGCTTCAGTTGGTTCTAGAAAATATTGCTTTGTGTGTCCAAGCTGCAGCCCTGGGAGGAGCTGTAATTTGTCATTTTATGGAAACACAGGGAAAAAAATCCCTCACCCTAGCTGACACCAATAGACAGGACTGGAGCTCTCTGCAAGCAGACTTGCTTCAGTCTGCCAGGTGCCTATGTTTGCTCCTGCCCAGGCCCCACAAGCCTGGATAACTGGGTACATGGATATATTACTGTGTTCCAGGCTGAGGATTAGTTCCTAGCCGTTTCCTTTCTTTCCCATTTTTTAATCTTTTAAGACAAAGAAAGTACACCATCTGGCTCCTGTGTTTGTGGGATGCAAAATTGCTTTAACAAAGGTGAACTGCTTAATTTTCTGTTACACATTTGGATACAGAAAACAAACATTTGCGTAACAAAAACGGCAGAGAGGCTTGTTCCCCCTCTCTGCGAGCTCTCCATGCTCCGCCTGAAGACAGATGCATCCTTTTCCTCCTGCATCACAGAGGGATCCCGTCAGCTGTTGCCTTTGAACCTCCTTTCAAGGAGACAGGATGGAGAGAAAATGGTTGTGGAGGTGGTGGGGAGAGGTGGAACAGCATCTGAGTGGAGGAAAGTGGAGGAACTGGGGAGACAGGGAGAAGTAGCCCAGCTTCTGTGTGAAGAGGGAAGACGGGGTTGCTGAAGAAGCATTTCTGTGCTGTGTTGTGTAACGTGCTGTGCAATCTTTGGTGTGGGTCTCTGTGGGAAGGCGGGACGGAACACATCCATGTCGGAGAGGAAAGGTTTGGGCGGATTTCATTTTCCTTGTTGTTCTCTCTAAAAAAACTGTGCGAGTAGGCGATTTTTTTTAGGCATGACTCAGGGCTGTGACAGCAGGTGGTGGGACGCTGCAGGTCAGGGACATTGTGCCTCAGCCAAGATGAGGGTGGCATGGAGACTGCAGCAAGTGAGGCACAGAGCGCCTGCCCAGTGCTGTCCTGGAGGGAGGGTCAGAGCTGAGGGCATCACCAGGGCTGAGATCAGAATCCCCAGCTACTCTTTCACCCTGCACACTGAGGTTTGCTTGCTCCAAGAGCCCTTCCGTGGCTCTGGACCCACCCAAAATCCAGTAATAGCCAGATAATTTTCCGTTTGTCCCCCAGAATGGGTAATTCTGTTCCAAAACAAAATCACGTGGCAGCTGTCCAGGGAAAGGGCAGTATTTCTTCCTTTTTAGATGAGAACATGGTCTTAAACTGTAGTCAAGTCTCTTTAATAACTCCCAAGGTGATGTCCTGACATGGGTGGGACATCAGCAGAGAAGACACATGCCAAATAGAGAAAGGATTTATGTAGACATTAAACCTCATGAAGACATGTCCCTGTCCATATTTCCTCTGTCCTTCCCTGCTGGCATCCTGCTCCAAACTCTGGGCTGGGCTCGAAACCTCTCATGATTCAGCTCCATCCTTTCCCAGAGGTCAGTCCTGAGTATCCTCCTGGTCCTTTCATCATGCACTGCACACCTGCTTGTCAAAAAAATAAAAGATACTTAGAGGACTTGGAAAGGGCTCTGGAAATGTTGTTTTTTTTTTTTATTTCTAGGAACACAGGGATAAACACAATGACAAAAATGCTCCCTCTTTCTGTGTCCTCACCACTCTGGAGCATTGTTTGGATTTGGGAGAGAAAAGGTTTTCAGGAAGAAGTAATATCTTTTAATAGCACTCATGATATTGTTGGAGGAGGGAGAAAGAATGAATTTTAGGTGCACAAACCCTCTCTGAGTTCTTTTTTTATTGTCATTTTCTGTTGTATCAGTTGCTTTAATAAAAGATTAATATCTCTTCCCATGAACCTTGGCTCTCACACCCTTAGACCATCAGAACCAAAACATTTCTGCTATGACTTTGGCCTTAGGTCAGCGTTCCTTAAAAAGTCTGGGATCCCTCCTCCTCTGAAGCATGAAGGTTTGCTGTGTAAACATTTTATTTCTTCCCTTTCTTTAAATTGGCCAGCAAAACCCCCATATTCTTGATACTTTTCAGTACCCATTGTAAAGTTGCTTTTCTGATGACCAGCTCCCATCTAGACCATCACTTACCTTAGTTCTTTTCCTCTGCAGTTCAAGATTTGTTTCTTTCTCATGGATACAGCCAGTTATTTTTCCAGTGAAGTTTCCATGTGTGCAATAGATCACTGAGATTTAGCAGCTGCCTGGGTCGTGCTCCCTTGGGGACTCATCCAGCATGGTAGATAAGACTAACAGACAAGCCTTGCATCAAAACTGGGTTTAGCCTGACCCACAGTCTTCTCGATGGAGGGCTCCAAAATAACCACACCATCACTGGTGCTCTGTTCACCAGCTCTGAACACTCTGCAGAGGGCCAACAGGCACATGGGAGGAAAACTCCCTCTGAATTTCTAGCTGGGATATGGTACTGCCTCACTTTGGGAGGGAAAATAAGCTGCCACTCTCAAGTTTTATGGTGTACACTGTCTGTAAGTCAGCTCTGGACAGAGAATGTGCCAGGCTCTGCACCCAGGCAGTGTCCTTAGGCTCAGTTCAGTGCTGATGGGCTGGGGAGAGCCAGCTTAGTCCCAGGCCATGCTGGCTGTTGTGTGGGATGTCTTGTAGAAGGCACAATGTGTGTGTCACATTCAGCTTCCAACATCAGCACCATTCCCAGCACCTCAGCGCTGTGAAGATTCATCTCTGCACCGCCTTTTTCCTCTCCTACCCCTTCTTTGAGGTGGAAAATGTGATGTGCTGCTCTCTCTCCATCCTTTCTTCTCGGGTTTTGGGAAGGTTTCACATCTGTAAATGCATGTTCCATTAGGAAGAGGACTTAAAAGCGAAAAGTGCTTTAATTTTCTCCTGTCTGAGGTGGAATTCTGGGAACACACCTTGCTTTGTGTGACCTACATGAGTAAGGGCAAAAAAGTCTCATAGTGACCTGGAGATGTGACTGATACAGATGTGCCAGCCAGGCAGAGTCACTTGCTATGTGCAAGAGCCTGTGTCTGAAACTATTACATGCCCTTCTCAACATCTGTTTATCCCGTGTATCCCACCATCCCAACCCCTGATTTGTTATTTCTTTCTTTGTTATTACCTTAATTCCCCTTAGATGACACACGTATGCCCTGTGAGGTGTGGCTGGCTCATGCCATGGTGCCTCACAAGTGCCCTGAGTGAGGATTTGGGGGCAGAAGAACCAGGTTTTCCCTAAGCTGCAGTAGGGCTGGAAAGAGGGGAGGTGAGGGAATGGCTCAGTGTGGGTGAAGTGTCTCTGTGCCTGTCCTGGTGTGCTCTGCGTGCAGGAAAAGTCAGTGTGGTATTGAACGTGCTAGTCTTTGATATCTCTGTGGCTCCCATAAAAACCTCTGCAAATTGAATTTGTGGCACAGCTCCTTATCTCCTGAAAGGAAGATGTAACAGCATCATCTTGTGTTTTAGCCAGACATTCTCCCTCAACACTTCCCTCTTTCTACACTGAGGGAAAAACAAATGTTGAGTCTCTTTTTTTTTTCTCTCCTGTTTGAAACCTTAAGAGCCCTTCACACAAAGCAGCTCAAGTGCAGAAGAATTAATTGGGGAAATTAGGTTGTGCTGTATTCCTGGCATTTCCTCAGAAACGGTAATTGCCCTAATTCTCCACCCTGTCAAGACCTGCATCCGCACCCTGTTTTCCCCCTCTCCCTTTTCTCACTGTCTACCTGTTGTTCTCCTGCTTGGGTTGCTGTTTTCATGCTGTTGTTATTTATTTCATTCCAGTAATGAGAGGGATGTGGCAGGTGAAGAGCTCTCACAATCTGGTGACATCTTCTTTGAAGCACAGGCGCATAAGAGCTATTTGTTTTTGGGAAATAAAAAAATCCCTGTTCTGGTACTTGACCTCCGTGCTCACCTCTCCTCCTGCTCGGGGTATGTTGCTGCTGTCATTGCGAGTCATTTGGCTCAGAATTTTTGTTTAATACAGTCTCAATATTCACCTAAACACTGACCTCTGTCTAAATCCCCCTGTGTTCCCCCCAAACCACGCAAACCCTCACACACCTACTGAGAGCCTATCAAAATTAAGATCTTTCAATCAAAGCTCAGCCCCATTCCCAGGCATTTGAATCGAGGCTTTTTGATTTCTCCCAAACATCAAGCAGAGATCCAGAGGGCTGGGAGTTCAAAGCCATTCATTTTAGCTCCCTGATGGTTTTTAACCTTCCATTTGCAGAGGTCAAAGATGTGGCCAAACAGGGAGGAATTGTTTGTTGTTCAGTATTTCCCGACCTGAAACACCTGAGGGTGTGCATGGCGAGCTTGGATTCAACAGAGATGATTCTTCCAGTCCTTGCCCATGCTGACTGGACTTTGGCTGCTCTTAAAAGCTGTCCAGGCTGATCTCTGCTTTCCTGGGGTCTGTCTGGGAGAGAACTGGGGGTAAAAATTCAAATGCTGGAGCTGTCAGTGGGGTAGTGATGCCATCCCCAGAAGTTAAGAGTCCATTCAGTTCAGAAAGCTGGGCTGGTTTCTCAATGCAGCCAAACTCCCCAAGCCTGCCACCTCTGCTGTAAAAACTTGAAATAGCAAATTTCCTGCCGGGAAGTTCAGGAACTCTTTCCTTCAAAGCAATTCCCTCTGCATAAAACTTCCCTATGGAGGGCACGACTCTTTTCTATTTTCAGTGTTCCCTGGGTGTGGCCAACACACCTTGAAAGGCAAGAGAAGCTACTTGTGATCCCTATCCATCCTTGAGTAGTTTTCCCCCTCTCCCTGGCTGTGAAACTGGTTTTTTTATCCCTGTTTTAATTTGTTTTGTCCAAGCGTGGTTCCCAACACCTGCTGGAGGCTGCCTGCATGCAGTGTGCTTGTTTCCTCCTGCTGTCCCCACTTGGAACATCCCATTAGCCTGAAAGCTCTGACAGACAGGGAAAAGATGCCTCATTTTAAGCAAGATAGACTCTCCCATGGTGGAGATCCATCCAAAACGTGTTTCACTGTGGTGTCACCAGAAACAAGGAAGGATTTTGTACAGGCCAGGTCAGAGGTACAGATGGTTCTGGGTTTTAAGAAGGTGGGTAAAAATTTAAACCACATTTAAATTTAAACTGATTTAAACTGCAGCTAGAGCAGAAGAAGGTAGAGGACCTTATGCCAGCCTATTACTCCAGCTTCATTATTCCAGCACAGGTGGACCAGAAAGAGTGTGGGTCATGAACTGTTCGTGCTTTGGGAGGAGCACTGCCACTTACAATCCAGCAAGACTGGAATGTGCAAATGTGAAACCCTCCCCTCTCATCGTGCCTAGGTTGTTAAACCCATTTTCTCACTGCAGCCCAGCTGGCCACTGCCTTCCCAGCTGCAGGACCATGATCTCAGCTCTCCTTTACCATGGGTGCAGCCAAGAGATCACACACTGGTCAGGAAAGGTGGGGAGCACCCCCAAACCTTGGTGTGATCAGCAAGGAACTGGAGGCAGAGAAGTTACAAGCCAGTTTAGTGAGAGCATGGATAAATTATGCTTTGCTTCGTGACAAACTAAAGGCCTCCCATAAAAATTAAAATGCAAATATCTTCATCAGCTCCCTTAATTAAGATACTTGCATGGAAGGAAACCACTGCTTTTGTTTTTTCCTGCTGATTCCTGCACGGTCAGGGTTTCTCCAGGCTTTCCACTCTTAATCCCCCCAAATTTCATAGTCCTGCCTCTCTCAGAGCCCCAGCGAGCTCCTTTCCCCCCCCAGCTGGGTGGAGAAAGCCCTGATTTGCAAGCAGCTTTAATATCTGGGCTCTTTAGGGCTCGGCTGTCAAAGAGAGCATGTTCAATGTACAATCAAGGGGCAACGATGCACAAAATTGCACACACACACGAAATGGGAATCTTTTCTCAGCTCGTGTTGAGCTTTGAACGCTTAAGTGATTCCACCTCTCTCTTCCCCATCCAATTATGCGGGCAACACATGATAAGATTGCTAAAGGAATTAGTGAGGGAAATCTTTATGCTGCCTAATCAATAGCGTTCTGCTCAGCAGAAGGCATCTCCCCACTCTGGCCTCAGCCATGTTCCCACTTGCCCTCTGAAAACACGAGTTCACCTCCTCTCTATTTGCACTGTGGAGACCAAGGTTTAAAGCAGCAGCATGTCTGCTGAGAATGGTTGTAGTTAAAGAGTTTCTTTCTAGCTTTTTTTTTTAGTTTTTTTTAAATTAAAAAAAAAAAAGTCCTGTCAAATCCACATTTCAGGGTTTTGAGGATGTTTGCTGTGTAGGCCAGAGGGACCTTCTGCCCCTTTCTGCTGTATGACCCTTACAGGAATGGCCAACTTTATAAGCAAAGATGCTGAATGATAATTTTTCTGAGCATCACTGAGGCAAGACGCCAGATTTTATGGGCCACTAGACAGATCCAATACAGCAAATCCTGTGTTCCACTGTGGATTCTGAGACCAAATTATCAATTAATGTGAAGCATTAAAAAAAATCCAAATCCCTTTTAGTTCCCTGCAGTCGTTAGTGACAAGATACAATATCTATAGCTCAAATGCTTTGCCAGCATCCCCTGGCAGAAAGGCAGAAACTTCACTCCTATTTTTTCCAACATATATAAAAAAACATATGAGATCAGTGGTTTTTACAGTCAAATTCAGCTGCCTCTACATATCTACTTAGATGGAGAAATAAATCAGGTTTGGGTTACTCTCCGGGTTAGTTATTTGTTATTGGAATAAATGCATGGTAATAGATCTGACAGAGGGAGATGTTTCCCTTTCAGCTCTGTGTTTGAGGTAGAATTTGCTTTGTTCTGCACTATATTATATTGATGTTTTTTCCCCCACTGCTGGATGACTTCATTTGCTCTGCTTCTTTCCAACATCCATGCCTCTGCCACAGCTGGCTTTAGGACGCAGTTTTATGCATAGACTTCTCTTTTGTTTTCCCCCAACTGTAATGCAGAGGCAATTTAAAGAACCAGCATGAAACGATTTTCTAAGCCTTTCCCCCCACAATTCCTATCTCAACTTTTTGGGAAGGGGGGTGAGTCAGTCATCCACGGGGCAATTCCCCAAGCAGAATGAGCTGCCAGCTACATTCAGCAGCTCAGTTTCCACTGCTGGTGCAGGGTGGGAAGGTGCCCAGGACAATGACCAGCTGGACACACACCGAGGCTGTATTTTGGGTATTCCCCAAGCAGCTCTCAGCCCGAGTTCTTTAGCAGCACAGCCAGAAGTGTTTCCCCAAACCAATGTTCACTAACTGCCTTCCCATCTTGGGATTTTGTCCCAGTGGGAGCAAACACCTCACTGGAAAGTCAGCAGACTTCATGCCTCTGATTCACTGCTAAGTTGCTCACTGAGATTTCCACCCCTTTTCCTCTCTCCCATTCCCCAAATCTTTCCTACTTTGATGCAGAGGAAAATGTAGTGCTGTATTTTCTGCCCCAGAATTTTGTTTTCCCTGTCCCTTCCTAAATTTTGTTTTTCTGAGTGCCAGCAGATTTGTGGGGTCAGGTATTTCCTTCCCCAACCTGTGACAGTACTGATGGGACAAAGACTTTTGAGCAAGTGCAGCGTGATGTGCGAGGTGCTTCACTGGGACATTTACAACAATACCCTTAACTCTGTCTGGCCTGAGCTTGATCAGTGAAGACATCAGGCCTGGGTCTTATTCTGCTGGCAGAGACAGATGAGTCCCTGCACCGTGCCCAGGAGGGCTGGCAATGGGCAAGAAGCAGGATGCTGAAGTACCAGGCACAGAGGAAGTACTCAAGCATCCTAAAATTTCTCTGATCTGCAGAGGAATTCTGGTTCCTCTCGAGGGATGACCTTCTGTATGACCATTCTAAGTGGCCTCACAGAGCAAGGAGAAATTTTGGGAGGCTGAGTCCCCCTTGACTCTTGCCCAGCTCACCCTCTCTCTGCACTGGTGTGAGTGATCCCGTGGGGTACAAGGTGGTGGCCTCAGGGGCCAGAGGGTCTCACCTGCCCCACGCCCTCACAGCAAAGGCTGTGTGCAGTGTTGGGATGTTGCAGCCAGCGAAAGACTTTTGGTTCAGTTAAAGACATACCCTTTCCCTTCTTGTCCCCTTGCTTCATCCCCCCCCCATCCCTCCCTCCCTCTCTCACCCTTCCCTTCTCTTTTGTTTGTCTCCTTCCCTTGTTTTCACCCATTCACTGTCAGGAAGGGCCGCGTCCGAAGGGCCAGTTCAGCGCGGCGTGGCAGCGACAGAGACTGGCACCGTCGGCAGCTGCAACAGTGAGTGCATCCCGACCCCTGGGGCAGCTGGAAGCGGGGGAATGGTGCTGCTCGGGCGTGAAACCACACCTGGGGCTCAGTGGCTTTGGGAATAGGTCGGGCCTTGTATGTTTGGCAGCAAATGGGCTCTTGTCTGTGATGGGAACTGCACGTGTTTGTACTACGGCTGCTCTCTGGGGCCTCTGTGGATGGTGAGATAATGTGGGATGGATGCAGAAGTCCTCAGTGCCACCTTCCTCTGTGGGTGCCCAGGCTGTGTCTGCACTGGTGAACAGTGTGGGCTGTCCTTGGCCTCTGTTGGTGGCAGGTGTGATGCCTTAAATGGCTACCTAGAAGCAGAGACTAGACAGGAATAAAGGAAAAAGGTGGTATTTATTTGAAAGGCCTTCAGATATACACTTTGGGCTCCAGAGGCTCCTGCCTCAATGGATCCCAAAATGGACAATGACAGCTCCCGAGTTCTTCCCACTTTGATATCAGCATCAATTCCCCAAGCAGAAGCCAGGCAAGGATGGAATTTGCCCAAGCTTGCCCCCCTCTCCCCAAGATGAAGGTTTGCAGTTGTTGGGCCCAGGAGGGTCTGGGTGTCCTTGGAGAGCGAGCTGGAGAGGCTTTGTTATGTCAGTGTGAGCATGAGAGAACAGCACTGAACGAGCTCCAGGGAACTGCAGAGTTACACTGGGCACTGCAGGGTTGGAAAAATATAAAATTTAAAACCTAAGGCATCAAGTGCAACATGGTTTGTCTCCGTGCAGCTAGACTACTCCATGCCTCTGATCAGGATGGCATTTGCACTACTCACTGGGCCTGTCCCTGACCTGCATTGTCCTCTCAAGAGCTGCTTAGACAATCAAACTGGCATGGACCAGACCATTTGAGTGGTTGGATTGTCACATGCCAACCTGGTGCCTTTTGTGTGCTGGTGTGCAGCTGTGATTGAGTGGATGCAAACCAACACTGCCCACTGCTGCTCCCTCCCCTTGGCTAGAGGAGAGGCAGTGAGGGGCTGCTGTGAGTTTGAAGCTCTGACAGAGCGAAAGGGGTTTGGTTCTGCCAGGGGTGTGGCTGATGGGAGCCATGTGAGCTGTGGGGATATGCTGAGAGCTGGTGACACCTCTGTTCACCCTGCCCTCCCTCCCTCCTGCAGAGCAAAGCCAGCATCCCGCGGCGCTCGCTGCAGGATCCTCAGCTCAGTGTGTCCCCAGCTGTCACAAGCCTCCCTGAGGGCTGCTGAGGGTGGGCTGCAGGAGCCTGAGAGAGGAACAGACATCCAGCTTGGTTGTCCTGTGGGATTTTTCTGCTGGCACACAAGGAAATGCTCTGTTGATCCAGAAAGTTAGGGAGTCTTTGCTTGAGTTCCCTTTGCTTGGAAGCGGATGGAGATAATCCACCCTAAGACACTTCGCAGAGCAGTTTTGACCCCTAATATGTTAAGGCAAGAAAGTGAGGTTTTCCACACTTTATTTCCCAATAGCTTCCTTGTGCCAGCTGGCCCGGAGAGATGGGCATAAATATTTGCAAAGTGGGCATGATGGGGACGAATCACCTGCGTCCAGTTGATGCCTTGAATGGCTACCTAGAAGCAGAGACTAGACAGAAATAAAGGAATAAAGGAGGGATTTATTTGAAAGGCCTTCAGATGTACACTTTGGGCTCCAGAGGCTCCTGCCTCAGTGCATCCCAAAATGGACAATGACAGCTCCCGAGTTCTTCTCACTTTGATATCAGCATCAATTCCCCAAGCAGAAGCCAGGCAAGGATGGAATTTGCCCAAGCTTGCCCCCCTCTCCCCAAGATGAAGGTTTGCAGTTGTTGGGCCCAGGAGGGTCTGGGTGTCCTTGGAGAGCGAGCTGGAGAGGCTTTGTTATGTCAGTGTGAGCATGAGAGAACAGCACTGAACGAGCTCCAGGGAACTGCAGAGTTCCACTGGGCACTGCAGGATTGGAAAAATATAAAAGTTAAAACCTAGGGCATCACAGTTACCCCACCCTCCCTGTGGCACTGTGAGGGGAGCTGTTTGCTCCTGGCCAGGCAATGCAGGGTGAGCTGTCCCACCACTGAGTGTCAGGACCACTCCTCCTGCTCCAGGAATGCCTACAGCAGCTGAGTGGGTCTTGCAAATCCTTCCTGGGGTCTGTGACGGAGCAAGGCTCTGGCACTGCCTTGGCTGCTGCCAGAAGCACGTGGGAGTGTGAGTTTAGATATTGCTGATTTGCAGGGGATATGTCAGCAGATAAGAAGATTTGCCACCGAAAGGTGATTTTGTTACGCTTATGCCTTCCTGAGCCAAAATTGAATTGTGGGGTGTGGATGGGAATTTAGTTCTAAGCACTGATGTAATTTCGTATCCTTGGCCCTGAAGGCAGTTTTAAAAAAATTATTTTCCCCTGTGCCCTGACACTATTTTGTTGCCTTTGAATCATGTCCTTATGACAGAACAAATACAGGGGGTTGACCTTTGCAATGTGACATAATAATATGTGACTTCTTTATAGCTCTTTTCATTCAAAATGCTTGGCACACTATGAATCTGATCTTGCAACCACTTGCCACTGGGCCTAGCACTCACTGCTCCGTGCAGTCCCTGGGGAAGCCAGAGGAGCACAGAAGTGCTACACCTGGTGTTGCTTGCAGGATCAGGCCCTGGAGAAATGTAGCACATCTGTGAATAATCACATTTTGGAGAAAGCAAAGCCTTACCCTCTCATTTATCATTTTTATTCACTATCAGAATGCCATGCCCAGCAGTAACATGACAGCCTCCCCTTGGCTACAGTGTCATGGCAGGTGATGCTGGGGCAGTATTCATAGCTATTATCTACCACCCTGTTGCTTTTTATATTATTTTTTTCCCAGCTTTAAAAGCCTGTTAATTAATAAACTCCTTTAGCTTATCCTTCACCATTTGATCCTGCAGAAATCTCAGCATTTTATCTTATTAGCAAGTAGAAATTAAAGAATTAAAACAACTCAGGGGGGAAAAAAAGAACATAATCACTTTCCCTGGGCATCACTTCTGAAAAAACGTTGCCCTGTACCCTCAAAAACCCCAAGCTCAGCCCCCAGGGCTTGACAAAGGATGGGAATACCAGATGAGTGAATGCTTGGGCTGAAAACTGCTTTGTGCTCTGCTATTCCTGTTTTGAAAGGGAGAGCAGAGCCAGGTGCAGGGAGAAGAGTCTGGCAGTGAGACCCCAGACACGGACTGTGCTGTGGGTCTCTTCCCTGCTACTCATGTCCTCTGCCACCATAGGAAATTCAGTTAGTTCTCCTGTGCCTCAGTTTGCCATTGTTAGAGGGTGATCCCTGTTCCTGCTCCTCGAGTAGCTTCATATGGAAATAAGATTACAAGGGACGCAGTCATTACAGTGCTGGGAAACAGGTAAGTACCTTAGGGATCTGTAGGGGGTCTGTGAGCTGAGGCATTTGAGGCATTGGTTCATAGAGAGTGAATTTTGGGAGTCCTCAGTAGCTGGAAAGTGCAAAGAAGGAAGCGGGTAGGATCCTTGCTCCCACCTCTGCTTGGTTTGCTCAAGATGGATAAACTAGGAAAGAGAGCTGCTCCACCCTCTCGTTGATGGGAAGTGGTTAAATCTGGGGATGGAGACCCAGTAACCATCAGCAGGTACCTACACCCTTCCCCTCTGTTTGCCATCAGCAGAGCACTGCATCCCCACCACACTCTTAAAAAACCCTTTGAAAAATGACTTCATTAGGAGTAAAGAGATCTGGAAGGGATTCCCTGGATCATCAAACCCAATCCCCTGTTGCATCAATCACATCAGATTTATCCTTTTCATAATCAAGCGCCGCTATTAAACGTGCTCCTGAGGGGGAGAAGACAGTCCCAGAATCTCATTGCTTTGAATCGTGGCTGCCCCTGATTTCCAGTCTCTGCTTAGTCATGGCCCCTTTGTTAAACAGCAGGTAGCTGGCGTGGAAGCAAGACGTTTAACACAGTTTTATTAAAATAGCCACCCAGAAATCCTCTCCACAGAAAAAATGCTGAGGTTGCCAAAGAGAACACACAAGGTCAGGTAATGATAAGGGGGAGGCCTGAGCTCACTCTTGCCTCTGCCTCGTGGAACAGGCTCCACGTAATCGCCTACCGTTGAGCCTGTGTGATCCAGGTGAGGAACAAGGCAAGGGTACTCACAGAACAAAGGAACTTCTTCGCTATTCTTCGCCATCGTATTCATTGTGTAACCCTCTGTCTCTCTTGCCAGGTATAACTTAACGCTGAGTGAAACATTTGGCTATTTTTTCCCTCTTGCTGACAGGCTTTTCCATGCCATTTATAGCTTCGCTGTAAAAGCCATTTACCTGCGCAGCATTTTTTGAGAAGTCAGTGAGTTCATAGAACCATGGAATTGGATTGAAAAGGACATTAAAGACCATCTAGTCCCCCCTCCCCTGCCATGGGGAGATACCTCCCACTGCACTAGGTTGCTCAAAGCCTCATCCAGCCTGGTCTTGAACACTTCCAAGGGTGGAGTTTCATTGTTGTGTTTTGCCGATTAGGAAAGGAAGAGCTATCAGCCATGTGTGTGTGTCAAGGGCAACTTTCCCCCTCCAAAATACCCCTGCTTCATCCAGTGCAGTCTGACTGACTCCAAACCATGCAACTGCTACCCAGGCAGAGGAAGGTGGCTGGTGCAGCAGCCTGCAGTGTACCTAGCATGCCGTGAAAATGATGGAATTCTCTAGATCCGTGATTTGTCCAGTTAGTTCATCTGAGTGCACAATGAACAGGCAGAGGGGAGAAATTGGTGAGTAGAGGTGCAGGTGTAACATCTCGGTGTTACCCACCAGGTGTGACCCAGCCCAGCTGTGACCCGATGGCACATGAAGGTGGTGCTTAGCCCAGGCCACTGCTGCACAGCATGGCCAGAGTGACTAAGGAGGGAGGGCTCGTTTGCCAAAACCGGGTTTGGAACTAGGACGCTGCAGTCCTGTGTTTGCTTATTTAATTTGGCAGGTATTCAAGTGAAACAGGCAAGGAGGGGAGGTATCAGAGCTGATCTTGGTACCCACATGTGGGATTTTAAGTTTCTATTTCAGTGCTGCTGCTTGGAAAGGAAATGCAAGCAGATCCTCTCACCCTCCTTTTTTTTTTAAAAAGCACTATTTAAATGTCATAAGAATCGTATAGTGCCCACCTTAATGTGCCTAACAAATTAAAATATTTTATTAGTCTATAATCTGAAAATCATTACCGTGCTTACTATAAAATACTGAAGGTCTTCAGAGGGAATGATGTCAGTGGGTCTGAAATGAATGCAAATACATTTTGTTGCCATGAAGGTAGCAGGGGTCGGGCAGGCAGCCCCCAGCCCCAGGGCAGCAGGCTGTTAGTGTGGGAGGGAATGAAATACATCTCACAGTGGAAGGGAGAAAATGGATCTCTTGGCTGATTTTCCTGGAGTTCTGCAGGGTGAATGCCTGGGTCGGTGCCTGGCTGGTTGGGATGGTTTCAGAGGAAAGTGTTGGTGCTGTTCCCACCTGCCTCTCTTGCAGTGAGGGTAAGGAAGTGCTCCAGACAGCTCATCCCCATCATGGCTCCATCCTGCTTCCACTGGCAGCACAGGTGCCTGTTCCTGTGCCCCTGGAGCCTCCTTCCTCCTGCAGATGACTCTTCCCATGTCCCTCCAAGTAACTGCCTAACAGGCTGGACACAGCTGGATCCAGCTCTAAGAAAGCATTCCCAGTGCCCCTGGCTCCCAGAGAGGCAAACAGAGACAAAACAGTCCCTGCTTTGGCCAGGTGACACTGTACACTCCCAGAACAGTGGCTACTGAGTCCCTTGTCCTGCACAGAGCCAGTGGGCTTCTGCTGGTTGCTCCTCACCGCCTTGGGCGGGCGTCAGATGGTTCAAAGATTAATTACCATTTAACTGTCTGTATTTCCATCTCTGCGGAAGGCTGCAGTGGAAAAGACAGGAGTACTGGGATCATTTATCCTGGTATTACACAGCAGATTACCCTGTACTTACGAGGTCACCAGTTACTGTGTAATTAGACCTCCAACGCAGGGAAGTCCGCCATAGGCTTCCAAACCACTCTTCTTCCTGGTGCCAGGGAAGCAGAGGGATGGCAGCAAAGTGCAGGCTGAAGCCTCATTAGGTGCATTTAAAGCTGTTAAATAGTTTAAAATTCAAGCTGGAGGAGGTGCAATGAGAGGGTAGCAAGGCCACCTGTACCTGTCAGAGAAAGGGAGCGGAAAAAAACCCAGAGCAGTTTGTCTAGGAAATGCAGGAAAGCCAAAACAGAAAGGAGGGCTGGGAGTGGGCTCTGTGTGCCAGGCAGCTGAAAGGCAAAAGGCTGCTCCCCTTAAGTGTCAGCAGCTTTGCCAGTAGTGAAGGACTCTGCTGAGCCAAAGTCCCTCTCTGTGTTCCTGACCGTCCTGTGGGATGGTGCCCATGGAGCCATGGAGGATGCTGCAGTGGATCAGGACAATGCCTCTTGCTCCAGATTGCTCTCCTCCGTTTCTCACCTGCACCCAAATCAAACACCAACTCACAGAGCATTTGGAAGAATGGCAAATACCTTTGATTATCAAGCACAAATTCCAGTGGCAGCTCACCGCATCTGAGTGGCTAATAAAGCACAAAGGCCATTCTGATCAATATACAGCAAGTAGTGCTGTAAAGTGAGATTGTCTTTATAAAACATGTCCTCTTCAAGGCAAACACAGTCTCTTTTAGGGTGGCAGCTCCCTAGAAATTCTTTTAGTGTGCCACTGAGACAAATGCTGTTCTGAAGCCCTCCATGTAAAGAACTCAAGTCAAAGAGCAAAGTGTGTTCCTCTACAGCAATCATTATTTGAAATAATCTTTTATTACATAAATACATAAATATTACAGTATTACATAAATACATGTCCCCAATTCAGCCCCACAAAGAGCATCCATACGGTCAACATCTTCTGGAGAGGTGAGACAGAAACAAAGACAGCGTGAAGCCTTTGATTACTGAGGATAGAAAGGCCTGTAGGTAAATAATTTGTCTAAAGAATGACCAGAGCAGGTAAATGTGCTACCTGATTGCAAATATTTACAAAGTTGTGAGCTTGAAGGTTAGAAAATGTTGAGAGAAGTATATAGAAGTTAACACAGGGATAATGCAGTGAGGATGAGAGTGGGGAAAATCAGTGTGGCAAGCAGGAAATTTCCATCGTGTAGGAAAGATTTGCTTGTGGTTTCCTGAGGGAGTCTGTGGGTTGTTCACTGGGATATATGGATTGGCACCCATCAATACCTTAGCAAATCCTTTAGGGCCTGCTCTCACAAAGGAAAGGGAGAAGAATGAAATTAAATGGAGTTTTTTTTTCAGCTCTACTCTCCCCCTGTAAAGCGTTTTCCTAGGCAGATATGTGTGTCATTGCCGGGGCACGCTGCACGCACACCTCTAATGCTCCCGGACTAGAGAGGCTTATCCAGAGGAGCGAGAGCAGCCCAGGCTTTAAGCTCAGCATCTGTAGTCACGTTTATCCTTGAAGTAAATGCTCCAGCAGTGACATAATTGAGGACTGTCCTGTCTGCTCAGCATATGTCTGCAGGGGTCATTCATCCTTTCTGACACTGCGGAACACCAGCGGTCTTTTCAGACTCGCTTTCTCCTTCCGTCCTTCCGCTCGTGGCTAGCCCTAATGGAGAGCTGGTGGCTAGAGGCTCCTCTAGGAAAACATGCCTGTTTGGAGAGCTGACCATCTAGGAGCAGCCCTATCTTAGGGAAAAACCTGTCAGATGTGTCCTGCCGGGTGCTGGGTTTGTGCAGTGGCCCCAGCGGGGCTGGTTGGGGTTGGGTGTGTGGCTGGCTGCAGGAAGGGAAGCAGAAGGCAACTGGTGGTAATCTGTGATGGCCACTTAGTGCTCGAGGGCTCTAATGGCATCTGGGAGCCAGGTTCCTCTGTTTGTGGGTTTGCTTATTTATTGACGCTCCTGGCTAAATAAAGCAGGGAGGAAGAATTTTAACGCAGTGGTTGAAATGCGTGGGATTGCAGCAGCTCTGCCCTACTCAAGGGCGTCCAGAAAACTTGATGGAGAATGGAGGGAACTTCATTGCACAGGGTGTCTTAGCTGGAAAAACAGAGAAGAAGAGAATGCAAAGCTTTATTCCACCAAAATTTAGAATTTAGCTTGTTTTCCAGCAGAATCCTGCAGCCCAGCCCCATCCTCACCACCTGCACATGTTGTCACTATTTTGGCTATCGTTGGTTTTATTTCTTCCCCTCCCTGATGCTGCTGCTGCTGTTCCCCATGACAGAGGTGCTCAGACAGGTGCTGTCACTGTCCTCTCCCATCTCTGTCCCTTTTGGACTGTTTTCACCCTCTGCTGCCTCTCCCCTGCATGCCACAACAGCTCTGGACAGGGATGCTTGAGGCAGGCACAGAAAGGAGATGCTGTCCATGGCAACTTCCCCTAGTTTAGGTCTCAGGATGTTTAGCCACCAACATCACCACCCTCGGCGTGTCTCTCCAGCGCTGTGACTCACGGAGGGTGTGGGGTGCAGGCTGGGGTTTGCCCCTGCCATGAAATGCAGCGTTTCATTCAGCAGAGCCAGAGCTGGCACAGCTTTCCCAGCGGCACTGATGAGTTTAATCACATCATTAGTAGGTGTGACACTGCAGCCTCCGATGATGAGCTCTTTATTCCAACACGGCTTTCAGCGTGTTTATCTGAGATGCCATCTGTGCCTGCACTGCCTTCATTAGGAGGGAAAGCCTATGTATCTTCTGATGTTGGTCTGTATCTCTTCGATGTTTCCCTGCTGAGAAACCACTGTTCAGCTAGAGGGTGAGAACCCACACCTGAAGGAAAACAACAATACCCAAAACGCTGAAACGAGCCAAATAGACCATTAGGAAGTGTACTGTTTGGAGGAATCCTCAGCTGGTACACAAAACTGGCCAGAAGAAATGTTCCAGGTATTTCATTCCTGAAAGATTTTCATCTTGGTAAAGCAGTACGGCCCCATATTTTATCTAAAGTGCGCTGTAAGTTTTCAGGAAAGCAAGGAACAGTTTTTAATTTTTAAAACACTTTCTATTTTTGTACCTCCATACCATGATCACATGTAGAAGTTTCTGGGTTGCTTGTCCAGGTTTCAGATACAAAATCATTAAGATGTGTGGGTGCAGATTTGAGTGCCTAGCCTTCCTCCTTAAAAACTCCACAGTAAATGTTGTTTATATTATTAACTGTATACTATATATCCAGCTATATATTTTTGTAGCTGTCCATTGATCAGCAAACTGGCAGCATGGTGTGCTCACAATGTTGCACTGCTCTTGACAAGATTCACAAACCACAAACGAGGCAGGAGCTGCCACATCACGATCTAGCTACACATAAAAAAAAAAAGGAATGCTTCCACAGAGGTGCCATGCCCTGACTTATATCAGTTTTCTGTCTGTATGCTGCCAGGCCGATGCTCAGCGAATCTGACATTAACAAGAAATAGATTTCCAAACAATCTAGCCTAATGAATTTTGAATATTATTATGATTAATGGCAAGGCAGTTGAACTGATTATCCAGTATCCAGAAGTAAAGTAATGGAGCCTTATCTACATCTTGTGTAGTCCTCAGTCAGGAATGGCTCTGGCTGCAGACAAAGACGAGTGTTGTTGCTTGCCCAGAGGGGAGGCACGATGCAAATGGAGATGATGAGATACCCATCTGAAAGCATTTCAGCATGGAGTGATCACACATGCAGGTTCTTTATTGCCCCTATTTCCTAAGCTACATTTCTCAGGCCATTTTCAGACTTGGCTTTTATACCACCAGGTTAAGATTTATTGGGCAAATATTTTTCCTCCTTCCCAAAGCCAGAAACTGGGTTGATTTTTGTCCTCTGCATCGCCAAAAGAGAAGAATCTCAATGGATGTGTTTCTTGCATCATGATGGTTTAACTTAGCTTCTGTCTGATTAGCTCTTGAGCTATCCAACACTTTTTGTAACATTATCAGAAAAATGATAATGCAGATCAGTCATGGAGAGTTTCTGTTGGCTCAAGCAGTCTTTGCAGACTCCAGGTCCCCTTTAAAGCTGGAACCAGCAGAGAGCTGCATTGTCTCATGGGTATTACATATCTCTGAGCAGGCCTGCCCTAAAAAAGTGTGTTGTGGTGCAAGGTCTCCAGCCTGGTGGAGACAACTGGTAAATCTGTAAGGTGCTTGACGAGCTATCTGGAGGGTGTAGTTTGAATAGATTTAGTGGCATTCCCAGTCTCTGCTGTTATCTGGGCAGTGAGCAGGAGAAAGGTAGTTTTTGACCAGCCCAGATGTGCGCCCAGATGTTGTGTCTGTGATGCAGAGGACTTTGGAGGCCACCACCTGCACACATGGATCCACAGCTGCCCCGTGCCCACCCACAGCTGAGCAGGGAACTCCAGGGACTCCTGGGAAGCTGACCAGAGAATCCTTCCCCAGCGCTTGGCTCTCTGAGTTCCTAGTGTGGGGCCCTACTGTTCTGGGCCACAAGAAGCTCTCAGTAGGTGGCCCAGGGAATCAGGTTGGTCACCTCTCCTCCACCTGGGCAGCAACCTTTATGACAAGAGCTTCTAAGAGCTAGTGGTGCCCTCGCTGACCTCTTTACTGCATGTTTTACGAACTACAGCTCCTCTGCTCCTACATCCCCCCCAGGAGAATAAGGCATGGATGGGGTTTCTCACAGTTCATATCCTGGTCTTGGAGATCGTGGCTTCTGAAGCTTTTACTCAGATGAACATGGAAGTGGCCATTCCTCTGCAGGCTGGTTGTGCAGCTGTTTCTGAGCAGTGAGTGCAGCTGCTTTGAGTTCTGGGAAGAAAATGTGAAGAGTGAGTGGTAGTAAGGTGCACCCCAAGCAGATTATTGGCAAACATAATCAAAAATATATGTGTGATTAGTCCTCTGTTTCCCTTGTCTTAACCATCCTCTGCATTGCCTCTGGCATTTTTAGACAGTAGATAATATAGCTGAGAGGACTCTTGGGCACAGGCAGCTCTTAGAGCAGCAGTGATTTATCTCAGACCGTTTTGTGGTAGCAGAATTTACCTCTAGCTACAGCCACCCCTCCATGTCTGCCCTCCCTCATTTGCATAAGTAATTGGCAGCTTGTTAATGGCTCATTAGGAATGCTGAAAACCGTGGGATTAAAACACACTCAGTGGAGCAGAGATGAGGGGTGGGGGGAAGGCCACTGTCCCTGCTTGCAAATTATGCTGCTTGATTCAATGCGATTCAGAATTACAGGTCATAAAGCAACTAGATTGTTAAATGAAGTAAGGAAAAACAATGTCAGTGGCAGATTTTATTTTTAGACTCATGTTTAGACACGGTATGTGCACCTAGGGGGAACAAACAGTCCCTTGCCAAACAGTCCTACTGACAGCAGGAAGCTCTCACCCCTTTCTCGGTTTCACATTAACCCTGCAGGGTCAGTGTTTCCTGCTCCTGAACAAGTCCATCTGGCTGCTTACATCACCTCGTGGCAGGGACATTTGGTTCCTTTTCCCATGTTCTCTCTGGGTAGATCCAATCCTCTCCCTTCTGGCAGCATGTCCCTTTCTTTGGGCAAGGCTGGGACACCCAGTGCAGCTCCACGCAAGCAGGAGAAACAGCTCCGGGTTGCTTTGTGTGTTCTGTAAATCTCAAAAATCGCTTGAAAATTGCCGTGAGATGTCTTCAGTCGCTGGCACGCAGGGAGGCAGGCAGCCAGCTTTTTGCTGTGGCACTGCCAGAGCCTGCAGTGGAGGAGATGGTTGGTGTAGCCAGTGAGAATTGTGAGAGGATCACATCTGCTGTTCCCGGAGAGTGGAGCGTGGTGAGGACACAGTCAAGTAAGTTGAAAAGTTTGATGGAAGCTTTTTGTTGTTTGCTGACTGTTGAATGTCATGTTCAGCACTGGCTGTGACAGCAGTGACTGCAAAGGCACGAGAGGTGAAGGCAAGGACAGGGCTATGATGGCTTTTTGAATCACTTAGAAGAGGCTTAGCCCACGGGCTGGTACAGCCATAACACACGATGCCTTTCCGTCAGGAGAACATCTTGGGGATTTTTGGAGGCCAGAGTAATTCTGGCAATGGTGCAGTCTCAGATATAGCTAGGACCTTTCTTCCTGGATAGGCTGAAAAGAAATTGCAGATAAAGCACTTGGGAATCACATCCAGTCATAATTTGCAGTTAAATTCAGCAACCTTTGATCTAAACTACTTGGGTACTTAAGAGCCTAGTAAGGTGACAGTTAAAACTATGAAGTGGGGACAGCTGAGGTTCAGGAAAGCTCAGCTCTGTCTGGCATGTCAGAGTTAATCCCTTTGCTTTGTAAAAGGTGCCCAGGAATCTGTCAGGACTCACAGAGGCAAAATACTGAAAAATTTCTCAGTGCAGCTGGATCCAGGCTGAAGGCAAGGAAGGAGTGTGTTCTCCTGGATCCCCAGCTGGGAGCACGTGCTGCTCTTTGCATCGCCCTGAGAAGTCATCTCCTTGTGCCCCAACCTGAACTGACAAACATTGACTCACAAAGGCACAATCTACAGCAGTTTTGTTTGTTGTTCTCCAAGAGCTCAACCTAGCCAAACAGAGCAGCTTTTCCTCCTTCTTGCTTTCATTGCCTTTTTTTTTTTTTTCTTTTTGCCCTTACATCCTCTCAGATGACCCTGAGAGCCACCTGTGGCTCTTATTCATACAAGGCTGTCCGGAGCTGCTGAATTAACAACACATCCTGCCTGCAGCAGGAATCAGTATGTCCTGATGGTGACTTAGAGCTGGCTGCTGAGGGAAGGCTCAGAGCTGAATCACCCAGCTCCTAGTGATCTAAAGGACATGATTTGGTGTGGTCCAGCCTAGGATGGCATCCAGGTCTGCAATGGAAGAAGATCCCAGGTCACCCCCACCTACAGCAGCAGGAACGGGGATGGCAATCAGGGAATGTGTGTCTTATCACTGCCTTGGGTGGAGTGAGCATGGAGTGGAATTTCCTAGAGAGGAACAGTGCCAAGGTCTTCACTTCTTTTACATGATTCTGTACAAACTCAAATGTCTCTGCTTCCTGTGCAAAAATGGGAAGTTCAAATGCTGCGTGATATGAAGATGCCTCCAGTGGTTCTTGTGCCTCTCCCGAGGCAGGAGCAGGAGTAGAGCCTCCATCAAGTACACCAGAAGCAGGAAGAAAGGTGTCAAATCACCTTGGAAAGCAAATGTCGAATGACTAAGGAAAACAAAAGCCCTGTTTTGTTTTGTTTGTTTGTTTTGTTTTTTATTTCATCATTGCAAAGGAAACTGCACAAAAAGTAAAAAAGAGACACAAAATAAGATTATGCCAGAGACCAAAGCCCATTCTGAGAGAGAATCCATGGAGGTACTTTCTAGCTGTGGGTGTAGAAAAGATGGCTCAGCTGTTCCCCTTTGAATGCTGCTTTGGGCTACAGCCCTGGTGCTGGTGTGTGAGCTAGGAAGGGGAAAAACAGTGCTTCCCACCAAAAGCTGCCTTTAACTTGCTAATATCTCTATTCCCACCAGTCCTAAATCTGCATGAGGGTTTTCCATCCCTACTCTGGTTTTGATTTCCAGGTTATCTCTGCTGGTGGCCCAAACTGTGGATTTATTGCACAGTCTTTCCTGAACACTGCTGCTCCACTACCTGCTGCCGTACTGTCAGGCTCACCGGGGGATAACATGTCGTCTTTTCCCTTCCTAATCAGCTGGATGTCATTCAGAAAGCTGGGACAAGGAGAACTTTTCCCCCAGACACCAGCTTTCCTTGGTAGCAGACAAATCTCAAGCCTTATAAAGCTACTTGTACGCAGCACTCATATAGCTTTACATCCTCAAAGTGCTGTACTAGCATTAAGTAATTATCTCTCTCCCTAATGGCCATTAACGCTGGCCTTTCATGAACCTCCCCCAGCTCCCCGAGGTTCATATCTAATCCAGCAATAAGCTGCTCAGAGGGAGTGGCTGGCTGTCTTGCCATGGGCTTGGATGTGAAATGAGGCTTCAGAGCAGGGGCCAGGTGCCCTGGAGTATCAGAAACACAGGGCTGTGGATCAGGGCATGCCCTTGGGAGCATCCACTAGAAAGGGATGGAACTGAGTAGGTGATGCTGAGATCTTGAAATGGAGAGGAAGAAAACTTTGGCTGCTCAGAGGATGTGCACTGATTGCTCTATTTATTACCAGGATAGCACAGTGAGCAGAGAGAGCGGAGCAATGGGAATAACATGTCAGTGTGGGCATGGAGAGTTGATCTGGGGAGAGAAAGTTAGCTGAAAATGTCAAGCAAAGCTAGACAGCCATGGCAATGGGATAAAGAGGCCAGTCTGCAGGCCTGTGAAGCATTAAAATAACAAGGCAAAAGGGTGAGCTGGGCAGCATCATAGGATTTAAAGAGAGGAGCAGAAGAGGATTTGCTTGTCTTACTTGTCTTCCAAGCTATGGAGTGTCTCCAGGGGAGATGTTGTAATACCATTGTTTCAGGACGTTTTACCCTTGGGAAAGGTGAGCCCACCTGATGGCTGGGCTCTCCCATCCCTAGCTCCCAAGAGAAGTGGAGAAGATGGTGTGGGAAGAAGACATGGCTGCTTTAGAGAAGTCTCAGGAGCAGCATGCTCCTAACAAACACCAGGCCTGCGTGGTCACTTATTTCTGAAACCTGGTGGACCCAGCTCTGAGCGAGCAGAGGCTGAAATAAACTTTCACCTTCTCCCTAAGGGCATGATAATGATTCTTTCCAAAGCCAAGGATATGCCTTGTAAGCTGGCTTTGCAAAAGAAGAAAACAGCATCCTTTTTTTCAGCCTGATTTAATAGCATCATTTTACTTTTATGCTTCTGGCAATGGCTGGTCCTGTAAAACAAGTATGTAGCTGTGGGAATCACGTGCCAGTCTACAGTGGCAGAACACAGCTCACAGTCAGTACACGTTATGCAAAGGATTTCTGTCACCGTGGACACACTCTGCTTCCTGTGGCATCAGTAGCACAATCCCTCTATGCTCAGCCCTAAATCATTTTGCTACATCATCAAATAACAGGGTATGGCTGACTGCAGACCAGGAGGACTTGACATGGTGTTCACTTACTGCACAGCTTTGGAGCAGGGCCTTTCCCTGCCTTCCTGCATCTGTTTTCTCATCTGTGAAATGGGAATTTTAATCCTAATCAGTTTGCAAGGGAAGCGGTAAGGGATAGTCAAAGGCAATTCTTTAAAGCATAATAGCCAGCCTTATGTGCAAGGTTAGACATTTGAAGTGGGTTTATGGTAGAGTTTACAGGGTGCCTGTTCTGCTTATGGTTGGTAAGTGCAAGGCTTAACGTTTGCCCTCAAAAATGTGGTGCCCTGTTGGAGATGCAAAGGATGCCTCTGCAAGGAACAGCATCTCATCTCTGAGCATGGCTGGGCCACGTTTTGGGATCCACAAATTTCCAGGTGTTGCTTGATAGGATTTTCTTCACCAAATTAATTTGATTATTAATTATTACCACATTGATGTATAGTAGAAGCTGTGTCTCATGTGGCTCAGAGAAATGCTTTGTCTGTTCTTGAACTTCAGCCTGTGAGCTAAGCCCAGGTTGTGTTGTCCCATCTTTGGGGCAACTCTTGACTGCATATGTCATTTTGCTGGCAGATCTTCACCAGGGTGTGTCTAGAGGAGACCAAAGACCTTGACTTTATTTTAGCTTATTAGAACTGAGACGGCACTACTGGCTTCTCTGCTCTGCTCTGCTTTCAGGGCCAGATCCTCCAGGGGTGTAAATCCTTCCATTCTGCTGTAATACTGTCTGTGCAAGCTGAGGGCCTCATTCACACCTTCTGAACTGCTCTGAGACCAGTTCAAAAGGGAGTTAACTGTGCTCGGTACATTGTGCTACCTGTAATCACAAATGGTCCTGCAAGATTCAGGATATTGCAAATGTAGGGAGCTTTTCAGCAAGTAATCATTTTGAGATTGCTGGAAAACTGAAGAGTTAGTGCTACTTAAAGGAGAATAAAATAAGCATTAGCACAAAATAGTTTTTGCAACAATCAAGTTTGATATATGTCCTGTTCTGCCTATAATGCTTCCTCAGAGCCCTTTGCTAGAAGGGGAAGCAACTTGTAAAAGCTGGGAATGCAGAGAAGAGCTAAATTTGCAGCCAGGGTTTCGAAGGAACAAACAAAGAAAAGCATATTTCCATTTCCATTACAGCAGAACATTCTTGGGAGTTCAGAGCAGCAAGCTGAGAACACGCCAGCCAAGCTGCCTCTAAACAGGAGGTGTGGAGCTGCAATGAGCTTTTCATCTTCAAGCATCTGCATCTTCCTGAGGCTTTTAAAACTCCTCTTTTTTGAGGGAGGGTCTCTTTCAGAGTAAGGGAAAGGGCTGGTCTGCAGCCCTCTGAGTACAACATTGCAAACCTGAGCCTGAATTCTGCCAAACCCCACAGAAATCTGAACCCCCTCCGTGCAGAAAGCCAGCTGAGCATCCTACCCCTTTCACACCCTATTCCAACACACCTCCCTCTTGCTTCCAAGCGCTGCAGTGTCCCTCTACTGACCCTTCCCCACACTAGTTCTGCTTTAATCAGTCAGAGAAACGTGTGGAAAAACTGGCAGCTCAGAGGAGAGTTTTTGTTTGTACAAGAAATGTTTTCATCCGAGCGAGCACAACAATCTCATTACTTGGAATAGCCATGCGTACGCTGGAATCCCAGACAGCAGATACCTTCTTCCCTCGTCCTTCACAGGACCAGAGAGATTTCTGCCTGTTTTGATTCGGCTGCAGTGCTACATAGTTATTAGCACTGCTTTTTTGGTGTCCCTAATGAGACAAGCAGCCTTCCAAGCAGCTCCACAAAAACACTTTTCTCATCTTCACTAAAGCCTCGGACACCGTAGCCTCAGCAGAAGCAAGAGTGGAGACTTGCAGCCCTGCTGCTTCCAGCACTGGCTGGTCGTAGCAATTAGCTCTTTCCCCACAGATGGAGCTTCTTTGTGCAGAAGAACAACACAGAGAAAAACTTGTCCTGCTCAGAGATACTTGTTTAGGAATCCCTAGTGGAGCCGAAGATAAATCTGTCCACTTTGGAGCTGTTTGCATGTATCCTGCAGGCCTCCGGGCTGACTAACCTGAGGAACTGCCCTTCCCTGGCTTGGCATACCCCAGTTTTTTACTCCCACGGCCTCTTCCAGTTCCAAACCCTCCAAAGTTAAATCCATTAAGTGATGGGGCGCGTACCTGCCTGTAAGAGCCTGTTCTTTACCTGCAGACCACCTTTTGCAGTGTGGTCCTGCAGTCCTTTGCATAATGACAGAGCTCTCTGAAAAGGCCTGCAGCACAGTTTTCTGGGCACAAAACCTTTCACGGGGTTGGGTGATGCACAGATGCCAGTGCAGGGCTTTTAGAGAACCTTTGTGAGGAGGGACAGCCCTCCTGCTGTATCTCTGGTGGGTGCCTTGGAGCACTGAGACTCTGATGTGCTTTGCTGACCGCTCTTGCTCTGTGTCCAGGTTCATCAGACTATGGGGATGGAGTAAGTTCTTGGCGTTTTGCATTCGATTTCCTTACAAGCCCATTTTTGGGCGGAGAGAATGTAATTTGTCTTAATACGTTTCACTCCCTATGCATCACGTTAACCAGGTGGGATTGGTGGGTAAGCCCATGAGTGGTAGGGGAGGCAGGAGCCAGCCCAGCTTCTTGGAACAGCTCCTTGTTGCTGTAATTCCCAGGGAGGCCCTGAGTTTGTCCACATCCTGTCAGGGCTGACATGACATGGGGTGTCCAGGCACTGGAACAGGTTCCCCAAGGGAGTGCTCACAGCTCCCAGCCTGGCAGAGCCCAAGGAGCGTTTGGACAACGCTCTCGGGCATGTTGTGTGGTTATTGGGGTGTCCTGCATAGGGCCAGGAGTTTGACTCAATGGTCTGATCCTGTGAGCCTGCTCCTCAGGACCCTCACCACTCAGGTTTCCCTGTGCCTTTGTCCTCACCCAGGTTGGAGGACACACCATGCTGCCTATCCGCTGGATGCCTCCGGAGAGCATCATGTACAGGAAATTCACAACAGAGAGTGACGTCTGGAGCTTCGGGGTGATCCTCTGGGAGATCTTCACCTATGGGAAGCAGCCCTGGTTCCAGCTCTCAAACACAGAGGTACAACAGTGCTGAGACACCTCGGCTGAAAACTGTATTTTTTGCTGTCTCTCCTTTCCAGGTTGTTTGCAAAGCAATTTATACGTGGATGGTGCCCTCCTTGGCACTCCCATGGTGAAGCCATGGGATAAGTGTCATTATCTCAGTTTGAGGGCTGGGAAAAACTGAGGCCTGCAGGAATCAAAGAGCTCTGCCAAAGCCATGCACTGGCTAATCCTCAGCCCCTTGCTGCTAAATTCCTGACGTATCTGTCATATCTCATAAACTCTTGGGGTGCTGCCAGAACTGGGGATACCCAAATTACTGCTGGGACCTAAGTCATGCCTTGAATTTCCCCTGATTTCTCCTTTTGTAGCTGAAGCTCTTACTGCAGTCTCCAGCTTGTGAGAAATTGTTTTAATCCTGATATATATCGTGTGTGGCACATTTCTTTGGGGTTTTTGCCATCGGGGTACCTGTAACATGGTTTTCCCCAGTTCACTGAGGGTGGAACCCATGGAGCTTGTTTGCCCTTGTTATTTCTTTGACTAGCAAAAGTTGCAGCCCACCAGGACAGGGCTGCACTGTAAAAATGTTGAGGGAAGGCTGGCTGGGATTAGCAGGGTGTCGCTGCTGAGGTTTGAGGCACATCAGCAGAAATGCATTAGAAGATTTTTGCTTGGAATAGCAGGAGGTATTATAGAAGAGGAAAAAGATGCATTGACATAGCAGTGTGTGGGAACCTTGAACATTTTTATCCTACTGTGTATCTAATGGATTTCAGAAATTTCACCTTTTGTAATGAAAAATGTGCATTTTCTGCTTTCTGGATACAGATCCCTTAATTAAGTGAGTTGCAGAGATGGCAAATCCAGGGTGTTGCTTTACAGCTCTAATACTTGCCCATTCGTGTGCTCAATGGGGCCTGACTGTATATCCCAAAGTAGCGCACGCAAACATTTTGGAGGCACAAACAATGGAATCGACAGCGACAGAAGTTATTTGTCACGCTATTTAATGAGCTGCTCTTGCATTTCCCTGTGAGGGTAAATACAAACACGAATGAGCTCATGGAGCTCGAGCATGGGCAGTGGGCACGCTGGAGTGTGACAGCTCAGCTTTGCCCATGCCTTCTGCCTCAGTTTCCTCTGCAGGGCACTGGGGATGAGAACAGCCACCCTTACTCTTGAGGGGGAGAGCTGGTTGAAATCTGAACAGATATGGCTGTGTTGGTTTGCTATCATCCCTGGGATAAAAATCCCATCCTTCCCTTCTTTCTGACCACAGTATCCTGGTGGGAGGGAGCCACACCAGCTCTCACCTGGCTCATTTTCCACACTTTTTGGAGGGATGGGAAGAGCCTGTGTGGCTGCAGAGGACTGACACCTCCACCAGCTCCGGGATGGCGTGGCATCACAGCAAGTCCCTGTGGCAGCCCAGATGCAGTGCCAGAGCCCCATGGGGAGGCAGAGCCCATGGATAGACTGGTCAATGAGCCTGTACCAAGCTCCTGGCTGCCAGGACTGGACTGGGAGCCAGCACCAGGCTGGCTGAGCATTGCCCTTGCTGGGGCTGGCGTTGGCAAGGCTAGGATGCCCACTGCCTCCTGTGCCACCTGCATGGCCCCAGAGCCCCACAGCATTTTCAGCAGGTTTTCCCAAGGCTGGGAGAAACCCTCTGTGAGCAGAGGAATGAGGCAGGGCATCACTCAGCCAGTCCATTAACTTCTCTCTGTGCCTTTCCTATGCCCTGGAGAGAAAGGGCCCAGCACAGGGCTCCTGTACATGTCCAGGATGCCTTGTCAGGAGCCATAACTCACCTCCTCCCCCCAGTCAGCAGCCAGCAGCTCTGTGGCAATGCAGGCTTCTCTGCATGCTGTGTCTTCCTCGCCTCGCTTTCAGCAGGTCCTAATCTCTCCCCTCTGTATTTATATGCAAACAGCAAAGTGATAAGTATCCCTTGAGCTGTGTGTTGGGACCATAACTATTCATAAATGATAAACTCCAAGCACCTCTTGCTGGGTGGCTTCCCTCAACGTGCTGCTTGGGACTGGTGTTTATCTGCAGAGCGTGGCAGGCCCCTCGTGTGCTGCGATGCTGGGACTCATCAACCCCAGCCAAGCAGGCCAGGCAGTAATAGCAGCTCTCTGGAAAGCCATATTTCCCTTTCCTTTTCATTCATTCCTCCAGTAAACAATACACAAAGACACCCGTAGGGGAGTCCTTTCCAATGGCATCCCTCCGAAGAGACTTTGCTGTTATCCAGGACCTCACATTTTTCTCATTAGCAGCAGAGATCTGACCCAAAACAGAGTGATAGCGCCGTAATTTTTTTTTTTCCTCCATCACAGATGTGATTTGACATGAATTTCATTCTTTTAGTTGCTTTTCTATGTCAGAATGAGGCAAATCTGCCCTTGGAGAAGTATGTAGGAAAAGATGCTCTGAACTCTTTGTTATAAACCTCTCCTGGGTTTTGCAATGGAAAGGACTCTTGGTTTTCAGACAAGAAAAATATAATTTCAGCTGTGCAAAATATTACTTTACTTTGGGGATTTTAAGACTTTTTTTCCCTTCTTCATTTAGCAGGAAAAACTGACATCATATATTAAAATCTATTTCATTTGCTTGTGACCTCCTCTTTGGAGAGTGCATTGAGGCAGGTAGGTGCCGTACAGGGAAGGCTTTTGGGATCTGAAAAACTGTAGCTGGAGAAAAACTTTTCGTGGTAAAACTATCATTAGCAACAAACAGGTGAGCATTGAGGATCTGCAGATCTGAGATTTGGCTTCTTGGTGCTGTCATTCCATAAACAGTGCCACAAGCAGTAGCAGGGACAGGACATCCTCCATGAGCTGCCCAGCTGGTGCTCAGTGTTCCTTTTCCTTCTTTCTTTCAGGTCATTGAGTGCATTACCCAAGGCCGAGTTTTGGAAAGGCCCCGAGTCTGCCCCAAGGAGGTTTACGACATCATGTTGGGCTGCTGGCAGAGGGAACCTCAGCAAAGGCTCAACATCAAGGAGATCTACAAGATCCTCCACGCTCTGGGCAAGGCCACACCAATCTACCTGGACATCCTTGGCTAGCAGTGGCCACCCGTTGGAAGTCCCTGCTCCTTCCCCCCGTCCTTCCTTTCCTCTCCCCCTCCCGACCCCTTTGCCCCTCAGCTCCCAAGCAAACATCTTCATATAAACTCAAGTGCCTGCTACACATACAACACTGAAACCAGAAAAAAACAGCAAAACGAAAAGCAAACCGACAAAAACCCCACAGAACAACAACCTGTAAGGCAGTTTGGCTTATATATATTTATAGATATCTCTCTCTATATAACTTCCACACCAATACAGAAAGAAGCTGCTGTTACAGAAAATTGTGAGACTATATATAAAAAAAGAAAAAAAANAGAAGGTATCTTTCCCCCAAGCAATCAAGCAGTGACTTGTAACCCTGCTGTGAGTATGGTTTGGGCTGCTGGGCAGGGCTCTAGACTGGCTATGGCAGCGATGCCATCCTGGGTAGGAGCCCCAGGAAGAAAGCCTTGCCCTGGTTGTATGATATGCACTGAATGTGTGAAATCAGTCCTCCCTTTACGTCCTTGCCTCCCTCCCTCCTTGCCAGCCCGCAGGTGATGGGCACAAAGCCAGGGCAGTGCCCCTGGATGAACTCTCTTTTACCAACCCCTTCCCTCCCTTCCTCTCGGTCCCTCCTCATCCCTCTCTGCCTTCCTGCCTTTTTCCTCCCTCCGACATTTCAGGACAATTTTTCTAATTTGCTGATTCTTAAATGTATAGACTCAAGGCTTTCGAACACACAGTCAAAGGATTGTGGCACCTACGGGTAAAACACACACCGGGCAGCAGCCACCCTCCTGCAGCCTGCAGGCTCCTGCCTCAGCCCTCCTTCTGCCCCGTGCCAGCTGCTGCCAGTGCTGGGAGAGCAGCAGGACCAAAGTGGCTGCACGTGGGAGTCGAGGTGGGAGGGTCCTGGGGACCTGGTCCTGAGTCATCCCCAACCCACTGCGGCGTGTGAGGCAGGAGTGTTGCTCACCCAGGGCACCCAGCGTCACCTTGGGAGGAACAACCCCACTCCTCCTCCCCACCCTGGTGGCCATGGGGTTGTTCCCCCTCCCTCAGCTGTCTGCACCAGGGCCAAACTGGGCCCCTGGTCTAAACTTTTAGTGAGCAGGGTTGGATCCTTGCTCCCCGCGTGGGGAAAAGGCTACAGGGTGCAGACAGCTGGGAGCATGCCTGCAACCCTGCCGGGCATGTCTGTGGGGTCAGCATATCCCAGTGCTCTTCCTCCCCATCCTCTCCCCTTCCCCATTCCTGCCCCATGCCTCAGTCCAAGCCTCAGGCACAAGCCAGCGGGGAACAGGGAGGGGGACCAGGCTTGTGAGATGGCTGGGAACCTACCAACACCTGCCTGCAGCTCCCTTGCCATTCTCCTCACGTCCCCATCCCCTGAAAGGATTGATGCATCTGCCTTTGAGCTGTTGTGAAATGCAGAGGCTGAAGAATAGCTCCACAGGCAGCCCCGGGAGGAGGGGGGAAGGAGGGGAAGGTGCCTTCAGGAGCAGACGGCTCAGCGGATGGCCGCAGCGGCCAGCCTTGCATCTCAATGAGGAGAAAGGCCTGTCAGGCAGCAACAGGGGGTGGTGGGGACGGGGAGGGAGAGACAGCAGCATCCTCGCCATGGCAGATCTCCCCGGAGAGGAAAATAATCCCGACCTGGAGAAACACTGAGTCGGATGCTGAATCCTGCCTGTCCAGACTGGGCTGAGAATATAAAACCTTTCTGGGCCTTTTTTTCATATGGATAATGGAGGATGAGGGGGAACCTCAGCTTGGCAGCTGCTCTCAGGAGGCAGGGAACAGGCAGCACAGGCATTGTCAAGGCAATTTTGAGAAGGCAACAACTGCCAGCACAAAAATAGTCTGCTCGGATGTGGCACTTGTGGAAGGCAATGCAGATGGGGGAAGAGGGGACAGAGAAGGGATCTTGGCTCCCTCTCCATGTCCAGAGTAATAGTCATGTCCAGGATGTGGGGGGAGATAGGTGGCTCTGGTTGTGGCTTGCGCTGAAAGGGAAGATCTTGCATCCTCTCCCCGTTCCCCATGTCTTCTGACAATTCATACCTGTCACTCATGGCACTGGCCTGACCTGGCTGATGGTTTCAGAGGCAGGGGACACTGCTATGAGGAGGACTGTGGTGGCAAGAGCAGCCTTGGGTTTATTCTGTGCTTGCGTAGTGAGCAGTGCGAGCCTGGGCTGGGAGATGATGGGAGGCAGTAGCCATGTGAGAGTAAGGACATAACATTCCTCTACCTGTTAGAGAGGTCTGGGCTAGTGGGACAGACTTGTGCCAGTGGGGGCTGGACAGACTGCCGTTGATCAGGTACCAGTTGCTCACAGCATCACCAGTGATGGTGTGGTCATGGACAAGGGTGTGGACCAGCACCAGGAGTCTGCACACAGGAACACAGTACTGTGCCCCCTCTCTGTAGCAGGACCTCACTCTTTTGGGAGAGGATATCCTGCCTACTTAGGTCCAACTTTGAAAGGGGAAAACTCTGGTTAAAAGCCTGGCTCCTTTTTTGTGCAGGCTGCTTTGGCTGAAAGGTCTGGAGATTCTGCACAGGGAGAGAACTAGCAATGGCTGTTAATTGCCCAGCATCTCCAGAAAAAACCCTTTCCTGAGACTGCCTGTCTCTTACCCCAAGTGGCTTCTTGCTCTTGTGGTCCCCAGGCACTGTGCCAGGTTGTGCAAGGCCACAATTTTGTCCACCCCTCTCTCTCACTCTCATGCTCTCATTTCTTTTTTGGCCAATGTCATGGGCTTTTATACTATCGAGTCACCTGCAGATAGTGTTCCCAGTTGATGAGATTCCCTTGCCACCATTCTGCAAGCAGATACATCCTCCCTTCCTCACTTCTCTCCTCCTTCCCCTCCTCCCCAGCACCACCACTGTGTCCCTTTCACCACCTCTTTGTACTGTCACAACCACGGGGTGAGCTCGGGATCAGAGCGTGACACTAAGCCTCGACGCTGCATGCTTAGGTGGTCCCTGAGGAGAATTTATTGGTCCCCAGAAGATGGGAAGGGGCTGAGACCAGTGCTCAGGCTCTGGCTGCTTTGCTCTTAGCCCCACCACGTGCAGTGACCACCTTGGAGAAAGGTCCAGTTGTCGGAGTTAATTGTGAGCTGTTGCTCAGAAGAGCTGGATAAGCAGCGGTTCTGTGGTGTGACATCTGCTCTGGCCCCCTCCTTGTTGGATGGAGGTTTGTTGGGGGCAAGGAGAAGATTGCTTTTTGTTCAAGGACATGATAGAAACTGCTGCATCCCTTTTTGGCATGACAGTTTTGGAGGGGAAGAGGGAAAGGAGCTGTGCTGCATTCCCGGTGAACACCCTGAGACCTCATTTCCACAAGCACCTTTCCTGGAGCAGAAGAGAGCTTCCCATCAGCATGGACTGGTGATCATCAGGAATGTAGGAAGAAGGGCTCTGTAATGTGTGAAGGAAAGAAAAGCAGATTTTGGGGGAAACTCTCACAGAGTATCAACGTCTGAGTGTTTGGAGTCAAAGAGAAACAAGCTCATGCTTCTTTATTTCTAGGAGGGATACTTCCCTATGCCCTGCCTCTGTGTAGAGCAGAGAGCTATCCCTGCTGCCTGGGAACACCCACAGGTCTCACCCAGCTCCGGGGCAAGCCAGGCCAAACTTCTGGCACATCCAGCCAGACCTTCCCCCCACCCAGCCTCTTCCATCTGCAGTTTTCTCAAGGGACTTGTGAAAGGGAGATGGAAGGAACACCAGACTGAGCACAGCTGAGAAGGGACCACAGGGTCTTCCCTGTCCCAGCTGCATGCTGCTCCCTAAAAATTGAAATTGTTTGCACCAACTCAGTCACCCAAGGGCATCACTGAAATGATGCTTTCTTGGAGGTGAAGGTGCTATTTTGGTGCATGGTCCAGGTGGAAATTGTGTGCCAGGGATGCAAACTGCAGGCAGTGAACGTGGCTCCAGCCTCAGGGTCCCATCAGTGGCCTGGTTTGTGTTCTCCTGCCATAATTTTTCCTTCCACCCCATTCTGTCAGGTTGCCAGACAGAAGCTGAAATGTAGCAAAGGGAAGAGATGCAGAGATCTGCCAGACTGAAAGTCCATCCTGTCTCCTGCAAACCTTGCCCGTCTGGCCTTTTTAGATGTCCCTCAGTGCATGAATTTTGGGGCTGAGAAAGTCTGAGCTGCCTCATTTCAGGCCTGGCTTTGGGTCTGCAGGGTGCTGAACTGCAGACAGCTGACTCTGGGAGCTGTGCTGCCCGGACAAATGTGAAAACTGTGGAATGCCTTTAAAGAGGCTGCTTGCTTGAGAGACATTGTCAGGTTTGAGCTGTTTGCTTGCCCCCAGGAGTGGGTGGAAAAAGGTGAGAAAATATGTGGAAGAATAAAAGAGTCAAGGAAAGGGAAAGACTGGTTTTAGAAGGCAACTGAGTATCTCGGGTTGGGAAATCAAGAAAGATTTGGGGAGTGTGGTGTAGAATTTTAAGTAGCACAATGGATACAAGCAAAAACAAAAGAAAATAGCGACGTACTGCAGCTCCAGGAAAAGTTAGCTATGAAGCTGGGCAAATACTGGTTTAAAAAGGAGGCTGGAACCAATAAAATCAAGGGACCATTTATGCAGGTGCAAAACAAAATCACTAGGCTTTGTGCTTTTCTGTGATTTTTTTCCTGCAAGAAAATGCAACTAAAAGAATGTCTGAAAAGTTATGCTTTTTCAGGGGCACAGAGAAGTATAATACTGTAGGTGCTGTTTCATTTCATGTGAAAGGCTCTTATTTCCCAGAACTCAAATGTATAGGCTTCCTTGAGTTCAGGATATGGACTGAAGAACACAGGCATGGTCACCACAAGCCCCCAAACCCAGAGGTAGTTCTAAACACTTGATTCAGTCATGTGCCAGTCTGTAAGAGAACAGTATTTTCAGTGTGTCATCTTAAGGTTTTTTTAAAAAAATCTTTCTAAATTTCCTCCCTCCCCAGGGAGTATCTACATCCTTTCCTGATCTGACCAGGAATCAGCTGAAGCACTACAGCCACGGCTCGTACCCAACATTTTCCTAAGAGCTCTAGGTGTGTTCACTGGTTGTAAGGCAACGATGAGTACAAGCAAGGGGAATAAAGGAGATCCTGGCTGTGATAGCACGCTGTGGTGGCTTCTCTGGTAGCTGGAAGGCTCTGGGCATTATCAGGGCTCCTCTGCTATGAGACTCACAGGAGCAGGCTTGTCTTGGTGCAACCCAAAAGTTTTGTTCTCCGTTCACGTTCAGTGGCTTTCTGATGGATGGTGGGCTCATGGAGCCTTGACATAACGGTGCTGTCTCCAGATGAGTACCAAAAATAGAAGAAAATTCCTCTCTCAGCGCTGCTTTTCAGGAGTGGATAGACTTGCTTAACTCTCAGGTACCTTCTCCACTCCTGCACCAAGGCGCCTCTCACATCAGTACCCATTTAAAGTTTACATAGCTGCTAAATCCTAAAATTTCTTTTCCCTTTGCCGCTGTCCTTGAAAGTAGAGATATTGAATTTCAAGCCTGGAGAAAGTAGGTGTTTTCAAAACATCTGTTCTGGCTGGCAGTGTCATAAATGACACAGGCAGAGACATCAGTCGCTGCTCTGGGAGGAATGAGGAGCATTCCATCTCTCCCGTGCCTCTTATTCCTTTCCAATGCAGCACTGAGCCATGAAACCACTCCCTGAGAGGAGTGATTGCAATCCTATCGCTTGCAATTTTGAAAAACTGAACTGAGGAAAGAGATAAGAGACCAAAGAGAAGGAAGGACAAACTATTCCAGCTTTCCCCAAGGGTTAAGTAAGCTGGCACTTCGGTTTCATGTTGGTGCCTTGAGTTTCTCACGGACGCAATCTGACACAGCTCTTTTCAGACTAAAGGAATGACCATTGGTTCCTCCTCCCTTCTGCACGTCCTGCAGCTTTTGCACCTCTGGAGGGGAAAAGAGACACAACAAATCTAACCATTGCTTCCCCACGCTGTCAGGAGTCCTCCACAGGAACTGCTTTCCTGCCCGGCACAGGTGACTGATCCCACTGCAGAAACCTGGAACAGTTGTTCTGAGGGGGAGTTTAACTGATGAACTACTGGCTGCTTAGGACAAGGTCCCAGCAGGGAAAGGCTGAAATACCTCTAAAGAAAATCATAGCTCTGGGAGGTCCAAATCTCTTCTTGCATGCTTTCTCTCTCTCTCTGCTGGTTTCCAGCCTCTCTGGTCTTTGCTGCTTGATACTCAGATAACTGAGTTTCTGCATTCCCTCCCTTTACAGAGCACAGAGGACTGGTGAAGCTGTTTGATTTCAATGTGGTAGGTGAGATCAGATTCCTCCCTCCATGCTCTCTTCTTTTACTCCCTGTGCAGCTCCTGTCCTTGCAGTTCTCCGGACTTGACTAGCAGAGTTTTTAAATGAAGTGAAAGTCTTAATGTGAGGTGAATCCCAAGACCACAAACAGTTTGGACTTCAAACAGTGAGAAAATTGGCGCCGGATGATTCCGCACACAAAGCAGAAAACTTTCATTTCCTGCAGGCAGGATGGAATTGACTGTTATATTAAGACTTCAGAAGGAGCACTGCCCCGGAGTAATTTCACTGCTGTCAGGCAGTGTTGACATCTAGATTAACCTCTGTGCAGTGAATTTTACAGCAAAGCTCATTGTAATGCATGTGGGGTATCTCCTGTAAATCCCAGCTGAAGCCCACAGTGTCCCACCCTTCTGCACAGGAGAAAGGGTCGGGGAGCAGCCGCTATCATTTTTGACCCCAGCAAAACATGACTCCAACCTCATCCAGGCCACTTCTGCTGAAACTGATTTTCTGCCATGCTAAAATGACAATAGCTCCAGCCTATATTTTTTTTCTTTTAATTCCCCAAAGAGGTTTACATCACAGGCCTGAAATTTTTGCCAGTGACAAACAGCTCCCTTCATGTATCCAGCCAGCAGTACAGTCCTAATTAAAAGACACTAGTTAACGAGCGGCAATTAGCTGCTTGCACTGATTAACTCCAAGACATACAATCCCCACACACAAAGCTCTGATCAGATGTGATCTAAATGGCAGGCAAGCTCCCAGCTGATGTGGGATGGTGGCATCCAATCCTGCTCTCCACCCCACAGGCGCTCGATGAACGCTGCCTACCAAACCAAAACTGCGTGAATTAGAGAAATTCACACAGTTAACTCCATGCAAGTCAGAGGACACTGCAAAATAAGCCCCTTGGCTCCTGAACTGAATGCTCCTGCTGATAAGTTGAAAGCACAGGCCTGACCCCAAGCCCTTCTGTCTTTTGCTGTAAGAGGAGACTGAGCATTGGGATTTCCCAGGCAGGACCGTAACAGCTTCCTCACTTTTGTGCTGGCAGAAACAATCCTGTCTGTGGTTCTTAAGATGCATCTCTCAGATGCACTTTGTGAAAAAAACCCCACTAACATATTAAAAAAAAAAAAAAAACATGGAAAGGGAAAAGAAGGTTTCTTTGTGTGTTTTTGCCACAACTGCTTATTCATACGCTTATTTTCCCACTCAGACATTGCTCTGCAAGTCATCTGCAGGAGGTTCTGGGCAAGAGAAAAGCTATCAGGTGCTGAAGAGATCAACCACTAGCCCTTAGGGCAAAATCTCAATAGTACTTCTAGAAATCTCTTTCAGAGCCCATCCATCCTCTCACCCACAGCTCTTCATAGTAGGCTTACCATTATATTTTCCAAAGGTTTTGGACAGCCTGTGAAGAGGTGACATATCTTCAGTTTCCCCTCATCTTCAGAAGGAATTGTGACATTTCTGTAATTCGACCCATCAGGAAGATTCCTTCAAACTAACATTTATTACCCCCAATCAGAATACAGCTGAAAAGGCTACCCAAGGTTGTAGAAAAGGTCAAGCTCTTGCTTTGGACTGGAATTTGCTTTGGAAGGAATTTGATGGACCAATTTAACCACCACAGCACATCAAAACCTGGTGGCTTCATTTAAAAAGTAATCAGTATTGTATTTCGCTTTAGACATCCGTGCATTAGTGTTCTGCAAATATGATTTCCTCTTTGTTTGCATTATTGATGCCATAAAATGTCAGACACATTAAAGAAAAAAAAAAAGAGGCCAACCTTTGGGGTTTGGAATGATTCTGGCTGAATTGCAGTTGGGTTACTTTCCTTTTTATTTCCCATGGCAGCAATGCACTGTTACTCATTCTGCTATTGTTTTACAAAGTGTAAGTGTATTTATTCAGCCAACGGTATTTCAGGAAACACATAACCTCGATATTTTTTTGCTACATGTGGCAGGGTGTGTGAATGTGTGTTGGGGAGAGGAGGGGAGGAGGAGCTTTTTACAGGAGCCCTCCTATGTCTGGTAGGGTGTTGGCTTTGTGCAATGCTGCATGACTCCCTCCTGCTCAGGAGCCTGGTTTGATTTAACCTCAAGAGCTGACTTTTTGTAATCAGGATTTGAGGTCTTCTGGTTTAGCACTGCCCAGAATCTGTCATCTGCTCTCACCATTCAGCAGCCATCTGCTATCCGCAGAGGTTCCTGGATGTCTATGCCACAGAGATTACACAGTAATTGAGTCTCAGGCATGCGATGGAGGAGTTTTAGCTCGTTCTGATCCTGGACCAACAGCGAGTTTGCTGATTTAGCTTGGTTCCCACCCAAGGCTCAATGGCTACAGTCCCCAAGACAAATACTCTTAGCTGCTCAGTGCTTTTTCTCACAGACCATTACAAGTACAGGCCTTGGCAGCTATAACTCTCTGCCTCACCTCTCTGTAATTAATGCAGATCTATTTTTCAGTGTTCCTGGGAATTTTTTGGAAGGATATTCTCCCTCTTAAAAATCTAAAAGAAATTCTCAAGTATTGTCTTCTTGAAAGTAAAAGCGGAGAAATAAGGTGGAAATATCTCCCTTATATAGGGATTTTCATCAGTGGTAAAATTTCAGCTTTTCCTCCCAGTGACGGCAAGCCTCGGGTGCAGGGGGAGTAAAATACAGTGGAGCAGTCTAAGGAGGGGACTCAGCTAGGACCTAGACTGCAAAGTCATCTGTTCACCTACTAAGCCATTGCCAGCTTTATATAGGAAGAAATCCCCAGCTTTTCTTGAGCAGATTCCTGCCCAGCTCTCTTGTCCTACTCCAGTTCTGAGGAATGACCTTCAGATGACCTTCAGATCTCCTTATCTCGCACAGATCCTTCCCAGGGCTATCCAAACAGCCCAAAGAAGTGATGACAGGGGCTGAATGGGTATGTAATTCAGTGTCTTTCTCTCCCTTTTTCATCAGGGGCAGAGATAGTGAAAGTGACAGAACAGAAAAATTATTTTCCCCAACAGCAGCGATCCAGTTTCTCTTTAAACTCCGATATTTAAGATGCCATACAGCAGTACCTATAAATATGCCTTGAAATGTTGAATGAGCACAGGAGTATATTTGATTTTTGTTTTTATGCCTGTAATTTCTCTCACCAAGAATTCAGCCGTTACTCAGCTCCCAGCAGGTTGTTCTGATTGCTGGAGAGATGGTTGGGATTGATTCCGGCTGTGACCTGTTCCAGTCCAGCCTCATTCTTATGTAGCTAGATTGAAACAATAGAAATCAGCAAGAGGCTGAATTGTTGTTCCTGTGTAACTGAACCTCCTTGTGCAACTCCAGGCTAAATGTTGAAGGCGTTGAAGACCCACAACTTTGAAGCTGGTAAAGGCCGTAGATGCTGAGAGGCACTGAACAGATGTTCGGAACAGAACGGCAGGAGAGAGAAAGAGAAATGCTACAGGAGAAAAAAAAAACAAAAAAGCCCCCCAAACCAACAAACATTATGTCAGAAAAGACAGTGGTTGGTTTATAATACAAGAAAATCCACTGCTGTACACCAGAAAAGGCTCAGAATATTCACCCTGGCAACCAAGAACATTGGCCACCAGGAAAAGAGCAGCTCTCTATCCTACAAACCTTTTCTCACTTTTAATTTCCCTTTTCTCCTTCTTCCGCTAATACGGAACAAATCCTGGCTTATGGCCTTGCTGGAAACTGAAATTAAGAGGCAGATTTGGGAGAGGATGAGAGAGAATCCAGATCCTGCTGGATGATACAACAACTCAGTAGCCCAGCACTTTTCAGTAGCAAGTACCTGGTGTGCCCCTTTTTTTTTTCTTTTTTTTTTTTCTTTTTTTAATACAACCCCTCATTGATGCGAGCAGTGTTCACAAAGGGCCTGAAACAGTTGAGTTTTCCCCATTCTCTCGGTGAGAGGGAGATTTCAGCAGGCTGTGCCTGCGGATCAGCACCGCGGACAGCGGCACTGGCCGGCGCGGCAGGAGGAACCCTTTGATGAAAGAGCCCCACTTTCGAGGGAATTGTGCCCACTCTGCCCAGGGAACTGCTGTCTCACCCTTCGGTCGCTTCTCCCGTGCTTTTTCCAGTGTGAAGTCATTATCTGGTATCTTGTTTTCAAGCGATGGAGGAGGGTTGGTTTGAAACACACACCAATCATTCCGATGCAAGAGAGAACCTTTTTTTCCTTCAGAATTAGACTCTCTGCCCCACTTCTTTCTGCACCGGTGCTCCACCTGTGAAGGCTCCATCTCTAATTTGGATTGTGGAAGGTTCTTATCTCCTCATCCATTGGGACAGTTTGACAAATGGAGAGATATTACACTGGTAGCCCTTTAGAAACAGAATCCTTATTTTATTGGAAGCATCATGTGATTCAGATTTCAGCCATCAATTACATTTACTATTGGTAAAGGGTAAACAGACAAATCTCTTGGAAAATTGCAAGTAAGGGACATATAAATGACACTGTGGCCACTGAAAGCTTTTTCACATTAATCCACAAGAAAAAAAAATAAAAAAAGGAAGCCACATTACTGTGTAGTGGAGGGTTGTCAGAATCATAGAATCATAGAATGGTTTTGGTTAGAAGAGACCTTAAAAATCACCTCGTTTCAACTACCCTACCATGGGCAGGGGATTTTCCACCTGACCTTGTTGCTCAAAGCCCTGTCCATCCTGGCCTTGAAGAGTCAGACAAAGATGGAAGAGCCATGCAGGCAGCAGGCAAGGCCCCAAATGGAGAAGCAGTCTTATATCACAGAGAAAAAAAAGGCAAACGTCTCAGTGCTCATCTTATTCAGCCAGCGTATCTGGGATTTCATCCCACAGGTATTCCCGGATCATACTAAGGAAGATAAACCCTCAAATTAGGGTTGAACACCTCCTGGACCTATTCGTTGTGATGAGAAGCTGTTGGCTAGGAGCATGCAGGCTCATTACCTCCCTGAAAAATTTAGAGTGAAGAAGAAGAGCCGGAAAAGTAGGCCAGAAAGTTGGGCTCTTCCCCCCACTCAACATATGTTGCTTTCTAGAAGCAGTTTCCTCTGCATCCCACCTCCCACACATTCCCCAGCTGTGACTGGAAGTTACTACAATGGGACATTGTGGATGGACACTCAGAGAGGACTGGGAAGTGCCTGGGACACGAGGCTTCAAAACTCGTAAGTAGCCATGCTGGAAGTGAGGAGTTAAGGCTTCTGATGCCTAGGGCTGCCTGGAAGTCAGAAGGGATGAGCTTGCAGGGGATGGCAGAGATGATTTGAGAAGGGGCTTAGAGGACAGTGATGCTAAGAGGAGGGATCAAAAGAACCTGCTGGGACAGAGGGAGAGGAAGGGAATGGACAAGGACTGGATTACCAGTGAAGAGTCAGTGATCGTGAGGGTGGTGAAGGTAAAATAGGAACTGTGGCGAAGCAGAAGACAGCCCTGGTTGGGGAAGAACTGTAGATGTGAGGAAAGAGTCCCTACAGAATGATATGTGCTCGTGTGAATGAGTCCTGAAGGTTTCTCCAAACCTTTGGTTCTGCTGGGCTTCTTCCAGGGCCACATTCTCTGCTTCAAACCCAACAAACACCATAACTTTGACTGCATTTATTTTGTTCTCTGACAGCTCTGGTTTCAGTACTAACATTCTAAATTGTTTTAGTTCCCCTCGATCCTCCTGTTCAAGCCCCACAACCAGCTAATTCCTTGTGTGAAGGAGAATTGGCTTTTTTTTAGCTTTCTTTTTTCTTTCCAGAAATGTCCATTAAATTTTCAGCTAAACTGGAAGGCAATTTTTTGCATGAGAGCTTTACATAGATAGGCTTAAAGCAGAAAAAAAAATAAATAACTATACTAAATTACCTCCCCCTCCCCCCACCTTGCCTTAATGAAGTGCTGTTTTACATAAGTTATTTCAAGAGAAATGAAGTATTTTTGGGCAGGCAAGTGATCAGCATTTATTTAGCTTTCCATGAGTGTCGCAGCTCCCTGTGAATCTTCTGGGTCAGGCAAGGAGGCAAGGTTTCCCCTGGTAAAGACTGAGGACACACAGCTTTCTTGGGTGAAGGCTGTCTTGGGGTCTTCAGGCTGTTTTTGGGAATGTTTTTAGGTGCTGCACTGTGCCCTTGCCTCTGATAGTTTCTCTAAGATTTGTGTGTTGAGGCAGTGCTGTTTATCAGTGGTTTGTGTGGCAGTGTGATGGCCTGGGCAAAAAAAAATCACCCTGATTCCCTGTGCTGGCCTCAAAAGACCCCCATGCACCTTCCAGAAATCTGCAGGGGTAGATTTAATTTCCAGGAAACTCCTCCTCCTCCCAGCTGAACTGCCCTTCAGCAGTGCAGGCTAGCTTGGCCCTCAGAAGGTGATGCTCCACAGCTCTCTCTGGCAGGTGAGCTGGTGCTGAGAGGAGGATGGGGCTACAGCTCAGAGGAAAGACATTTGGATGGCATTTGTGTTGTTACTATTATTTAAAACAGCTTATTTTAATCTCTGCTAATGTCACAGAAAGTCTGCATGAGCAGAAAACAAATCCTCTGGTGATCTATGCCGAATTGATTTTTTTATTTGGCAGGCTTTTTTCTATACTATGCACCAATCCACATTTGCTTTGTCTGGGGCTTCTTTTGCATCTTTTAAATCCTATTTGCCATTTTGCAACTGAATTAATGGTTCTCAACCTTCTCCAAACTGCAATCTCCCCTTCTCCAAACCGAAATTCACCATTTTCCCCTGCTGGGAACAAGCCAGGTTACCCTTAAAGGGAGAACCTGGTGAGAGCAAGGAGGTTGTGATCGCCGCCTGCCCACCCCACCTCCACTGGCTCCAACTCAGAGGATGAGGAACTCTGATCTGAGTTTTGGCCAAGGTAGGGTCCCTGCTTGTCCCCTACCTGCCACATTGTGTGCACTGCTGCCCTGGAAGGGGATGACTTAAGCAGCGTTAGTCACACTTACATGAAGAGTTTTTAAATTAAGAATTTGCAGTGAGGTCCAGGGACCTGTTAAAGTGCTGAGGTATTTACCCTCCCCCAGACCTTCCCTTCCTTCCTGCCCCGCTTTGGCCCTTACTCTCCCCCCCAGCCTTGAAATGAAACAGAAAATTATTTTTTTAAAACTGTGTTGATAATTTATGTTTAGTATAAAAGGATGATTTAATGGCATCACCAAAGGTCATTTTTTTCATCTCCGTGTTACTGCCCCAGCCCCAGAGGCTGCTCATCCCCTCTTCCCCGTGGCTCCACTGCCCTCCCTGTCATTCCCCTCACAAATTCCACATCACCACACCACCCCAGCGTTCCACACACCCAACACCTGCTTCAGGTTCAGCCAACGACCGATGGAGAACAGGGATTTCACACCGAATCCTCCGCTCCAGGCCGCCACAAACCGGAACCATTTCCCGCCTCGAAAACAGTCAGTTGCTGCAAAGGACAGGCAGACTCGTTTCTTGAATTATGTGAGGTTTTTTTTAAAGCCTTTTATACCTACTTAACGTGTGCGCCGTGTGCGCACAGCGGTACCTGCGTGCACAGATGCACACGGATCTCTCTCTCAAGTATAAATATATTGTATGTTAGAGCTGTAAATACTCCTTGGTCATGTGTCTATGTCTTCTTCAAGGTATCATATCCTCAGTGTTATGTTAACGACTCCATTTATTGATTGATGAAACTGTCTGTAGACCTGTACCCTCCTGACATAGTTTATGTAGCTCTCTCTCTTCTCAAATAAAGTACAAAACTACCACCAGCAGGTCCTCCTCTCCTCTTTGTTCCGTGTTGAACATCCAGATTTAATTCATACAAGCCTGACACTTAAAATTTATGCAGTTTTCAGCTACCCCAACAGAGCAGAAACCTTCACACGATGTTTTAGGAATTTTATGTTGCTGGTCGGTCCAGCAAGTGTAAGAGTTGTTAACAAAAGGTAACAGTCTGTAGGTAAAATGTTGTCCCAACTGCAGTAAATGGGGATCTCCATACTGACCTCGTACTCATCCTTCCCACTTACCTTCAGGTACAGCCTGAAGCTCCTTTCATCCTGGTAGAGACAATAGGAATCCATCCTCTTCCCTCCCACAGGTTTTTCCCTTGGCTTAAAAGGATCCAGTCTCTTCCCAGTCATGCTGTTGGCTTGTTGCTGCTTGGATTTCTCAGCACCCAAACTCGACTCCAATCTTGGGGTTGGGAGCAAGACTCAGGATTATGGCAAAATCCACCACTGTCACTTGCTTCCCCTTGATTCCAGGCTTCGTGCTGAAATCACAGGAACCAGAGGATATTTACCATTGCAAGCTGAAAAAAAACCTCTTTGCACAGATACACTTACTGTAAAAAACTATAAAGATGATTTGTGAAGAAACACTTAATTTACTTCAACTGACACCAGACTCCAGCTGCCAGAAATTTGACTGACAATTTCTATTTATTTATATCCTGCTATACAATATCTGCCTTAATGCTGTAAATTTTTCTGATTGGAATTTCACAGTGTCTGCCTGGATATTTATTGATCATAAAATAATCTGCACAACCCGTTAAAGTCAAGGCAGGGAGAATGGATGCCAGAGAAATCACTCGACAGGATCTGGGTACCAGTGCCCAGGTGACAGAAGATGCTCAGATGCTATTTTTACAGCATTATGTATCACTGAGAGCCAGTCATTTGAACTGCATTTCTGCTGTTTCCCGAAAGCCTCTTCTGAAATGCTTCCAAGAGCCTGGTATTGAGTTCCTACCAGCAACTCCATATGGACACTGCAACATGCCTCATTTGCAGCTCCTCACCGTTGAGAAATCCCACCTTTACAGGGAAATCTGGTGTTTTCACAACTGTTCTTTCAGACAGCCCATGAGGGAAATGTTTGGCTCTTCCTGCAGCAGTAAGACCACTTTTGTTTTCAACTTATTTTTGGCAGGCAAAGACAGAAGCATTCAATTTCTGCCCACAAGGGAAAAATTGTGAAATTTGGTCCCAACTGGGAGTTCCCATGCTGCCTGGTGAGGAGAGTCTCTTACTTCATTCACAGCTTCGACCATGCATCTTTCCAGTATCTCCAACGGATTTTGCCTTCTGAGTTTGGGCTTTTTTATTATTTTTTTTTTTTTTTAATTTTGGGTTTTTATTTTTTTTTCCTAAGGCACATTTTTCTCCCCTGTGGAAGTTAGAGGCGTGTGTGCTCTCCTCATGCAGGCAAACAGAGAAACATCCTTTTGGTCGTAGCCAAATCCACCATTTCTCCCAAAAGTCAACATGTCCCACCCCCAATCCAGCACACACACATGTACCCCCTACTCCAACCCACCATTCCTCTGCCTTCTGCTCTCTCCAAAAAGGAGTTTGCTCTCTTCCCTGTAAATTCTGCTATTCATTCCTGCTGCTTTCTGGGATCCCAAACCAAGCCTCACCTGCCCCCTCATCAAACACAGCTCCCTTTCCTTTCTCAGCACCAGAATAATAAACCAGCAGCTGATGATTTGCCACGTTAGCTCCGGCCAGGCACTCTGATAGATAAGATTCCCTTTTATTACTGATTTAAGGCATTTATGCGATAAAGGCATTTTGAGATTAATGAAAAATGCAATAAAGAAAAAGAAAATCACCATTTGACCAACTTCTCTTGGAGTCACCCTGTTCTGCTCCTTCCCAGTACCTGTTACCATTTGCCTTTTCCTGTCCAAGATGAGGTGGTTTCAGGAGCATGCAGAAGCTGGTGGAGCATCTAATGGGCTGGGAATAAAACCCCACCAAGAGAAACAGCAGCCAAGGAGGCTGTCAGGCCACAGCTCTTGCCCCACACAGCATCTCATGTGTGGAGTGGACAATGGAAGGACTGGCTCTGCTTGGGGCTCCCTGTGACCTTTTCAAGCTCCATAAAACCCTCCACAGATTACCCTTTAGAAAGCAGGGAAGGCAAGCAGACCCCTGTATGCCCTCTGGGCAGAGGGAAGGGAGAGGTCCTGGCCTTCCCTCAGGTCACACAGAGAGCCAGATGAAAGGTTAACAACAAGATGTAATCACGAGGTAAAAGCACAGGGCAAGAATGGGGCAAATTATTTCCTGTTGAATTGTGGCTTCTGTTATTCTCAGAAAAAAGCACCAGGTATTCAGGAGCTTCTCATTAGCCAGCATGACTTCCATTAGGCTTTCTATTAACATTTTGTGGCCGTAATAAACACCTACATAATTAACACACAAAAAAGGAGCCCATTCCAGCCTAACAGGAGTTGCCAGACCAAGCTGGGAATAGCATAGGCAGGCCAGCTCCTGTCTGGAACATTCTGTTTGTGAAGAAATTGCTCCAAACACCTAGGAAAATTCCTTTGCAAAGAGTTAAGTTTCAATGCTTCTGTCCTCCTGCCTCAGTCTAGGAGGATATCTACCTTTGCTTTGCAGCTGGATGAAAAAAAAAAAAAAGAGAACAGGGTAGAAATTGTCCCTGGAGAGATTCAGGACACTCCGGTATTCCCTAGTCCTTTGGCATAGATCTGAGGAGACTTTACCTGCTAAAAACTGACAGGGAAAGAAGTCCCTGAGGAACATATGTGTGATCCTGGACAGTAGATAAGCCCCAGGAGCTCATTCAAAGTCCCCATGGGAAGAAGATGGAACCTCCCACAACCTGGGCTTTTTATAACCATGAAGCACACCTGCACTTCATGTCCACTGAGCCCTGATGAATTACAGGGGAAAATAGACACAGAGGTAAAACATGGTCTTCCCAATTCCAAGCCACAGGCTTTCCATGCCTTATCCCTCCTGCTAAGGGCATGGAGAACATTTCTGAGCGTGGTACTCGCAGTGAGAGCTCACAGGTAGCTCTGGCTGCTCCCCAGCCCTTGCCCTCCTCCCCACCCATTGCCAAGAGTACCACTGCCAAGCCTGTGCCCAGGAGATTGAGGACATGTCATTTTGGCAGGGCTGCCTGTCCCCCCACTCCTCATTTCAGGCTCCTGCTGCCAATAATTTGTGTGCCCTTTATCATAGCTCTGAAATACAGAGAGACACTTTGGAATTCAATTAGTCAAACAGTTGCCACAGCAACAAAAACATATAAACTTAAATGATTTATACTCACAGACACCACTTCAAATAGGAATAAATTTAATATAGCAGCTGGGAATGAAATGCATTGTACAATAAGAAAATTGTATTCTTTCTCTCCCTGATGATAGGCCTCAAGGTCTTAATGCAATATAGATGAAAAAAGATATTTGGGCAGAAGGAAGCAGAATACGTTGTGCTGTATTTACAAGGCCTGCTTGGAGAGTACAACCCATAATGAGCATGTACATCTAATCACAGAGCTGTGATACTGTTTGCAGACAGACACAGATCAAAGATTGCAGCTACCAAGCTGACTGCTTGGTTTCACTTTCTTTCTTTGTCCCTCCTTCATCTCATAAAACCTTTCCTGCTGGCCTCCTCCCAGGCGAAAAACAAACCTACCCTCATTCCAGCAGCTCTCCCATCCCCTGCAGTACAGGTCCCCAGCTGGTAAAGTGAGATTGTGGTTTTTAATAGAAGAAAAAAGAATTAATTCAAACGAAGTCCTGGGACCCAGAGCAGAAATTAATTCCAAGAAATATGCAGGAAATCTTTTCCTCTGCAAGAACATTGCAAAAACTTGCAAGAAAATCTAGAACATTCATTCAAGTGATGGTCACCTGCAGTATTTTTGCCCATAAAAGACTGAACATAAAGTGAATGCCTTCCTACACTTCCTACAGCTCTCCTTTGACTCTGAGATTCCCTGGAGAGAACTACAGGCACATGGGATGTGAGATCACGGAGAAGACAGTGCATGTACAGGCCTCTGGCATTAGCACAGTTTCAGTGCATCCTCAGTCACATCTTTTTCCAAACAGCAAAGGTTTCACGAATGAAAGTGATGTAGGGGCTTAGAGGAGCCTTATGGTTATTTTCCAGTTAACAGGGATTGTCCAGAGGTTGGGCAGAAACTGCCTCCTTCCTTTCTAAAGGCACAGCAGCTGGTTGAACTCAGAACTGTGGAAAGTTGTGTGCTTGTAGCTCATCTGCCTCTTTGTTGAGGTGCCAAAGCCAGCTGCCTTGGCAGTGCCTGGGCCAGAAACAGCCAAGCAGTGCCTACACTGCAAAAGAACGCAGAGATCCAACCACTGGCTCTTCATTTTCCCTAAGCAGAAGTCAGCCTGTCGAGCAAGGAGGCATTATGGAAGCCATCACCTGCCTCCACAAAGCCTGATCAGCGTGGCCAGCCACTGCTATCGATGGGAACTGAGGCTGCCAACACCCTTGGAGGGCTCAACACCGTGAGCAACTGTGTGAGATCTCTCATCTGACCTGCTCCACTCGACAGCATTTGTGGTGGGAATAAGAGCTTTATTTCCTGTCCAGATCGTGCTCCTAACACCTTCTCGTGCGCTCCACAAGAACTCAAACAGGACGAATCTCACGCACTTCGGGGCCTTTTGTGCAAAGGCAACCTCTCTGGCTCAGACCAGAGTGTTTTGAGTAAACACTGCAGATCCAAGTGCAGGAGGGAAAAGCCAGAAAAGTACCTTTGAGACAAACCCAATACTTTTGTCTAAGTTCAAACAAACAAACCCACAGGCCGCAGCTCTAACAGAACTTACTGGCTCCTCAGTGTACAAAAATTACTGGGGTGAGTTTTTGTGGGTTGTTTTAAGGCAGTAGGTCAAGAGTGCTGATCATTATTAGAGTTGGCAGGTGGGGTAGAGAGTTCAGGACACTTTGGGTGCAAATTGAGATCAACACCTGCAATTCTCTTTGGCAGTTCTGGAAAGGAAAGCACGCAGATGCACAACAACAACTAAACAAAGCTAATAATGAAATCATATTTATGTAGGCAGGAAGGAAGCTCAATTGCCAGGAGAGTACTAAAGTCTACAAGTGTAAATACATACCAAATAAGTCAGCTTGATGAGATGCCAAGTTTGCTCAGCAGAGTATGGCACTTCACTGCTGAAGTGTTCCTGCAGGAGGGAAACCAGGAAAATGTCAAAAAGGTCATTGGGTGAAATGTGTGGCTCAACCAGAAAACTGTGCAAACAAGCTGGTGTCAGTGGATTCAGCGCTGTCTTGCGAAGCACCTGTTGGTTCTGTCACACTGAAGCACAAACATTTCACTCCTGAGCTGGTCTAGAGCTCACTGCTCTCTCCACGAGGCAAAGCAGGAAACACCACAATTTATGGGTCAGATGTACTGAGTCTGCCCCCTTGGAGGGTCTGGATTTCAAGTACGAAATCAGAGACAAAAGTATTGACGTTCTGAGAGATATGGTGGGGCAAGTGTGTGAGGATTTGTAGGACTTGTATGGCCAATATTTGATGATGAAGTATCCAAGGCAATAAAGGAAACAAGCATCTTTACAACATGTCTGAGCCTCAGTCTCAGACCACACTATTCACATATTCTGAGTCAAGAGGGGGAAAAAAAACCTACAAAACAAGAAAAAGTAGTGCAAAGTATCTCTGGAGATGTTTAGAATGGAAATCAGAGACATCACAATATTTAGATCCTGGATCAATCTTCCACAGACGTTTCAAAAGGCAAAATCCTAAACAGCTGAAAGGTGGAGCTGAGCCAGAAGTATTCAACCTGTGACAGCAAAAGCCTTGGCTTGGCTGGGAAGTCCCCTTCATCTTGCTTTCCCTGTGAAGGCAACATCTGTTCTTCTCTTTGCCTGCTGCATCTCTCTTTGCTGTGATGGCACAGAGAACAGCAGGCTGGTGTGTCCATCCCAGCTCCATTCCTTCTGGACCAGGGGATGCAGCAGTTCAGCAACCAGCTCCCCAGGCCACAAACTACATTTATCATCATCTTTACACGCCTTTACACAGCTGGCTCTCCTGATGATAATGCGTTCTACAGTTTCCCTTGCTGGCGTGGCTTATGTTAATACTCCATTAACATTGCTAATCAGAGACAGACTTCTGGCAGCATCTCCAGGGGATGAGCAAATGTTGTCCTATGCCTTTCAGTTTAGGAGATCAGACTTTTAGATGAAATCCATTCCCAACATCTCTGATTTCAGCAATTAAATGGAGCTGCAGCATGTGGGAGCTGTTCAATGCTGGATGCATGTGGTTCCTACTGCTCCAAAATAGGACCTTTTAAACCGCTTTTTATGCCAATCCTCAGATATGTGACATTTGGAACTTTTATTCACTTGGGAAATCAAAGACTGCTGGAAAGATGAGATGGATTCAAATCAAAGATATAAGGTGCAGAGGTCCTGGAGGTCTAACAGTGCATGCTCCCAGTTCAGCTTGCTCCATCCGGAAATCTATAGCTTGATCTATTCCTTCTCACATTTCAGGAACACTTCCAAATCCACTTTAGCTTTACAAGAGGAATCTACTTTTATTTGGATTAAGTAGAGTCAGGCACCATGATACATTTGGTCTCAAGAAAAATGTCTGGAAGTTCTACTTGTGTTGGTAAAAGGAAGGCAACAGCTCATTAATGCAATTTTCAAGTCACCTCAGATTTTAGGTGGACTTCCATTCCCTACGGGATTCAGGAAGACTATAAAACTAACATTTGTCAAACAAAGCCCACAACTGTGGAAATAAACTTATTTCCGGTGAAAATATCATAAATGAGGCAGAATGAAACACTACTATTGAAAGGAGATGTAAAGCCTTTATCCTCCCCAACTCCTTCAGCCACAAGAAACAGCTGAGCAGGAGGATGATGCAGTTGAACCAGTGAAACAGTGAGTCTGCTCAGCAAATTTATGCTCTCACTCAAACAGATGCATCTATCCAGTCAAAATTAGGACAGGCTTATTCTCTGCTTTTCCCTTTCCTCTCCTCTTGTAGTCTCCCTAATGACACCTCATGCCTTGTTGCCTGGAATGGGAGGCACTTCCATCGCAGGAAGTGATGCCTGCTGGTGCTTCTCAGTGATACAGGCACGAGGAAGAACAGCTCACTTTTAACAAGCAGCTGCAGACCAGTTACAGCTGACAACAAAGCCAGAGCTTGCCTTTCCCCAAAAAACCCCAATTCAATTTGCAGAAATAAAAGGAGAACTCACAAACAAACAGCGCACATCAGTACCTAAATGATGAAGTGGAATATGACTCACAGCCGTTTGGAAAGGCTTCTCCAAAGCCCTAGGGAGCTCACCAGAACCTATTTAGATACACAGCTCAGACATGCAGTAGATGCAGGGTTTATTTCAAACACCTCAGGAGTGTGACTTCTGTGCCCACTCACTTTAAAGGTCTCAATTCCAAATTCAGTTAATGGTGCACCACAGACACTGAAGATGGGGAAAACTGTGGGCATTCGTGCAAGGTCCGTGGCACATGGGTATGACCTTCAGTTGCTGGTTGGAAGTGATTTCTAATGCATCAGCTCATTGCTATAACGATGTGCTTCGGAGCCATTAATTAACTCGCTGCTCCCTGAGGAAATTCTCGTTTCCTCCATCATTCATATCTGCTTGGAAGAGCTGCAGACCCGCAAAAGCTACGTGTGAAAGCCTGAGATGTGTGTGGGATGTAGCCGAGCAGACCGTGGGCAGGTGCTATGAAAACTTCCTCATACAGTGAGTGCTTCTGTGCAACTCCATCACATCCCACAGCACCAGAATGATGCTGCCACAGCAGTTCTGCCTGTCCCCAGAATCACTGCTGCTGGGACATCCCAAACCTCAGCTCCATGATCTTTGGCTCTCCAGCCTCACAATCTACCTTAGTGGAAAACGCCAACTAATGGAAGATGAGTAAAAACATAGTGAAAATATTTGCTTGTTTCTCCTTGGCATAAATTGCCATCTCTCTCCTATTTATTCATTATTCAAATGTTTTCACAAGGCTGATTATGGATTTTTACCTTCTTGGACTAGAGCTTTTTTGCGAGTAGTTGAATACATGCTCTCCATATTCAGTGCCAGAGCATGAATGAGGAGCCAGTCCACAGATACTGCAACCCTCCCCTGGCTGGATGAGGCTTAGCTTGAATGAGTCCTTGAATGAGGACTGAGACCCACAAAACAAATATGGTGTCTGCCTCCTGTGCTGTTTTACAATATTAACTATTCTGCAGTTCACTTCTGTTTTGTTTCAGCAGCTTCCCTCACTGAGTCATCAGAGAGCAAAATTGTTTCCAAATAATCACCAGCTACATGGAGGGTTGTTTGGCGAGGGAAAGAGCAGAGTTTGACTCTAGATTTACATAAATCTCACCTCACACATTTCGGTTGCCAAGTAAAATGTTCAGACACCTCTTTCTTCAGAGACAGCACCTTGGGAACCCACCTTCTCAGCCTGATCTCTGCTTCCTCTCCTTACAGAAGAAACATCCTCTCTTATGTAACACAGATATCACTTTTGAAAAGACTTTCAGCTCAGGAAGGCAATTTTTCCAGGTTAGGACAGCAAAGAATGGATTTTAGGCCAAGTCAGGTCCCAAACACCCCATCTAATATTGTGGAGCTGCTGCAGGTTAGTGCTTCTCAAACCCATAATAGACTGGTCCTGTCAAAGCATATAACATCTCTGGCTCTGACTAACATCACTGCATGCTCTGGAGCAGCTCTATCCAGCGGAGAGAATGTACATTTGTAAGATTTCCACTGCACTTGTCTCTCTATTTCTCACACACAAACGAATCTTAAAGTACAGATTAATATTTAAACAACCAGAGCTACAAATATCTTCCAACCTTCCTGGGCAAGAAAGTTCTTGTATGGAAAAACAGAGAGGGGAATATGCACAGAGGGGAAAAAAACCCCTCTTTTCAAGTGGGAATTTACTTTTCATTTCTGCTCCCTTTGATATAACCAGGATTAACTGCATTTCATCCCTTTCTAAAGGACACGTTGGGTCTCCAGCTGTTTTTCCACTATCAATCCCTGGAGAACAAAGCTTAGGAAGTTAAATGAGTTTGGGAATCTCATCTTCGCTTTTAATTAATTTGAAATGAATGCATGCTAATGGCAGCACCACAGCAAGGTTGCCAAAACTTTCCCCATCTGCCTAAGGAAGTGGTGAGCACCAAAGGGCTTGGGACCTCACCAACAGCTTTAACCCTTGCTTGCTGCAACTGCAGCCAAAACTTTGGGGTGGAATCTGTTCTGAAGGGTTCAGTGGTTTTCATCTCCATGTACACCATGGAGACATCCTGACTACCTCCACTCCAAGCAGAGAAGTCCAGTCCTGCTGGCTCTCAGAACTCTTTCAAGAAGGACGAGCCAGAAATGTGTCTTGCTGGGTTCAGGCTGTGAGGAGCAGAACTGCTGTTTCCCTGTTCAGAGTAACACTTGCAGCTCCTCCTCTCAGCTTTACATGAATTATAAAGCTACAAATGCACTTCAAGTCCTTCATGTGGAAAAAAAAAGTGACAGAAAACAGCCCGGTGAACTTATTTTCCTACCGTTATTCTCGCTCATGGGTGGCATTGCCAGTGGCACCTTAGAAAGAAGGTTACTTGTAGATTTTTAAAGGCAGAGAGCGGGGTCAGGTTGAAACAATGAGTGTTAGGTTGTTCCTAGTGCTGACAAGGTGAGCTATGGCAGGAATGAGTGTTGGGCCAGGGATGCTGGAAATCTATGTGTGGAACTGGAGGCTGTTAAATCTGAGAACAGCTAGCTCTAATTTTGGCAGAGAGCTCACAGGGGTTGGGGAAACCATTCTGCAGAGACCACAACCCCAGCTGTCAGGAGTAATAAAAGCTCAGCTCAGACTGTGATACAGACATGCTTGAGGGGAAGGACAAACTGAAAAGTGGACTGGATTTGCTGATCTTAAAAGAAGATTTGTTTATAGTCACTCCTGGTAAAAGGAAAATAAAACAGGGAGCCAGACAGGTCTGTACTGGAAATTAAGCCAAATGAGAGGAGAGTGTAATGTGAGAGGAAGAATTTGTACCCATCAATATATGTTAAGGGTCTTCAGGAGGGACCTTAAGGACATTGTAGAGGGCGAGGAATGAGTTTAAACAGAGCAGCTCCCACTGTCCCAGTTCACTGGGAGCCATTCATCCATCACAGCTCTGGTTGGTTTCTCTCGTTCTGAGCCTACAGCTGAAATGAGGCTCAGGACATCGATTCTACCCTTGTCTCCTTGCTTCCCTGAAGAGCTTCTGCCTCCAGTCTCCTCCTCCAGGCCCCCAGTTTGTCCATCTTCTCAGTGCCAGTGTAAATACAGAATATTCCTTGCTGTCCTATGGAGGAAGGGTGCCGAGATGACAAGGTTCAGCATGGGACCGTGGGTTAAGAGCCATAAAGATGACAACAGATAGGAAGGAGGAGAGCTAGTTCATCAGACAAGCTTTGATACCCACCTGCTCTGGGCCCTGTGTCTGTTGTGTAGTGGAGGAGCCAGACACTTGCAGATATAGCCACACACAGTTTGTAACCATAAACATTTAAAAAGACCATGCCCAGAGGAGGCTTTTGTTCAGTTAAGACCTAAGGCATTAACACCAGCCTGGCTGTGATCTGAATCTGTTTGTGCAGGTAACCATCCTGCACTCTGAGGTTAACATTAGAGTGCCTTTACAGATGAAGAAAGCAATTACCTCATTTAAATTAAACAAAAGTTCCTAAAGCCGCTGTTGTGCAATGCTTTCCCTTCCGTTACTGAGCACCAGCATATTTACATGGGGGCTTTTGTGGTTGGGCATAAGTCACTTGCAAGATATTTTTACTGCTTGCAGGAAATCTATGAAAAAGGATGAGGCAGAATGTCATGGAATGCAAAGTACCGAGCTGGATTTTAACCACTGCACAACAGCAAATGGGTTATGCTTGGCTTTTTTACTATTCAGCTGGTAGCAATAAAACAGAGCTTGGCTTACTCCTTTACAGAGCCAAGTTCTTTATCTTGAAAGAACAATAGTGAAAAAAGGCCTGTAGAGGAAGGAGGCAGCCTTCTGAAAAGTCCCCTTAAGACTTCCTCAGGGCTGAACACAGAAGGCTTAACTCCTACGCCTCCAGCCCCCCCCGGCAGAGCTCTCCGGGTTCCTCAGTGCACCCGGGGTGGGAAAAGCTACAGCTCAGCCTTGCCTCTGGTGAGGGAGATAAGCAGGAACACACCACTCACAGCTCCCCATCTCAGGGGAAAGGGAGACGACTTCAGCTGCTTCCCAAGGCAGTGCTCACCCATAAAGCACAGAGGAAAAGCCCTTCCAGGCGATTGGGGTGTGCAGCTTCTCCTCGGCATTCCAGGAGCTCTCACCGACTGCAGCACGGGTATCTGCAAGGATGATGTTCACCCAGAGGCTCCTAATCGTAGCATCCACTTAAGGCAGAGGAGAGACAGGTCTCAACAGCAATGAATAGAAAAGGCTCCCTAAGTAAGAGTGATGGTCACAGGCAGATCCTGTGGTGCTCTGCTCTGCCAGCTCCCAGATCCGTATCAGCACCACGTACATTACACAGTCGTCTCACTTCTTGGCCAGGGACACAGCCATGGTTCAGTGTTTTAATCAGCCCACTCCAGGCTGTCTTGGCCATAAAGGCTCGCAGAGGAGAAAGATAAACATTATGCAGAAATCACGTTAATTTATAAAATATTCAATTAAAGAAAACAAACAGCATAAACTAAGATCGTCAGAGCGAGATGACAGGGAAATCATCCTGCTGGGAGTCAGCTGCCTCTGGCCTTGGGCAGGCAAATATGTTGCTCCTCTGCAGTTCTTGCTCCAGAAGGGGCCAGCGAGAACAGGACCACCTGGGAGGTGAAGTTACAGAATATGTCCTGCGGCAAGTGGTTGTGACAGCTCAGCCCAGGGCCCCTTCACCCCTTCAGGGATCAAAACACTTGCCTTCCTCTTGTATGTTCTTCAAAGCAAGGAGAGGCACAGCCCATCCCAGGTTCATTAATGTGCAGCAAAACTCTTTTTCTTTAAAGCCCAGACCCACCATTTGCAGTTCAGGTATCTGTAAACTGCTGAGGAGTAAAGCTGACTTTCGAGGGCTTCTCTTCCACTCACATCTAGCTGTGACCCTTGAACCCTGCTGAGGAAGGGCTATTTTCTAATAGGATGTGTGAAATGAGGGAGGATGCTGGGAATGAGAGCAGCAGCATGCTCTGCCCCCAGGGTTGGGCACACAGCTGCGGGAGCAGCAACTACATTCAGGGATGGATCTCATAAAGGAAATGAGGAGTGGAGAAAATCACAGCATTTAGGGATGGAAAGGTCCATTTGCTGTGTCTCCTAGCCCAACAGTGACAGATCTCTCCCCTGTGCTTTGTACTGTGTGTAATGAACCAAGCAACCAGGGCTTCTAGTTACTCTCTCAGGAACAACTCCACAGCTTCAGGAATCTCCATGACAGAAAAGCTTAAGAGGCACAACCCGGGTTTACCTCAGTTGGCAAAAAGGGGTGGGAAGTAGGTTTGAGGCTAAATATTGCCTTTAGCCAGTGCTGCACGTCTGGAGTACTTGGGCCAGGTTTGTATGAGACCTCCCACCATTAGTGCTCCTGCCAAGTCCTTCTTTCCAGGTTTCATCCCAACTGAGAGCTCAGCAGCCATGTCATGGGGACTGGCCTCCCTTCCTGCCAGAATCCCTCTGCATGTGCCCCAGGGCAGCGACAAAACAACAAATGGAGACCTGCCTGTGCCCCTGGCCCTTGGCATTGCCCCTGCACCTTTCCCAGCCTTTTTCCTGCAGGGCCATTGATGCTTTCAGAGAGGGGAAGGAGGCAGTGAGCCTGTGAGTGTTACAAACCATTAAGTCTCTCTCTGGGTAGTGGAGACACAGGGCTACCCTGGCCTCAATAAGTTGCACGTTGTGTCGCTATCTGAGATTCTCATTATCTACAATGGAGGCTCTGATTTGTTTCTCAGTTCTCACTTCTCTTTGTACACAGTTGCCTCTCCTCTTCAAGGCAGCTTTTCCTGGGAGCTCTAGCCTCAAAGGTTCCTTTTTCTTCATGTGTGAATTACAGATGTCACAAACACCTCCGACATGGTGCATGATTCCTCATTCAAATGCAGACTAGCTGAGGGGGAAAACAAGTCTTTAGATCTATAGCATCCCCTGGGGATATCAGCATAGGACACAGGCATGCCAGTGATAAGCCAAACTAGACACTGGATGTCACCAGCACTCCACTGGAAACACAGAGGAGGGAGCAGGTATCTGGCAGTAAAAACCTCCACTCTTAAAGCAAGCACTCTGGTTAGCTAAAGGAAAGGTTGCCTGGGCATGAAATTAGCAAGGATCATCTAACATGCTCTAGAACCAGAATAAATCCAGCAAAAGACATCCAGGCGAGGAGGTGAAGGAAAAGATGGAAGGAAAGTGCTATCCAAGCAAGACCAAGGATGATGTAGGGCTCCCAGATAGCCACCAGCCCACAAACCTTAACAACTCCCAAGGAAAGTAGCTGGTGAGATGGAGAAGGCTGCTCCTTCCCTGGTAAATCCCAAATACCAACATGCCTTAAGGGCTCTCCAGAAGGGCCCTGCATGTCAGTATGAATGAGAAATACCTGCCACCTAAATGGGCATCTCCCAATGAAGAATGACTTCCCAGTGCACATGAGCACCTGGAATTCTGTGCTCACAGAATCCTTTCACTTCCTTTCACCTGACCAAACACTCTTCTGCCCCAGGGCCCTGTGAGAGTGTAAGAGAAGAGCAACCTTGACAAGATCTCAACCTGGCTGCTGTTCAAATCCCAGCGCGGGAGAAGAGGAAGAGAAGACTTTGGGCAAAGCCCCAACTCTCTCTCAACCAGACCTTTGCTCTGAGGGATGCAGAGAGGGAAAAAAGTGCTTGAGGAGGAGAAGGATTGCTACACACATAGCCTGTGAATACCAGACCAGCTGTTCAGTCCACAATAGCTCATTCAAATGACGTCTGATGCTTTCTGGAAGGGTCCCCACCTCAACAAACACACGTTGCACAGTTGATCTGGTTGCTTCCTGCAGAAATGACTGGGATTACAGCGTGTGCAGCACCTTGAGTAGCCGTGACCCACGCTGGGCTGCCAGACATGTGGAGCTCCTGGACAGACACAAACCATGGATCTCCCTGTTAGCCTGCCGGCAGATTCCTCTGAGAGAGCTCAGTGTCCCAAAATGCAGAGTAAAAACAGGGATTCACACCTTTCTGTGTACATTGACAACATTTCCCTCTGGATAGAAGCAGCACAACTGGATGGAAAGAAGAAGCTCAACTGCCTGTCATAGGACTTAGCCCTGCCAACAACCAGAGTGGAGTCCCTCATGAGTGGGCTGCGTTTTGGCAGAAAAAGGTGGGATTTTGAGCCACACCTCCCTCCCAGCTCTGCAGCAGGGATTTGGGTGGAGTCTATGAAATACAATACAAGCAGAAAACTTGGGACAGTGATGGCTTTATTCCAGTTTGGGAAGTCAAGGCTCCCACCACACTTTTCCCAACGTTAAGGGCTCCTGCCTGGCTGCATAATTATATTTCTGTGCCCAAGCTGCTTTGTTTATCCCTGGTTTTAAGATTTCCTCTGTTTAATACCTGGCTTTGCTGGAGCACCGAGGGAGACAGGCACTTGAACCGACAGTCACCCTGCTTTCTCTCTCCATAAACTAAAGCATGGGAGTGCTTCACTGACCTTCTAAATACAGAGGCTTCAAATTAAATTATAACATTGCTGATAATCAGCAGACCAGGGATTAAACTGATTGGGGCCCTGCCAGACCAGATTTAGCTTTCATTAAGTTCTGCCCACAAATCAGACTTACCCATACCCTCGCTCTTGAAGTTATAATGGGCACAAATGCACAGAGGGAGAGCAAAATCCAAAGTACTTTACTGTTTAGAATTCTAATCCTTTCAAGGTCTGGAAATACCTGGAGTCCAGCTACCGCGTCGTCTATCCACATCTGCCGTCAGAAGTAAAAACCTGAAAGCAAGTCATTTACATGAGGGCTTAAGAGGGGTGCAGAGAAACGACAAGAGCAGGGATGTAATCACTAGCACAGGGAAAGTCTGAAAGGAGCTTGTCGATCCCTATGAAATAGAGCAAGAGGCTTATATAATTTTTTTTTTTTTCTTTGTGTGTGTAAATTTCCTAAACAGCTGACCTAAATGAGTTCTTACCACGATCAGATAGCCTGGGACAACAGAGTAATCCTCCTAATAGGATTACAGGCTGTGCTAAAGGAGACTTCAGGCTTTTCTGCTCTGCATTGTAATGCCTGAGCATTACACACACACACACACACACACACACAGATGGACCTGGTACCTGTAAATCCAGTGTTTCCCCCATTCATCCCCTTCATCACCCAGCCCTTCTCACCCCACTGCTTGTTTTCTCCACGATTGCTGTAAAGTAGCAACCCATATTGGACTGAGAAAAGAGGAGGGAATAAGTCAAAGAGCTGAAATCATAACACTGGAAGTGTGGGAAGATGGAAGTGTGGGAAAATTTCCAACCAAAAAGCCTAGTTTCACTAGAATTCCAGGGGTATTGCCTGATGCCAGTCAGCCTTTCCAAGAGCTGTTCAGCAAGGCAGCATAAAAATCCCTGCCATTAAGATTTAGAGACAACACAAAAGCTGGTGAAGCAGCACAGAGCAATTCAGCAGGAGGTTCCACGGAGCTCTGCAGGCTTCCTGGTATGCTGGATCTGTCCAAACCAAACACCTTAATGGATGTAAACAGAGTTATGTGCAAACAAAGCAGGAAGATCTACGTCCCAGCCGCTGGTGGAAAGCTGCAGGGAAGTGTGAGGGAGTCTCTGTGCCGTGAGAACAAGAAAAGAAAGCAGAGCACACATACAAAAAGGAGTTATTTCCTAATAAAGAGGTAACTGACTGTGAGCTCCCAGAGAAGGCTGTAGTCAGTAGTGTCTAGTACAGCTTTAGTTGCATGCAAAGGGATGGAGAATGTGCCCTGTAACTTCAGACTGCCCGAGTGAAACCAATGCTGGTGTGCTGATAACAGCTCTCACAAATACATTTTTCAAAGGTTGCTAAGAAGCACTTAGAGATGGTGCTGGAGAGAATTACAAAAACCACCAGATACAGTGGGGAAAATGCCTTGCTGCAAGGGACTAAGAGGAGCTCAATTCGCTTTATCAAAAAGATAGTTATGGGGGATAACAACTTCCAGCAGAAAAGATCTCAAATATTAGAGAGGTATCTGCTCACACACAGAAAGGCAGAGTGAGAACCAATGGCAGCTGAAAGATGAAGGCAGATGAACCCAAATGGGAAATCAAACATACATTTGCAATAATGAGGAATAGGAAGGAACGACATGTTTTTTCTCTCTCTCTCTCTCTCACCTCCCCCCCCCCCCTTTTTTTTTTTTAATGCCTTTAAATTAAAACTTGGAGGATCCTTGGAATTATGCCTGGGAGGCATCTTTCAGCCAAACACGTTCCTGCAACCAGTGCAGGAGAAAGGAAATAAAAAGCCCTGCCCAGCAGCACTTCAGAGTGCAGCCTGGACCAGACGAGGTCTGTGGACCTGTCCCTGCTGTGGGATGACTCCATCCCCCCTGCCTTACCCAGGGGGTACTGAGAACAGCTGATCCACCAGGCAAACACATCCCAACTCAACACCCTGCTGGAACAAATGTCTCCTCTTGTGTTCATGCACGGACAGAGCAGCCCAGCCCTTTTGGAAAGTTCAGAGAGCATGCTCCTCTGCACACACCATCTCCCACAGCTGGGGTGGGTGTCCCAGTCCTGAGGGAGCACTGAGGGCACATCACAGCGCTGAAGACCCACTCAAAGACCTGGGTCAGTTCACACAGTGAACTATTTCATATTGTATTGTACACTGCTGCTATTTTGGGCTCTCCATGACATGTGCCAGTTGTCCAAGAGCTTGTGCTCATCTGCACAGGACCCTCTGCCAGCTCCCAGACAACACCACCTCACCCAAGGATGGTGCCTTGGGCTCCCCCACCTGTTACCAACCTGCCAGAGCTGCTTTTTCAGAGAGGCTGTTTTTTATTTTAGTTACTTATTTTTAAAGAAAAAATTGGTAAAAGCATGAGAAGAGATACTGCATCTCTTTCAGCATCCTGGACTTCACTTGCCAGGAACCAAAATGAGATCTCGCAGCAAGGCAAAGGGCTGGCAGATGGGAAGTTAATCCCTAAACCATCAGGAAAGGGAAGGAGGTTTGAAAGATTTAGAAGTGACTTGTTGCTTGACCTGGAAAGAAGCTGCTGGAGCCCTGGGTCAGAAGCTCTCCTGGGCCTGTGATTGAGTAGGTGACATAATACAGATGACTGTGACTGAAAATTAATTGATGTTACATCCCTTATAAATCTGGACTACCTGGCCAAAGCATAATGCTCTCAGAGTGACTGAGAGCTGCTGAAATATTTATAAGAATGAGATATTACTTTGGCTTAGCTAGAGCAGAAGATTAACTTCATCACTCCCTCCTTTCTCCTCCCTTCTAAAAATATGAAAGCTGCTTCAAAAGAAGGAAATAAAACTTTTCCGAATCCACTTTAACAAAATGTTATTTTGAAATTAGAATGAATTTCACTTTTCAGGAGTATGTAATCCCTGTGGGACATATATATATCCCATACAGCCTCATCAGAGCCTGCACTATAGAACTAAACCACAGGCTGATGCCCCTCATCTCCCTCTCAGAACTGTACACCTGCCCTCCCCCAGCAGCAGGACTATCCTAATAGAATTCCTTTAGAAGGGAAAGACTACAGGAAGGCCTGGGATCCCTTTTCAGGTGCTGCAATAAGCCATAAAACACACTCTTGTTGTTGACGTTACTCTAAATACTATCGCATGATCCATCCTTTGGGAAGTGGAAATGGAGCAAGAGGAGATTCATCACTGCCAAGAGAAGAAAGCGCTGCTGGAGCCCTGTCCTTTCCACAGCCCATCTGCTGGGTGAACCAAGGGTCTAAAAGATGAAAAGATCACAGAAATCCCTGCAGGGCTCCAAGCCTTTCTTGTACAGAGCTTCACGGTGGAGGGACGGCAGGGGAGAGGCCAGGGGAGCTGCAGTGATCAGCAACCCCAGGAGGAGGAAATGAGAGGGAGAGAGGAAATGAAGAGAGAAGAAAACAGGTGAGGTGGTGAATGAAGAAAATCAGGGTGGGAGCAGGAGGCTTAACCCAGCTTAACCCACATCTCCCTGAGCTGGTGCCCACTTTATGTGTCTCTGCACAGCACACCTGAAGTCTCCATCCCCCCCTCGTGCATCCCCATGCTGAGCAGCACCCACTCGCTCACACAAGCCACTCCACTCTCTGGTTTCAGCACTAGTTATGAAAATACCTGTACATGACACGATTTGTAAGATGTTTTATTGCTATATTCATCCTGAAAAGGGAGTTTCAACAGCTGTTTTCCTGTCTCCCTGCTCTGCCCAGAGCTGTGCATGCGAGGAGCATCCTGCAGCCTGGCCAAAGGCCACCAGCTCCCTCCTCGCTGGCAGCTTTGAATCCTGACAAGACAGGACCTCTCACCTCAGAGCTGGTTGCTTCTCAAGAGCTGCTTTTCTCCACCTTTCTCTATGCAGACACACAGAACTGCAGACAATATCTTTATTGCCCAATATTTATCATTGGTAAATAGGGGATGTTTTTGCTCATGGATCAGGGACTAAGCAACAAGAGGAGTTACCCAGGGTCTAAAACATCTAGGTCCCCACCCTGGGCTGCTTGAAGTAACAGCTGTGGGAAGTGCACTCAGAAATAACTTATATCCTACTTTTAGCTCTGAATAATCTCACCAGCTCTTAGCCTCATGAGCCACAGCTCTGAGTGAAATAAAGGTTTAGCCTATGCTCATTAACAGGCCTAAGGTTTGGGCATGATCCCACCACGTCCTTATCAATGGCAATGGCTAAACTCAGCACAAGGAAAGGCACGATCTCATTTCTTTGGTGGCTTATTTGGGTGACTGGGGAAGAAGTCTGCTACCCTCTCATCCACACAATATGAATTTATCCCAAACCCACATCTGCCCCTTTTCCTCGTTCCCCAGCTTTTTTCATCCCCATCATTTCCAGCGAGCAGCACTTGCTGTGCAACCAAGAGCCAGAACAGACCTGGTCCTTTTCCAGCCCTAATAAGCCCCAGGATCCTTCCTGGTGGCTCCCATCAGCAACAGGTCGATCACAGGAACAGTTACTGTCAAAATATCCCTTTCTCCATTGTCTGGGGCTCTTCCACAGCTCAGAGCCACACAAAAGCTGCTGGCTGGGAGGATGACAGTGCCAGGTGAAAAGCTCTCCCTCTCCGCTGTGTGATGGGCTCCACGTCCAGCACTTCAATAGCAACGCAGGGAATTTTTAAAGACATTTGTTTATCGTGGCCATGTCCCACCATTTGACTGCCTGAAAAGCCCAGGAGGGCACCTAAACACAATTATCTCCCAGAGAAGTGACAGTCAGGGCAGTCGTCACTTGGAATTAAACAGACACCTTCAATACAGATGGAAAGGTCTACAAAAGAAGCATTAAAAGAGCAGTTACATCCCTCTCTCACCCGTGGTGCCTGTTTCAACTTCTCAGGCTGTTGTCAGGGACTGCCATGGGGGACTGTGTCACAAATGAGCAGCAAGGACAGGCACGGCAGAGAGCAGCTCCCTCTGCCCCCGAGCTGCCCGCAAGGAAAATCCTCCTGAGCAGCACAGGGCAATGGGGCACAACTGCTGGCACACCTGCATCAGCCAGAGACCTCCCTTCTTCCCTGAGGGTGATGCTAGAACATGGAGAAGGTGGTTTCTCAGTGCAAACGAGGATAGGAACTGTTGTAATCTGGTTTCAGGATTTCTCTCGCGATTTCGTAAATGCACCAGTTCTGCGTTGCTCGTGTTGGGAAAGACATCATGATGGTTTCAGCTTCTGACTATAGCTTATAAAGCCAATATTTTAAGTCCACCCTACTTCTCCAGAGAGCTGTCCACCCACCCCAGCCCAATTTGTCAGTATTATTTTTCAAGAGAAACAAAAGAGAGGAAAATGATTTTATACTGAGTTAGCTTTCCCCCTCCTCCTCTACTGCTTGGATGGAGAGGCAAACCCCAGAAAATTCTGAACTGTCCTCATATGAACACTCTGGGATGGTTTAAAGCAATGAAAAATTGTTCTTCTTCAAAACCTGCAGACTGTCAAAACTCTTTGCAGAGTCATTTTGACAAGCTCAAACCATAAACCCTGTGAGGTTCGCTGCCCATTAATATTCTCAGATGATTCCTTTCTCTATTTGATTGTCACCAAATGCAAACATCAGCTCTTCCAGACATCACCATGTCTTGTAATGAACAAAAAAATAAAGTAAGAAAGTTAGAAAAATAATCCGAATATCCAAAACCTTGCAAACGCGCACTCAATCTGCCTATAACTGGATTGTCTGAGTTCATCCTCCTTCCTGACAACTCTGCACAGGTAAACAAAATGCACTTTCACTGTTTTGCACCAGTAGTTTTGCACACAGTGAAACATGAGTGTTACATACCTATGCTTGTCCAACTGAAATGGACAGGGAGCAGTGGCAGAGTCACAGGGATCCCCCAGAGGGATCTTCACATCCAGGCCAAGGAAACATCCAGCAGGTCCTACCAGCCAATCTGATCCCATGAGTGCTCCTGGAAGGGCCCCACATTGTGCACAGCCCTGTTACATCACCTGGAAATATCTGTGGAGAAGAACAGCGCTTTTTCCACGTACCATGAGCCACTGGGAAGATNCGCTTGTCCAACTGAAATGGTCAGGGAGCCAACGTCCCTGTGGCAGAGTCACAGAGATCCCCCAGAGGGATCTTCACATCCAGGCCAAGGAAACATCCAGCAGGTCCTACCAGCCAATCTGATCCCATGAGTGCTCCTGGAAGGGCCCCACATTGTGCACAGCCCTGTTACATCACCTGGAAATATCTGTGGAGAAGAACAGCACCTTTTCCACGTGCCACGAGCCACTGGGAAGATCTATGCTTTGCACTCCCAGGGTTTTTTTGGCAGTGTGGATGGCTGCAGGATGGACCAGGAGTGCCACACATGGCTCCTTAGCCAACTGGGCTGTGCTCCCTGGGGAGGTGTGGCTGACAGCCTTAGACAACAGAATAGATCAGCAAGGCTCTGCACTCCTGTGACACTACGTCAATAAATGTGCAGCTGAGACAAGGCAGCGTGGGCACATAAATATAGATTATTAGACTCCTATGGGTTTGAAATTTTCCCCACACGGTCTGCCTCTGGGCTGCACCTCCCCAGCCCTGTTGGAGCAACAGATATATATATATACTGTGTCAGGGCTTTGATATATTAAAGGACAGGAGGTGTCTGAGTCTGCTCTAATCCTCTTCACATGGCTCATTTTTAACCATGCTTTCTCACAGAAGCCATCCCAAGGACACCTCCTCCAGCTGAGTAGGGGGACTGGCATGTCCGCAATGCACCAGCGGTGGAAAACTGAGGGAAATTTGCAGAAAAAGGCCTTTTTCTCTCCTCTCCCAAGCACCACCCGTGACTGACTGCTGCCACTGCAGCTCCAATCCGTTTGTGCAAACACTGGACCCTGATCTGGCTGGGGAGAGAGAGTGCCTGGATGCTGCAGGAACAGATGGAAATTTCACCTGGAAGAGCAGTGCATAAATAAAACTGATAAAAAGTTTTAGGACTTGTGGAACGTGCATAATGTGCTTTATCAGAGATATCAGCTCCCATGCTTAAACACTGCCAGTGGCTGCCAGGGAAAGAAAAATAAAAGGTCTCTTATAAAATTATTATCCTGTCACTTAAGTCAACAGCAGTGATACCACTATAGAAGCCAGCAGTTATGTCACATTGTTTTATCACTGTAATTACATCAAGAACACAGTAACTGTCTGTGAGAGATAAGATGATGGAAACAGCTCTGCTGAAGCTTCCTGTTCACAGCGCTGGGATTTGCAGGCTGGTTTGGGGTTTGGACATTACACTCAATTACTGTCCTTGAGTGCTGAAGAGCCACGTCAGTGAAGAAATACAACCAGAGGTCTCCCCTGGCTCCTCCTGCTGCAGGTGGGGTTGTAGGAGTTATCAGGGTCAGTCCTGAGGATCACAAAGGACCAAATTAAAGGAAATTGGCCTCTGGAGGATCCCTGGGCTTCACAGGCTGTTCAGGCTCCTAAAAATGTACAGCAAGGTGACACAAACACTCCCACAGAGTGGTGGAAGAGAGCATGTAGCCACCTGTTCTGAGCAGGAATCGATGGACCTTTCCCCAGGCAGAAGCAATATATACTCAGGAAAGAAAAGCACCTTGTAGGCTGAGAAGGGACTTGGCATGAGAAAGGTAAGCAATTCTGTGCAGCTTGTAGAGCTGCAGGAAAAGGCACTGAAAACTCTTCTGCTGACCCCAAAATGACCTGCAGCCCTTGATATCACACTCATGCAAAGTGGCATGATCCCTGCGGACCCCACTAAATTCCCAAACAACAAACACCCTCCAAATATTTCCTTCAAGCTGGTAAATTCCTAATGCATCATGAGAATGTCACTGTTTGCTGCTTTTTCCATCCCACTCTCCCCTTTGCTCAGGAATAGTGACTGCAATGAGGTTCCTTCAGAAACCCAGCAAACTCCTTGCTCCTGTATCATGCCAGAAATTCATCTGTTTCTGTCCTCTTTCCCATGGATTCTGTGTTTATTGTAAGTTGTTCTGCACCATTGCAAACAGCATGCAGTACAATGGAGCCTGGGAAGCTGCAGTCGTGGCAGCTCCTGGTTGTCAGGCAAGACTGTGAAAACAAATAGCAAAAATGAGTTTCAGAGAGCAAGTAGTTGTTTGGATTTTTTTACATGGAAAGGACAAGCTAGGTCACAGACATTTCTAAAAGGAGAGAAGGTGTCAGACTGGTCCTAAACCTGTTTTCCTGCCATCCCAGCCTCCCTCTTACTCAGAAATGCATGGAACTATGCAGCTGTTAGACCTTCCCACACTTGGACAAACGGGATTCAAGCAAGGAATACATACACAACTCCTTCTGCATTCACTGCAAGTGTGCTGTGATTTCCCCTGTTCCCAGCAGGGAACGAGCATTCGATGCCCCTCAATGGCAATCCCAGAGCTGCTGCTTTTCAGGGCTGGATGGACCATGACAGCACCTCAGTCACCTACAGGACAAGCACTTTTCAGCACTTCATTAGTGTTGCTGTAGGCTGCAGAGAAGTCCCAAGGGAATCTCAGTGCTGTAAGATGGATGCAGGGACTGTCTTCTCCACCAGGCAATGCAGAGGAAGATGACGCTGGGGAAAAGAAAACTGTTTACTGTTTACTACCCCTTTCCCACAAAAAGTTTGAAATAAAATATCCTCTTGTCTGAAGTCAAGAGCAGCAGTGTCGTTAAGGATGATCCGTCATGCCACAGAACTTTATCACGGTAATTACATCAGGAACAAGTTTACCGTTTGAAAAAGAAGAAAGATTGCAAGAAGCAATCCACCGAAACAGCTGCAGTGTCACAGCTGAGAGATATGCAGAGAAGAGAAATGCATTACATGGCAGAAGGTGAGAATGAATTCCAGGTGGGAAGGGCTGTGTCTTCGTAGATTGTGTTTAGAGCACTGGGGAGGATGACTGCTTACAGCATGTGATCAATGGTCCTGCGAGCACAGGATTTTCATTTGCATGTGCACTTCTGCTAATCATGCAGATGGGTTTCCAGAGGGCCTTCAGAGAGAAACATAGAACCACCCATGGCTTTTTCAAGATTGCAAAAGAAATTAGCCTAATCAGGGTCCCTGACTGCTGCACAGGCTGGAACTGTCATGGGTCAAGAGAAGAGACGTGCTTGCATGTCCCTTGGCATCTCACATTAACTGCACAGCCATCAGCCTGCATGTTTGACCTGTCAGCAGCTCAGGGAAAGGACCTCTGTTGTTTTAAAGGCTTGTGGAAACACACAGGGGTTGCTAAATTGGGATCTTGTGTGGAGCCTGTTCCTGGTATGGCAGGAGCAGACACCAGTGAGACAACATCCTTTCTGTCCCACAGAGCAAGGGTTGTGTGTCACAAACAAAAATACCTTAATTTTTTTCTTCTTTCTTTTTGACTCATCAAATTCTCGAGTTGGAGCGGCACATCACCCTTCTGAGAGAAAATGAAGGTCATTACAGCCATTACCATTACAGTGCTAAGCTCCCAGCAGCAATATCATTTAAGGCTATTTCCTCTGCCCTGGAGTCACTCTGGTGCCTTGCCCAGCACAGAAACCTGCCCTGCTCACCTCGTGAGACCTGCCAGGCCTGTGCTGAAATAGGCATTATGTAGGAGAGAGATTTAGAGTGAATGGCTAAGAGGGAAAACACCAAGAAAAACAGAGCAAGAGCAGGATGAGAGAGCATGAATTGCTGTTCTCACAGGGAGATACTCATTCACACAGGTCATGGCTTGGACAGTCATGAGGGCCTGTGCCCTCACCTTCCCGGCAAAATTGTCATACAGCCTGCAACAAATTATCAGCCCAGTAATAAAGATTGTCCTCTCTTCTTTATGCCAAGCCCTGATCTTGCTCTCTAAGCAACTCTAAACAACACACACACATCAGTCAGCAGACTCCAGCCTCACCTGCCGACTGCTGTGATCCTGGATCCAATCCAGACCTGCTCCAGGCCACAGCACAATACAGAGAAAACACCCATTGCTGGGGAAATTGGGCTATTATTGTGACAGATGGGTTCACTTATAGCCCTCCAGCTTGATATTTCCATGGTATCTCTAAACACTGGTCAACCAAGGATTCCCAGCCCTTCCATGCTCAGCGCTCAGGAACACTCCCTGCCGTGGGATACATCCTAATCAGAGCTACAAAAACTTGTCCCCTCTGATCTTCAAAGCATTTTATCTCAGTGCCTAGGCAGAGCTCAGGGTGTGCAGATGCAGCCATTCACTTCTGCAAAGCTGCATCTGGAGGAAGGCACAGAAACACAGAGTTCCCGTGTGAGTAGAAACATCACTGCACTGAAAGCTGAACCAGGGCCCAGTTTGTCCAGGAAAAAAGTCCAACAGCCATTTCATCCTCTCACTGGGAAGCCTTTGTTGATGCTATTGCAAGTAACACTTTGATAGTTATGAGAAAGCCCTTCAAAGGTGTTCTAATTGGTGGTAATAACTTTTTAGATGCCCAAAGAAGTTGGTAGAAGAACAGACAGGTTAGAATGGAGCTGGGACAGGTGGGAGGGAAGATTTAGGGACAAATTGCAAAGGACAAACATTTTGCTTTTGTTGTTGCACAACCTTCTGTTTAAAAACCATCAACAGAGCAGGAAGAAAAGAAATTTGCATGGGTATGTTTGCAGAGGGCAGGGGATGTAGAAAGTCAGCTCCTCAGCAGGATGGCTGCAGCATTCATTTCTAAAATACATGGTAGACTGAGGTAGAATTTATGGCACGCGGTGTAAAGTAAGTTGAAAGTGTAAAAAGCCAGCCAGCTTTCAAAGTCATTTAAGAAAAGATATCCATGATAACAATAAAATGAGAATGAGAGACCAGTTCTCGAGTGATTAGGCTTCAGTTATGACACTCTGCCCCAAAATGTCTTGAGATACATGTGAGCAGTTCCCCCACCTCTAGCAGACCACTGTTATAATTGTAGCTGGGTTCAGGTTAGAGCTGGAGCTCTTCCAAAATCCTAATGTGCCCCGAGGGACAGATCAAGGGCTGGGGCTTTATCTCCATGCCTGTATTTCACAGACAAATGCTCAGAAGTGTTTCTGAGGTTCCTCACCTCCAGCACAGGGTTGCTGGAGCATTGGGCAGAGGAGAGAGCAAATTTTCTACAGAATTTTTTGAGTGGCAAGGGGAGAACTTACCCAGTCAACAGATAAACACCTGCCACAAGAATGGTTTCTGCTGCTTCAAAAAAATCAGATCTCTCTCTAACACAGCAGAGACTCCATTGCAGACTAAGTTATAGCACCTCCAGGACAGCAGGGTCCCTGCTCTGCCTGCATCTGTCTGTGAGGGACAGATTCAAAGCCTGTGAAGCCTTTCTTGCCTTCAGTGTGTTATATCTCAAGCACTTAGCCTCTGTAGTCCATTGAGCTTTAAAAAAACAATGTCACATCTCCCATAACAACATCTCTTGGACTAACCACCACTGTCCTGACAGCCTCTGGTCAGGGCCCAGACAGGCTGACAATATGCTTCCCATGCACATCCTTCGACAAAAGCAGAAGCTCTCAGTACCCAGGGCTTTCAAGCTGATACTTTCACTCTAGCTTTAATCTCCAAAATCAATTAAAAGCAAAGCAAATAAACCCAAGAGATCATCTCCCCCCCGCCCTGTTCCTTTCAGCTTCACAGGCAGGAGAAGAAATTATCCTTCATAATATCACATTGAAAGCACGTACCACAGATGGCTGTCACTCAGTCATTAAGTGCAGTTTTGCAATTCCACCTATCACTCTGTGAACCAGGATGATTTGTGCATACTCGATGCATGAGTAACACACAGGAGCATCCTGCATCCCTCATGGAAAGTCATTATAGATAAAACAGCCAGATCCCTGATAAGGCTTCAAAGGGGCTGGGAGTGTATTGCCTTCCAAAACATTGCCAGTCCCTCTTGAGATAAGTCCTTCTAGAACCTGACTTGCACTCAGGCTCAGCCAAGCTCTCTTTCACACTCCAGAGCTCTGCTTCTCACTGCTGTGGCTAAACACATCATCTTGTCTGCAAAGCAAGGGTGTCTGAACAGGGGAGAGGTGGAACCCTTACAGTAAAACACCAAGCAGACTTTTGTGACCGCAGGCTGCAAAGGCACAGGTTGTCAGACCTGGTGGATTTCCACCTGACTACAGAGCTGAGTCATTCCACCTCAAATCTTTGCCTTTTGGTGCTGCCAGGCGTCACCTCCCGGGTAGTTTGCATGCAAGGCTGCGAGACAGCAGTGTTGAGTCATGCCATCCATGGCACCTGACACTGTGACCAGTCTGCTGAATTTTCACCTGTGTGGATGCCTGTCTGATGGGTTTGTGACTTTCCATTCACAGAGAGCTGCCAGCCCCAGCCACGAGGAGCATCTCATCCCAAAAAGATGGAGCTTATTTATTGCTACAAGAGAATGATCAGCTAAGCCCCGTTGCATATCAAGTGCTGCAGGAGAGAGGAGTATAACACAAGAGGGTTGATAGCAAAGCTTCTGTTTTGTTGGCATGTTTTATAAGAAAGCATAATTATTCAACAGTATTTTAGATATCTGAGATTTTATGAAAGGAACCACAGTAACAAAACCCCCATTCTCCTTAACATATTTCTGAGCATTCCCTAAAACCAGAGCTGCATAGACACCAGCTTGCTATTTATATTAAGATAAAGGGGAAATTTGGCAATTAAGCTCCCATTTTTTTGCATATGTCCCTGGTAGGCTTCTGATAACACTGTCTGGTGCCTGAAGGCAGCATTCCCCCACACAAGGTTTCCTGGAGACCTGCTGCTATGACTAAGCCTTCCATCACTGCCGTGTAATCACGAGCTCACGCCAGGAGGTAAAGCTGCTCAGACTGTGGCAGCCATTGTGACTTGAACTTTTCTCACAGAGCATCTTAGGATGAGTTTCTCTACTGCTGAAAGCTCAGCAAAGCAGATTTTAATGACTCTGCCAGCGGGAGATGGTGGAAATTTTTTGCCCCTTCATCTAAGGGAGGTGATTCTCAAGGAGATGTATTTGTGCGTTGGCTCGGGTGGTTGCTAAGGCTTGGTCACTGGAACAGGAGAGGAGATGGCAAAGAGCAAAGCTGGCAATTGCACTCTGCTCACATGCACACCAACCTCCCTGAGCACACATGAACACATGGTTAAGTGTCCAGCACACGCTGATTCCGCTTCTGCCAGTGCATCCCTATCCAAGTTTAATTCTGAGACCACAAAACTGACCTGAGTACAGTATTTAAGTACTGCTGTAGTGTTGCCAGCAAAGACCAGTCAAGCACAGAGGGCAGTATGGGAGAAGAAAGATCCCCAGTAGGGATGGGACACAGCAAAACCCCACCTCGTTTCTAGTCCCTACGTTGTGCTTCCCAATAAAAGAAATCAAACTCTGAACCGAGGCGACAGGGCTTCAGAGAAATCTGAGCCAAAGCGATGGTTAAACCTCCCCACATCCCAATAACACTAAAGACTTGTTGGCTGTGTAATTCCACACAAGGTTTCATAGTAAAGGCATCAGCAGCATGGGCTGTTTCACCCACCCAGCAAAGCAAAACATTGTTTCTTGGTTTGTTACCTCCACCCAAGCACCAACCCTCACCAACAGCCCAGAGAAAAAGGGAAATGCTCCTTTCATGATTACTGCACAGTATTCCCCAGACAAACACATTGCCTCACCTCAAACATTATTTAAGCATTTAGTTAGCTGCATCCCTTGTCTACGTGTGGAAGATTGGCTTTTCCTCTTCTCAGATGAATTAAATGGCTTTTGCTCTTCCTCCTGCCCTCTAACTCCTCACAAGCAAACAATTACTTTTCTGAAGAGCCCATATTTTCTGTTGGTTTCACCTGAATAAATTCTGAAGTTTGAAGCTTCTCCTGCTTCCATCATATCTGACCTGAGAGAAAAGTGGCGAGTGGGGCTGAGGAGAATGTAGGGAAAACAGGGTTAATTAAATGAACTTAGAAATATCAAGCATCATGATCAGAAGGTGAGATTTATTCTTTTCGAAAGATCAGAAGAAAGAGAATGGAGGAAGTAAAACAAGAGATAAAGGCTTTGGGTATTGAACAAAGTGGCCATCAAGAGGCCCAACTAAATTTTCATTATACCTTGATAGTAACTATAAAAGGAGCAGGAATTCACCATCTCAGAATAACGAGGAAAAACACTCTATTTGAATTGTCCATAAATACCCCGTGCTTGGAGGCTTTGCACTTCTCAACATTTAAATGGCAGTTTAAAAAGAAAATAAAGACATGAAGGAGAAGGGAAGACGTACCCTTAGGGGGAAAAAAAAAAGCAGGAAAACAAAGATCTGCGTATCCATTCGACTCCATGCAAGCACTTGCCCTATCAAGAGCTAATTAGCAGTGGAGGAATAAGCTTTGGGGTGCCCATAAACGGTGGTTTGTCGCAAGCAACATTTATTACGGTGAGATTTGACTACATCACAGCCTGACAAGCACTAGCCTAATCCACCACCTCAGTGCTGCACAGGCTGCTGCTTCCAACAGGGTTCAGACGCCTCTGCTCACTCGAACCCAGTGGCACTCGAGAGCCCCTGCTGCGATCAGGGGAGGATGCACAAAGCTTTGTACAAAAAAACTCCCCAAGAAGCGTTCCTTGTTCGCGAGCAACCAGCCAAACAGGCGAAGCAGACAAAGGCAGGAGGAAAAAGTATCATGATCCCCATTTCTTGTACAAGAAGCTGAGCCACAGAGAGGTGAGAGCGCGCTTAGAGCTCGCGGGTTGTGTCAGTGGTAAAACCAACATAGCCTTTCTGGTTTACCGAGACGTGCTAGGAGGTCCTGACGCCTTTGTGATTCTCAGGGTTAACTGCACAGGCTCCCGGGCTTGTATTTGTGCAGATTTAACAGCAAGCAGCAACCCCGACGCCCCCACGCTCCCGCGATTGCCACAGCAGCAGTGACTCTTAGAAACCTGGTTAAATCAAAACTGAGACACGCCAGGGATAGCTAAACAAAGACACAAGCCCTTGTAGTCAGAGCAGAAATGGATACTTAAACTGATCTCCAACTCTGGCCGTCTTAAAACTCTCTCTGAAGGACAGCTCCTGCATCCTGCCACCCTGAACTGGGCTGTTCTGGGATGCGCAGAGCAGAGATTTTCCAGCAGAGTCACCGAGCAGTTACCCAGATCGCGTTTTCCCGGTGTCAGCATCCCTTGGGGAGCATCGCAGAGTGGGACAGGCCCCGTTTGCAGGTTTGCATCAGAGGTTAACACACACACACACTCAGAGATCTGCATCTTGTCTGTGAAGTGCGATGCTGCCGGCAGGGACACACCCTGGTAACAAAGCAGCTTAAGGGCAGCTTTGAATTTAGTGCCTGAGAATGTCCTGCTCAACCCGCTTGAAGGAAAAAGCTTCTCCTCTCTCATGTAGGGACACAAGGTGCTACTTGACGCTTGTAGGATGCTCCTCTATAAATCAGGCTCTAGGTGATGTGTTGTGTGGTGCAAACAGACTCTTTAGCCATGACTTGAAATGAGGCCAGGGTTATCAGGCTTAAAAGAGATGAAAAGTATTTCCTCTGTGGTAGATTTTTTCTTGTTATATCTCCTCACAGCCCTCCATTTTGTTACATTTGCACCAAGCAGCTCTCCCTGAAAAGTCTCAGCCGTAGAACCCATGTTAGAAAGCAAACCAGTCACTGGAGTCATCCATGTAGATGCTTCCCACTAATTCCTTCCTCTTTCATATCCCCCACGTTGTTCAAGGGACAGTAGAATAACCTTCGAGATCTTAGAGATACATTTCCCACCAGGAAAAAGAAAGAGAATCCTAGCATAAAGTTCAGCCCAGGATACATGAATCAGCCCTCCTTCCACAGCCTCCAACCACATCAAAAGCTTTACATAGCCGGGAACACCCAGGAGAGCTGATAGGTCTAATAATCAGACTCACCTTTCTTGCAATTACTGGAGGAGTCAGGGGCTCTTATCAAACTCAGCTCTGCCTTATCACCTCTTCACTGCCTCCCTCTTGCTCCTGACATTCTCTCCTGGAGGTGTTTCACTGTCAGCTTCTCGCAGCCAGATACTTCACAGACCTAACAGGAGCAGACGAACAGCGTCTCTGAATGATTAGCTGATAATCACGGACATTGTTTTTGCCAAGTTTTCTGAATAGAGAAGCCCAGTTCAGCCTCCCTTCACCCCAGCATCCCACTGCCAAAGCCCACAAATCACATCAATGCTAGGGACGGGTGAAAAACAAAATCCAGCTCATCAAAAAGCTGCTAAATAATGCAAAGAAATGAAAACAATTTGGTTTGGATGATTGATTATAGGGAAATTGCTCATACCTCCAAAACGTGGCACTTCCAATCACATCTTTGTTTCATTTGTCAGCAAGGAAATTAAGTTCCTCTCCTGGCACAGGGCCTGTGCTGTCCTGTTAGCTGCTTTGGCACACTGCATCACTTTGCAGCAGTTTCTTGCCCCACTTTGACACCTCGCCTTGCCTCACCTGAGCTGCCAAACTGTGACCCTCTGGGACATGAGGTTTGGCTCCAGTTTATCAGGCTGCAGTGGCTCAACAATACATTGAGACAGTTCTCCCAACTGCTCACATTATTACAAATGATGCTCAATCAGCGCTGAGCGCAGCCTTGGAGAAGTCAAGAGGACCCCCAGCACCTGAGGAGTTGCAGTTCTCTCCAAGAAGGCTCTTCCCAAACTTGGAATTCCCTCCTTCACCTTAATGCAGTTAAGTTGTTTTAAACAGAGGCTTGACCTTCAGATCTTGAAAGGCATATCAGTAACTGCCTCACACATGAAAAAGCAGAGGGATGAAAGAGGCACATTTGTGTCAATAAAGAGCAGAAAACAGTCCCACTGGCACAAAAAATACTTCTCTTCCTCTCAGCTCCTAAAATCCAGCAACAAAAGGGATCTCCTAGTCCTGCACCATGCTATGACAGGCAATAGTTCTCTATATCCTTTGAATTAATTTAGCAAGCTCTATTTTTAAAAACAAGTTCTGACTTTTGCCTGTAGCCTTCCCATTATGAAAGGCTGTTTCAGAACATTGCTGTTCTGACAGTTCGAAACTTTCTTTCAATTTCCTGCCTAATTTATGCCTGGCCAGTTTCATACTCATGTTGTTACAGCAGTGCTGTTCTTTGGTTTAAAGAGCTCCTTCTCCTCCTGATGTTTGCTCCACAATGATATATGAACAGAGCTGTCACATAAGGCACGTTCAACCTCGTTTTAACACTAAAAGATGAAGACTTTTTCTATTTATAGACGGGTTTCTAACTCCTCGAGGAAGCGTCTGTGTTTTTATATTGTGCTTAATTATAGATACATATGGCAGAAAGGCATTCTGTGGGATCATCAGAGGCAGGATCAAATATACTTAAATAACTTAAATAACAGTTGTTTGTCATATATATTTAAATAATAGTTGTTTGCCTAAAATTCACTAGGAAAGGAGGTGCCATATCTTTCCTAGGCAGCCCATTTTAGTGTTTTACCCCTCTAGGGATTAGAAGGGTTTTCCTAATAAACATCTTAAATCTTCGCCATGAATTCAATCACTTTCTTACACCAGTGACCATGGAAAATGACTCATCATCAGCCTTTTTATAAGTACTCCTTCTGTGAGGCAGGCTGACTGCATCCCATTTCCATTGCTTCCCTCTTAAAATGAGCAAATGCAGTGCCTTCAATCTTTGTCCGCAGGCCTTGTTTGCCTGACCTCTCATCATTCACTCCATTTGTCTTTAGGCTTTTTTTTGTTTGTTTTTCCCCCATCCTTGGCACTCCAAATTCCTTAATGGGTGTAGATAAAGTTCCACATCGGTTCTGGACACCCACACTTGGCTGAAGCCCTGTCAGCCCCAAGCAGGTTGCAATCATTGCCTCACAGGTCTGGCAAAGAGCACTCTCGTTAATACAAGCTTGGATACAAGCAGGTGCTTTGCAGCAGCCTTGCGGGGTTGATTCATATTCTACTTGTGAACCAGAGCAACCCCAGCCCTCTCCAGATGCCTCATTGTGTATTCCCTGCTCTGTGTTTGTGTATTCTGCTTTGCCTGCCCCAGAGGAGTGCTTTGCACTTGTCTTAATTTCATCTCTTTTGCTTTCAGGCAGGATCTCTCATTTGTAAGGATTGTTGTAAGGGCTGAGCCTCCCTCTCAGGGTCCTGTATTTACCTGGCACAATGACAGGCAGTGTTTAAGACCCCTGAACAAGGCACCCTGCCCTCCAGCACAGCTCAGGCAGGATGTGGATGCAATCTCCACAAGTAGTTACATTGCTCTACCAATATTATTATTACTAATATTCAGTAAACTTCTCTTATTCCTGACTTTTAGAGATTACTTCCCCCAAAATGGCTCATGCTCTTTCCCTTCACCTTCTACATCGCACCTGCTACAACTGCATCATCAAACACCATTCCATGAGATCCACCTTTCAGACCTCTTCTCCTGTTACCTGAACCTTCCCATCTGTCACAGGGCACTGTCCCTATTCTATGGCCCTACACACCCTTGCCAACACCCCAAATCAGCCACAGCCTTGGAGTGGGAGCTTCACTTTCCCTGAAGCAGTTTCATTACCCTTTTCAAAGATGCAATACACCGATGCAGGCTTTAACACAGGTTTCCTCTAAAGACAGATTAAATCAGGGGTCAGGGAACAAACTCACATTCCAGTAATTGTCCCTTCTCTACAAGGTGCTCTTCTGCTCTGCTTCCTAGGAGCCTTCAGTACCTCTCTGCACCCGAGTGTCCTCCTTTTCACATCCACCAAGCCTGGCCAGGGCATTGCAGAATTCTCAGGAGTCCCTCTGCCTGCACTGCCCTGGGCTGAGTGTGTTCCATAATGAGGTCTCCAAAAACACCCCTCTAACAGAGAGCACTCCAAGAAAAAGAGCCCAGCCAGTGCCTTTTCACAGAAAAAATCCTCTGCATGATCCCAGTGGCCAGTGAACAAGTAAAGTAAGTGCTCTCACCACCCACTCGCTTTTGTTTGCTTTGACATAAATCCAGTTCTCCCCTCCCTACCACCTCCCAGCTCAATTTTGACAGCAGGGACAGAGGCCTTTAAAGCTGATAAGTCATGAAGAACAGAATTTTCTAAATACCGTTTCCCTGAAGGGCATGGCACTGTCCTGACCCGCTTTCTCCTGAGGATTTTTAAGTGCATCCTAGAGCTGTTACCTCCCAGAGCACTCCACTGAGGTGTGGGGCAATCCAGTCCACGTATGAGGCATGGAGAGGCTGCTTCAAGTCATCTTTTTTGGAAGCATGAGAGCAGCAGAAAGCTGCTGGAGGCCTTACAAGGTCCTTACTCAGAATCAGAACTAGTGTAACAGCAGGTTTTGGGTGGAACACACTACAGGATGGGATTAGGTTTGTTAGATCTCTTGGAAATATTGGGGGAGGTAGAGGCTGAGTATTTGCATCCTTGCACCTCTTGGAGAGCCTTTCTCCACTCAATGAGCGTCACAGTCCTTCCCTGGAGGCTGTTGGCTGCTTATCAATGAAATGACAGAACAAAAAATGAACTCTTAGTGCATCTGGGTGCTGGGGCTGGTGTGCCTGTGATGAGGGGGAGCGAGCAGTGTGTCAGCAGGAGCGCTGGGCTGAATGGAGCAAAATGAAATCAGGTAGCGCTGCGGCTCCCCGTAAGAGAGTGATCCTTCAGGATTTGGCTGGAAAGCTGATCCAAACCGCTGCCATGGACAGAATGCTGATTCCCAGCCCAGCTCTCTCTCACCCATTGACATTTTCCAAATGGCATTTCCTTGTGCTTGCTCGAGCATGGAGCGAGCCTTCCCCCTTTCCCTGGTGCTGCCTGCTCTCGTTCTCACGTCTGCTCCCCATTCACGCTAGCGTAGGGCAGGATCTTTCCTGCTTGCCAGAGGTGTGAAGCCAATGTAAATTACTTTCCTTTTTGCATTGAGGGAAAGTCTTATTATCAACCTGTCAGATCCAGACAGTTGCCAAGATGCTTTATAAGAAGAATTAAATAAGGCTCAATCTCAACAGATAGATTCTTGTCCCTCTTTGGGGGCCCCATGCAGGGCTCTGGCCTTTGCCAGCAGCAGCAATGAACATCAGCAATGCTTTTTATTTTTTTTTTCTCTCAGCTGAGCTTTATCAGTCAAAGCCAAGCATGTGGGGGAGACTGCAGCAGCATAAAACAGTCCACTATCATCAAAGAGTAGGTCGTAGGAAAATTGTTTCCCAGGCTTTTAGCCAGGGACATATCACAATGAGCTGACAGAGGAATTACTTGGTTTCATCCCTGAAATGCAGCCCTCACCATTATTAGAAATTGATGGTCAGTAGGGACCAGCACGGCCCCCGAAGCCGTGGCACGCCAGAAGGGAAGACTGCACCCCTCACAGATAAAATAAATGAAGTGGGAATTTTCCACAAGAGAATGGGATTATCTGCTTGCAATCCAGCTGAGACAGAAACACATCTTCCTCTCTCTGGCTTGGTATATTCCCTCCATGGATCATGAACTCTGGTTCACAGTGGAAATGGCCATCCTGGCACTGCTGTGGCAGTGGCCAGGTAACCCATGACTTGTTCTGGGGGAGGCTCATTGTCACAGTTGACTTCTCCAGCACTGAGTATCAATATTTTTCTTGTGTCATGAGGTTTGATGAGTTCCCAAGTCCTTTTTTTGAGGCTGGCATTCAAATCTGGTGTGAAATTCAGCAGCCTCCAGGCTCCATGAGCTACGTGCATTTTGTCTTTCTCCATAGGGATGGAAAAATATACTTAAAGTCCACCAATAAAATGAATAGCTCCTCTGATCCCTTCTCACCTACTCTCCCATCTTCCAAGCCTCTACAACTTGCATGCTACCACAAACTGGCTGTGTAGGAGACTTGATTTAACACAGTGACAAAGCACTTGTCTCTCTGAGGCTGGAGTCCTCCAGACATGGTATCCCTGTATGGCATGGATATATGGTGAGAACATGACTTCAGGCCAGAAAATCCACTTCATGCCACCATTCCTCCTTTCCCTGCTGCTGCCATCATCTCTGGTCACCTCTGCACTTCCCCTTCCCAAGGAGGATCAGCCTCCTCTCTCCTCAGGGTGTGAAAACGCTTGAGACAAAAGAAGTGGCTGAAACAAAAATAATACAGACATAAAAATTTTCTCTCTAAGAACACCCAAATGACAATTTATAACTTTTCTGATGGGAGAGAAAGCTCATATTTGAATACCTTATGCTCACAGCCTTTGCTGGTTGCTGCTCTGTGGGAGAAGGCTTTGTGAAGTAACGAAGGAAGGGGAAATTAGAAAATAACAAGAGTCCTTCCTTCCCTCATCATTCCCATCCCATTCCTACAGCCCATAAACTGGGATATGGCTATGCATCATCCCAGCTGCATTAAATAGCTCTGGTGCAAGTCACTGACACTCACACGCCCAAGCAAACGTGCTCCTGGGCCACGCTGACGACTTGTCTCATGCAGAACTGACACATTTTAAGATCTAATTATGATGACAAAGCTCCAAACAGGAGCAGACTCTCAGCCTTTGCTCATCAGTGCCCAACTGCTCCCACTGATTCCTTCTCTTGGAGCAGCAGTTTGTTAGCTGCAGGAACCGTCTGTTGTTTTCAGCATGGGAACTAACAAACTCGAAGACGTTCAGCCCAGGGTTTGATTTCTCCCTGCCAGAAGCTCAGATCTGATGCCCAGACCAGAGTCCGTGACATTCTGGGTATTTGGGCTCCAGTCCCTTGTGAGCCAGTCGGTTCATGGCCTGGAAGGTTACAATCCTGCTGAGGATCAGTGGCTTTTGAAATGGGATCAGGTAGATGCAGACAAAAACAATCCCACATTCCTCTCTTTTGCTTTACACATAAATAGCCACTGTTCCATAAATCCTGCTGCCAGGATGGCCTGCAGCAGTGCTCTCAGAAGGAAGCATACTCAGTTTGTCCTTTAGCAGGGATGCCAAGGCATCTTGCATTCCTCCAGAGCTGCTGTTCCCTTTGAGCTGGCAGGATTAGGATGGTCTGGAAAAAGCAACAGCTCATCTACAGAGCTCATAGGCCAAGCGTAATAGGAAGTGTCCCCTTGCCAAGGTACTCCAAGGAGCCTGCAAGACATCAGCCCCCACCCAGGCTGACTGGAAGCTTCTCCAAAATCAGCCTACACACCTTGGCAGAACGGCCTGTCGCTAATCCCTGGGAAATAACCACCTTTGAGAGATAAAAATAGATGCTGTTTTTAAAAAGAACAAATTAATAACCCCTAAATTCCAGAATACTAAAACTCTTTAAGTCTCTGCTTTACATCTGCCCTCAAACTGGCTTTTCCCCTTCGTTTACCTGTTTCCACACACCTCAGTTCTGGCAGAGACTGGCACATCCAGACAGTGCCTGCAAGTCAAGCGAGCTGTGAACCTTCTGAAGCCACAGACAGAGGAACACGAAGGCTGTGTGCAGACACTTTGTGCCATCAGTTTTTTGCTGGCAGATGAGCAGCCCTGGCTGGAACAAAAGCATTGAGCATAACCAAGCACCAAAGAAAAATAGCTGGGCATTTCAGCACATCACGTTCCTGTCTCTTCCCCTTGTTAAATCTGTCTTTTTCCAAGGGTCGTGGGCAGGGCTGAGGTCTTCTTTACAGTTTTTAACACAACAGAATCTCATGCACTGAAACTCTGGAGAGAAAAGGCGCAAATAAAATATAAAATTGTTCTCATGACAACACACTATGTTGTCTATGTTACTAGTATGGCCTGGCAATAGGGCTTTTTTTTTTTTATTTTCCCACAGAAACTTTGTCCATTAAGTTGCTCTCATACTTTCAGCAGGAGCACTCAGGTCTTAAGAAGCATGGAACTAATTTACTTCCTCAACTACTTTCAGTTTAGCTTTTGTAGTGTGGAAAAGGAATGGGACCTAAAAGCCAAGGATGTTTCCGCTGAAACCAATGTGTTTGCCCCAGTGAGAAACAGCCTTGGATCAGCTCACAACCAATCTACTCATCATCACAAAAAGAACGTTTTGGTGAGAAGCATCTCCATTAGGGTCATGCCAGCTTTCACTTACATGAAAAGATGCCTGTGATTCCATGAGAATATGGATCTGGTCTGCAAAAAAAACAGCTCTTCCCATCCAGGTGCAGGAATACAAGTCAAATCTTTGGGACTTTATAATTTCATTGCAAAGTGTCACTGTCCTTATTATACGTTTTCCCTTACCTTGTGGTGTTCTGAGGCCCCCAAGATGTCAGGTAGAACATCCTTATACTTGGCTGACATTTCTGAATTTGGTTGGATATTAAAGGCCAGGAAAAAAAAAAAAAAGGGGAAAATAATTTCTTTTTTGAACTTCAGCTCTGGTACAATTATAGCCTGGAGTAAAAGCTCAGGCTGATTTTATTTAGTCTCAAGGTCTTTTTTCTGCTTTCTGCTGCCCTCCTGTCCTTGCACCTGTTCTATAGATATATAGAAATCAAGAAGGCCTTGAATCTGCAGCCCCTCATTAAACAAGACTCAGAGGCCTTTCAGACCAAACAGAGATGTCTCTTTATTTAAAGACATCCACGTAGAGTGGGGCCCAGTGACTTCAATCAGCACCATGACACTGCAATAACGATTATAAATTAAAGAACATTTTCGAACCTGGCCTCGATTCCCTGTGATAAAAAAGCATGAGTTTAAAAAGGTGAAGAAACACTCAGTGCACTCTGTTGCTGTCATCAGACAATCCCTCTAGCTCAGCAGTCTGGGGTTTTATCACACACACACAGAGCTCACAAGATAGCAATCAATTAAACATTCTTGCTAAAGCATTTAGTCAGTATGGGAACATCTGGAGTTGGGATTCAATTGTCCAGAACTAGCTGCCTGCTAATTAATATTCCTTCAAATGGTGCTTCTATCAAGGTGTCCCTCTAATTTCCAGCCATTCGCCTGTGCCTTGGAAACACTACTGAGTTATTGCTCACCCCCCAGCCCAAGGCTTGTACAGGAGCATGGGAAACAGGTGAGCTGGAGGACTTATGTTTCAGCATTATCTCAGTCACCTCCACCAGACCATGCATGAAAAATGTCGCCCGACTCCAACAGCAACAGGAAAGAAAACACTTGAGGAAATGTTCTAGGAGATATATTTGTGTTGCCTCCATGGGACAAGTGCAAGGAGGATGGGTTCACCATCACCACACCTCACCTCCAGTTCCAATATCTGCATTTTACAACTCTGAAGTGCCACATCCTTCAATGGACTGTGCTCTGGAGCAACTCAGAAATGCAGTTTAAGCCATCACTAGGCAGGCCAAGATCTATATCTCTATCTTATATGTGCAAATTCAGGCTTTTCAGGCATAAACTGACATAATTTTTCCACACTTGGATGGTGGTTGCTGCTCCTTAATTCAGCCCTAACAGCCTGTCCAATCGAATAATTAGCATTTCATTCTCCCATCAAGTTCTGGGCAGCCAGGGAATCCTTCAGCTGTCTCAAAAAATGTCTTATTTCAATGAAATTTTGCTTTCTAGTTGCAGAAAGACAAAATAACTAGACTGGAGAGAATGCACAGACCCTACATCAAGCAGGGATGTGTTCATAAATATTGATAGATCATATGCTAAGTACTGGTAATGAGCAGCTGGATATCTTTACCTAAAAAACTCTTGGTACTTCTCAACTTTATGTGAGTTTGTTCATTACCTTTTTTACCTCAGTTTTGCCTCAAACCATCTCCTCCCAGCAGGTCTGCATGCTGGTTTTGAGCCCAGTCCTATCTTCACAAATCTGTCTGGGGGCATCTTCTTTGATGTCTTCATTGAGCTCTTACCCTGGAGAAGGGTAAGAAAAATCAAAATGCCTACACAGTCTGCAAGTCCAGCTCCGTCTATTTGGTTTCAAGCGCGTTTCCAATCTCTTTAAGCTTCCAGCAGGGAGAAAGGGATCTGATTCCAGGCAATCTCATTCACACCTCTTCTCCTACTGCTGTGGAGACATGATGTTGACTTTTCAGCAAACAGAGCCTCGTTCCTCAGGGTCTCCGCACTGCTTGCTTAGCTGAGCCCCATCAAATTACGTTCAAATCACACTAAGACAAGAGAAAAATCAGAATATGCCCCTTTCATGCCTGGCTTTTGTATTTATTTGCCTCTAATAGAATTTATCATCCAGAGGAATTTCAGTTTTTTACAGAGCTGCTTCTTTTTCCCCTCTGTGATTTGGGTCAAATCCTATCACCGAGAGCTGCTAACTTTGTTGCATTGCTGTCCCTAGCCTGCTGGGGACGTGACAAGTAAACATTGCTGAGGTGTGCTCCATATCCAAGCTAAGGACACCAAAAATGACTGGAGAAAAGAGCTGAGGCATCCCAGCCCAGCTCCAGGGAAGCTGACTGGAAGCTGAGGAAGTCGGCAAGAAGAGCAAGTAATGTCCAGACCTTCAAGGGGAAAGGAGGGAAGGAGCAAGCTCCACATTTCCAGGTGCTGGCAGAGACTCTTCAGGACGTCCTGCTCTCCCTTTGAGAGACCTGTTGGAATCACCAGTTCCTAAATCAGAGCAGACATTGGGCCAGAAAGAAATAGAGGACGACAACAGAAGGTCAAATGGACAGGGGAGGTAAAATCATGAGGAAATAAAGAGAAATGAGGCTTTTTATTGGGCCCATTCTGATGATACACAGGTGGGAACATAACAAGGGCTGCTCTGACATGTAATTCAGGCTGACTGCTGTGGAGGAATGGCTGCGTTTCTCCAAAAAGAAAGTCTGCTCTCCTTGTTTCTGACTGTGGAAAAGAAAGCGGGCAGGAGGCATCACCTACATGGGCCAAGAGGTTGGAGCTTTCAAACAAAAGGAGGAGCAGCTCAGGTCACCTCAGGGAACACATCTGTGGGTAACTGCACATTTCACCACAAACTTCTACTTCCCTACTCTCTTCAAAGAAACTATGGTTTTAAATAAACATGTTCAACATGGAAAAGAACCCTGAAAGGATACATCAAGGAGGAAATGGGAAGGAAACTGTTCTTTGCAGTAAGGACACCAGCTTCATTTTCATGTTAGCTCATTCCCATTTCTCCTTCCTCCCTAAGGTCTCTTTTTATAGCCCTACAAGGGTCCCCTCAGCCACTGCCACATGAGCCACTGGCTCCCAGTGGGTCTTTCTGCTCCCCTGAGGTTCCCCAGCTCAGGAAGCCCCTGAGCACTATGTGGGAGCATTCCCCCATGGATTATGCTGGCACCAGAGCTGCACCCCTCAGCAGCTGAGGGCTGGTGTGGGTTACAGTGCCTTTAAATCCCCCCTGGCATTTAAACCCATTTAAAAACTCCCTTGAGTCTTTAAATGACTCACAGAATCCGTGGAGAAGGCACACCTTGGAGCATATGGTCTGGTGTGCTGACTAACACCGTAGATAATGTCAGTAATGATGCTCCTCGGCGCACACGAGCCAGGCTGCAGCTCCAGTGAGGAGATCAGTGCAGGCCTGGGTTCTGTTTTTAATGCTTAACATAAAAATAGAGAAAGATGCAAGACGTTTCTGTTTTCAAGCAAGCTTCCAACTGTGCCACCCGGAAGTCAAGGAGATGTGGGAGGACAAAAAAACCCAAGCCATTAAGTTATAAAAACCTCAGGAGAAAGCCAGATAGCATTGATAACACAGGTCTCTGTTCAAGGTGGTGCTTCTGGAGGCATCCTCCAAGCTGTGGGAATGCTCAGGGTTCATTCCTCTGTATTACTACATCTAGTGAGTTTCCTGCTCTTGGAGTGGGCTCAACAAATTGGCTCTCGGTAGGGAATAGAAAGTCCTGAAGGCAAACCAATAACTGCACCTAATACCTCGGCCCTGTGAGACTGTGTTTATTTTCCATATCAGTTCTGGAGCTGAGGCTCACAGGCTTCCTGCTCTTACAACTCACAACGGAGCAGATTTGCATCTCAGACGAGGGATACCAGAGCTGTGGGTTGATTTAGTAGCTGGGATTTTGTGGTGTGTAGCGAAGAGAGACTTGTGGAAGATACTTGGCAAAGTAAATTGTACAAGCCAGCCAGCAGATAGTCTTCTCCCTTTCACAGCCTCTAATGAGCCCTTTGCTTCTTATCAGAACAGCAAGGGAACAGACATCCCTCCAGCACACAACCAGCCCCTCTCTGAGGAGCAGGACATGAAACCATCAGCAATGAGTTACAAACATGGAGTATTTCTGAACTCATTTGTCTGCTGATAGGATTCAGGCCTTATTCCAACCTGTAAATGGGATGTGCTTCACTAGTTTTAAATCACTCAGCAGGTGATAAGTGGTTAATGCCTGGAGCCCTGAGGTGCCTTCAAAACATAATTGCTTATTAAAATAAAACAATAATTAAGTGTAAGACACGGAACCTCGTGACTTCTGGAAACTGGATCATTTTTTATAATGAATCACCAAGGCTGGGAGCAGACAAGGGAGAAGGGCTAAATCAGAGACCTGAGGGCACACACTGCTCTGGAAGCTGAGGATGGGAAGAAGTGAGAGGGCTTGAGAGCACCATGGAAAGGATGCTCCAGATGCCAGCACAGCAAAGGCACAGCTGCATTTGATGAGCAGGGAGCCACATGCAGGTTTGCACTGGGGGCACACAAATTTCATGCTCTAAAGGTCCAAAATCAAGAAAACTGTGGCCCATTTTCAAGGTGTTGGAGGAAGAGGAAGGGGTTTGCTTGGTGACAACTCCTGCCTTGTCATGTGGCCTCCATAATATGGATAGAAAGTCACAGCTTCTCAGTTCCCTTAAACTGTCTCAATAACCAGCTCGTAGATTGGGCTCTTCTGGAGTCAGCATATAAAGCAAATTTCTCACCTTCCTAGCTCCATCCATCAATGATTGATCATGTCTGTGTGGAGATCTGCATGCCAGAAACTCAATCAATGCATTTCTCTCAGAGTTTTTGACATCTGGGGTGCAGGAGATAGTTTATATTTTTGTATTCTCCCTTCCTTCTCTCCTTGCAAGCACAGAGACTAGAAATCTCCATCTCTTTCAGGCAAGATCTGACAAATATTGCCCACCCCAAGAGTTTTGATTAGTCAGAGTAAAATCCACTGCATTAACTGTTCAGTCAGTAAATACCTGATTGTTTTCATCCTCTTCACACCACAGTATGAGCTGCATCGTTTTAATCATGCCTTTGGGCTTAATCCTGATTATTTCATTGCAAACTGCAAGAACATATCATTACTTACAGTGCCATTCTAGGCTATTAGTCAGTCCTTCAGGTCAGCAGGTGATGAGGGAATCATCATGTGGCACCAGCTTTCTGCACCCCTGCTTCTCAAATGGTGGCAAACTCCTGCAAGCCCTGAGCTGAGAATTAATGAGAAAGCATCAGTGTAGTAATTTAGGTGCTAAATTTTCGAGCCTTTCAGCTTTGCAGGCTCTTTGCAGATTTAATCCCACAGAAGAGGAGCAGGAATAGACAAAGGGTTGCCAAAAAACTCTCCAAACACATACCTTGCTATCCAAGTTCACTGGGTAACAGGGAGCTGGTGACATGCAGGAGGCTGTTCCCTACACCAGCCAGAGTTATCAAGCTCACTTTGCCTGTAGTGTAGCAGCTCTAAAATATTTTATCTTGATCCAGCTCCAGGTGCAACACAACAAAAATGCTCAGTGTTAATTGGGGCTTCATTAACAAGCTCAGCAGAGAGTCAAGGCTGGAACTGAGAATGGAGAAGTTGTCTCCAGAGTGAACTTCTTACCTTCTCCTTCCAGGCCAGGGTGAAGAGAAAACCAGACTCCACTGTCTGCCCTCCAGCTGTCCCCAGAGCTCCCCATACTGGCAGGAGATGCCAGACAATTTTGGCTTCTAAACATTTCCACGTTAGAGATGACTGCCAGTAATCTCCGGCCTCGGCAAGCAGGCAGCTAAATGCAGAGGCTGTTTTTAACCTGGGCTCATTTTTTAGGGCAGAAATCATTCATGACCTGTGTGCAGGCAGTGCCTGGGACACAAGGCAGGCTGGGCTGCAATCCCTCCTTACTGGAGCTGCCACCTCCTTCCTCCCTGCCCCGAGTCAGAGCCCTTCAAGGGTCCTGCAAGGGATCACGGGGAAATACTGAAGGTGTGACTTCACTTGTTCTATGTCCACCTCTGCAATGGCAGGAGGGGAAGCAGGGGCTTCAAACCACATCATAATTTCAGCATTAGCTGCCCATCTTCCATGTCATCCTGGCTCAAGATCGGAGCACATCCTCGTGGCATTCTTGGAACTCCTGCATCTTCTGTTCCTTGCAGCCATACCATGAACACACAGAGTCCTGCACGGTGCTGGGAGGTTCTCTTCTGAAATACAGACCTAGCTGAGCCTAAGGCAATCCATGAGTCTCTCCAGTCTTCTCTACGTGGGGAAAGTGCAGATTTCCTGAGCTTGAAACCATTTTCTTGCAGCCCTGTCACTTCTCCTAACACTTACATCCTTTCCCATAATCAGTGGTCAAATGCTTCTGGCCCAGCAAGGCACAGATCACTTTGAAATGCAGTTCTGATAATTGGGTTTGGCAGGCAATATTTGGCCCTAAGACCTTTCCCATCTCTTTGATTTCACATTTATAAAGCATATGCTCAAGGATTTCGACTCTGAATGTAAAAAAAGACTCTTATGATCTTCAAATGTGACCTCCCACTTAGCTGTGGCTGTAAAAATTCAACTGGTGGTCCCATCCTGAGCTCAAGAACTTCTAGTTGAGCCGGATTGCCATTTTCAGAAAAGTGATCTGAACTTGATATATTGGATTTAAGTAACAGAGAGCTTGCCACATCCCTTAGGCAACCGCTCCAGGGGTTCATCATCCCACTGTTAAAAACATCCACCTCATTTCACAATTGGAAATCAATGCTAGACAAACAGAGACATTGGATCTTGTTACATCACTTTCTCCACCGGTCTAAAAAGCCTCTAACATTCACTCATGTTGTGGTTTTTCCCCCTCGAACTGTGAGCAAGTTGCTCCTAGAATCTGCAGTGTGCCAGCTTCAGAGCAGACTACACACAACAGGTACACAGCAGCTTTAAAATATACTGGTTTATCATCACTCTCAGCCTGAGCTGTTTGGCTTTTCAGTGTTTTTCTGCTTGGGGAGCCCCACTCCCACGCCTGTCCCTGAGATCAGAGGGCTGCTTTTCATGCCCTCACATCTCAGCCAGCTCAGAGGTGCTACATTCCCCTCACCTCATCCTAACAGCTCTTTTTCCGACATTAAACATGAAGGCCAGGTTAACAAATGTGCTTTTGGGTTGTGTGAGCCTAACCCTCCTGCTGTGTTTCAGGCTCCAAAAAGCTTGCAACACCATTGTAGAAACATAAGGTTCAGCTTAGCTGCTTAAAATTAGACTGCGAATCTCCAGGTCCCTCGGGATGGGTGCATGCTTTGGGGAGAAGGGGAAAAAGGAGAGAGAGACAAAGCTCAGAAGTCAGCCAAAATACTCAGGCTCTGAGCTCAGCTCACAAACAACTGCAGACCAAGTTTTCAATCCTCTGCCTGAAGACTCCTGGGATCCACAGACAACTTCTAAGGGCTCACACCAGGTAGTTATGAGAGAAACAAAGCCATAAATTCTTGCAAGAAAATTCGTCGTGCCACTCAAAAACTTTTGGGGCCCATATGGCACGTGGGGATGAAAGCCATTGATTACAGGGTACTGGTGCAACAACAGCTCAAGTGGAGCTTGGGGTCCTTTTCCTCCATGACAAAGAGCATCACACCTCAGTTAAGAAAGTACAGACACTCCAGCTATCCCCAGAAAGCAACTGGAAAACTAAATGTGTCTCATCAAAATGCAGCTTTTCTTAGTTGCTCACACCAGACCTGCCGTCCTTGCATGTAACTCCCCCTAGAAACAGCACGAAAGAGAAAGAAAACCACCACGGGCAATACAGAATTTATTTGAAGGGGACCAAAGCCAGCAACACATCTTACAGTCAAAGTCAAATAGAGTTTGGGGGGGAAATCTACCCCAAAAACCCAGTCAATAAACACCCTCTGTTTACCCCAGCAACTCTGAACCACAGATCCTCGTGCACAGGCCTTTTCAGTGTGCAGAGGAAATTGAGGAGAGGGATGAAGTGGTCCCAGGAGCTGGGCCACTTTGCTGGTCTGCAAGTCCCTGCCCTCAGCTGAGCAGTTATGTGCTGTGCTCTCTGGGCAGCTGCCCCCTCTCCCCAAATTTCTTCCATGAGCTCTTTACTTCAGTGACCTAAAATACATCACATGTTGAACTTGCTGTTGTGTGGAGGGAGACAGCACAGTGATAGGGAGTGATTGACCAAAATAAAAATAAAAGGTGCTGCAAAATAATAGTAATAAAAATCAACCTGCATCTTGAGCTCTTAAAATCTCTCCTTTCTCTCCTCAGACGCTGTGGTGTGTGCACACTTCCATCTTTCCCATGGCTGTGAGTCCCACACTGCCACAGCCTGAAAGCTCTTGTCCCGAAAAGAAATATGAGGCAAGCCTATTTTTCTTTCTTTTGAGAAACAGGACAGAACAATCTTCATATGAATCCATAAAGCACGACTTCTATGATCCCCCCATCTGCTTTCCCACCAGATGGCACATAGTTACAAAGCAGCCCTTGGACGCAAGGGAAAAGGAGGAGAGAAAGAAAGTTGCCGTGAAGAAATCCAAAGTGATGGGAAGATCTTAGGGAAGCTGTTGTAATGTGTAATCAGCCCGTTTAACACGGAACACTAATGCACAGCTGCTGAGAAAACTTGTCCAGCACACTTCTGCAGCAGCAAAAAAGGCCTCTGAGGTCATCTTGGCGCCTACATTTTGCTACAAAGGAATTGTCTAATTGCAGAAACTTGTGTTGTCTTCAGTGTTAACCTCTTTCCCCCACAGCCAGCCAAGCTACGCGGCTCTCTTGTTTAGAAAGCCTCGAGCAAGGCGACCAAGGGAAAATGGATTAATAGATCCAACATGAAGAATCTTTTACTGTTGATCCAAGATTTATATCGGGAATAACCTGTTTTTTCCCCTGAGCAGAGTATGCTAGGCCAATGACGCAAAGCAGGACTCACCTTAAGACTGTTTCAAGCTCCTTTTTCCATCGAGTTTGTCTGTCTCTGCCACGAAATCTCTGGCTCATCATGTAGGGGCTGAACCTGCAAATTCCCTTGGCCAGTGTGTTCCCGTGGCTTTCAGGGCCTCAATGCCTTATGTTCTCAGACTAGAAGGACCTTGATGCTGAGAGACTTCAAGGGGGGACAAGGACAAGGCAGAGAAGAGAGAACAGAGGCCAGGAAAGCTCTGGAGTGCTTGGGCAGAGCACACGCACCAGAGCCCAGGGCTTTGAGGCACCATTTAATCCTTCTACACAGGGCACTGGGTAGTGGCTCAGGCAGCTCTCAGGCTGGGATGGAAACTATTAGTAAAGCAGCCCAGGGTCTCTGGAGAGGCCATAAAGCCTGCAAAGTAACTTGGAGAGATGGCTGAGGAGAGCTGCGAGCAGGAGTTGCTCCTTTGTTGCTAAAGCATCATCACCAAAAGGTGAAATGAAGTGACTTGTGACTCAGAAGTCTACAAGGTGCCTGCAAACCTGAGGTTATGTGCAAAAGGGTCCCAGCTGACAGACAGATCCCAGAGGAAAAAGCAGTAAGAGAGCTGTAATTTCAGTTCTTGGGCACCTACATGAGAATTTCAGCTCTCAGGGCTTTCATTTTGCTAAGCCTGCATCTCTGGGAACGGCATCTGAAACAGGCCTCAACACTTGCTCATAACTTCCACAACCTGCCTGGCACCCTCCCAACACTAGAAACCCTCACTGCTTCTCTTAAAATTTGGCTCAGAAAACACAAATCCCAGCTTCGGGCCAAGTGAACACTTTGTGAACCATTCTGCAAGTCTGGCCGGAGTTCAGTGTGCAGATGATGTGTGTTCTGTGGGAAGAGGCTAAGCCAGACTCATCCACACAAACTGCAGGCTGGTTGAAGGTAAATCTGAAGCAGCCTGTCTGTGCCCAAAGGCATGAGAAGTTTGGGATTGCTCAGGGAAATGCTGTCACTGGCTGCTGACAATCTTTAAAAGCAACCGTCTCTACACGGAAGGTAGAGCTTGAAATTTTAGTTACAAGCATCCCAAATAAGTTTAAAGCATTAAATAATCTTATGCGTGTCAGGTACTATTGTAAAGCAATCATACAGAAACCCCAAGTTTCTTGGTAACCTCCCATAAGCCTCTGCAAGAGAACAAAAATGCAGAGAGTGCCGAGATTGTTAATCAGAAAAGGACAAACAATTACATCTGAGCAGGCATCAGTCTGTCCACAAAGCCTTTGCCAATTAAAAGCAAGATGGTCGTGTCAAGGATAAAGCAAAGGCTCCCACGGTGTTTGATCTTGCCTAATTAGCAATTGCTAAGAACCAGTGGGCATTTTGATTTGGAGGAGTTTGGAAAAGTGTGAGCTAAAAAAACTGTATTAGAAATGAAATTTATTCCAAGAGATTGTGCAATAGGAAGACTTGACTACATTAATAGTTCAATTTGGAAGAGCCTAATTCTTCCCCTCTAGAATTAGCTATGAACCCATTGAACACATTCAGCTGCATTGGGACAGTTAAAGTGTGACACAGACAATGAGTGGCGTTTAAATAAAAAAATCTACTAAATTATTCCTGATGTCTGCTTGTGGTCTCATGTTTGGATTTAGGTCACCAGAACGGTTTTGACTTTTATTTTTTTGCTGAAGCTTCTCCCTCTAACACACCCAGCCCCTTGGCTAATTCAGTCCCTGCTAAGCACTGTGGGGCTCTTTCTTTTTGATCCCTGCCTGTAACAGCCATTGGTTGAAAGACTTTTATTTATTTTTATTTTTCCTTTTGTTTGATTCATTGTTCTGAGGTTGAATATTTCCTTTGCGTTCATGATCCCAGCTCCCAGCTCGACCCCTCAGAATCTGCAAACTTTTCTTGCACTCCAGTGTCAGCCCAGCCTGGGACTAATTCTCCTCCAAGGTCTGGACTGACTGCAGGCAGTTTGATGTGGCCATAGGTGGTGGTGGCACTACAAGGCTTACACTTGCAGTTATTTTCCTAGCTACAAGAGGGTGACATTGTCACACACAGCTCGGCATTAATGACACTTTGCCAGAAGAAGACGAGTCCCCCTGCTCAATTTTGTCATGGTGCTTTGAACTTGAAAGTTTTAGGAAGGAAGGTTCTCTGTTTTACCAGCACTTCTAAAATTCACCTCCTTCTTAACCACTGTGGCAATGGTTTTATTTCAAATTCCAGTAACTCGTGGGATCATTCAGTCTGTTAGTTTTCCTTTTGAAATACATCTAAGTCCACAGACTAAATATGTTATGCCTGGGCACTTTTCTCTTATTTCTGGCAGCAGCTATCAATTTTGTCCTGATAGATTTTTGGCTCCATTGTACAACAAAAAAAAAATCAACAGAAAAGCATCTTTAATTCTTCACCTCTATGAATCAAAACATTCTCATTTGGATGTCACAGCAAAAGCCCCAACACCAGAAGAACAAGGATCATTTTACAGATAATGGTAGGTGAAGAAGCTGAAAACAGGATTTTGTGGAACCACTTTAGAGAGGATATGAAATCTCCATGGGGAATTTATTAAAGCCAACAATGCAGCTATTCTGTAGCTTTTTGAGGCAAACAGAGGATCAGGTCTTCAGTCTCCTTCAAGCTTGTTTCCTCACTTGAAATTGTACTTGTTATCCACAAAACTGGCTGCAATTACTGTGCCAGAACAGGTTGGGCTGTGACTGACTAGATCTCTGTACACTCAGCCTGAGGAAAACTAGATGCAAATGCAGACTGATTCATTTTCCACATGAAAATTGGGGTTTTCTATCAAAAATTGTGATTCTTGCTGCCTCTCCCAGTAAGTTAGCCAGTTTGGAGTGTGTAGTGAGGATCAAAAAATGGATCCTCTGTGGCTGCTTCTTCTTTCTTCTTTATTGTCTTTCTTGTACTTCAATCTGGACTCGAGAAAATGCTACTGCTCTCTAATTCACGACAACTTTTAGTTATGTCTGTGGCAAGTCTGTGGAAAGATGCTGCAGTTTGATTTCTCCACTTTTCCTTTCTTCAATCCTTTTAATTTGTCCTTATCGTCTTTGTTTCGCCACACATCACCTGTTTCCTCCTTCCTGTGCCTGTTCCTGGACTGGAAATGGCACAGGTGAAGCAGAGAGCATCACTCTCCCTGCAAACACACCCTGAGCCACCCACCCGTGCCTCTGGCTCCCTTCCAGCCAAGCCTGCAGCCTGGCAGTTGTCCCACCTTTCCCACTATAACCCACACACCTAAAGCAGCCTCCAGGTGAGCTGTTTGGATGCCCTTTCTCAGAGCTAACTAATGTATATTTTCTTGCTGGGGCTGAAACCCTGGTTCAAATCCACCACAATTTCCTGTTTTCCAATTTTACAAAAATAGCTATTATTATTTTCTCCTAGGAGGGCATAATTTATCTTTGAATTCCTTCTGCACCAAGATTCTGTGTGAGTATGGATTTAGCTTATTTTAAAAAAAAAAATGCTTTTGTATTTGTTTTATCTAAATTAGCTAACAGTGAGCTGTGGACCAAACTCATACACGGCATGGATGTTTCTTCCTTCATTCTCTCCATATTCATTCAGGTGTAATGCAAGAGGCAAACAGACTCCTCCATCTCTTTTGGTTCCTTTTGCTAATATTTCCCCACACTGATTTTTTATTTGAATTTATGGTAATCTTTTTTTTTTTTTTTTAAAGCTTTTTCTTAATAGCAGTGGTCTGTCTTCATCTTCCCAGATCAGATATGTTCATCCTAGCACAGCCAAGCCCACTGACCGTTAAAGCACCAATTCATATTTATTAGCTTGAAATGTCCAGCCATGCCCCAGGAGCTGGGACAGGAGTGGGACCATGCTGTGCATCCACAGGCCCATGAGCAGGACTCTCTACTCCACACCCTGCTCAGCCACAGCCACGATTTCAAGGTGTTAAAGGCCTGATATAATTTATGAACTCACCTCAGTTTATATGAGCACTCAGAGAGTTAAAGGCAGCAGTTAATTTCGGTTATTTATTTTTTTTTATAGTGACTCTGCGGTTCTCAATTTCTATATTATTCACACCTCAACGAATCTTATTTCATTAGATTTTGGGAACTGCGACGGTAATTTTGGTGATTAACTTTAAATTGAGGATAATACACGAGCAGATACTAACATAATGTCAAAACAATTTTGTACAATTGTTACTTAACCTCGGTCAAATCATTTCCACCCCCAGCGTCCTCCCAAATGGACTTTTATTAATATGACACAGGCAAACATAAGAGAACCCTGGGTTTTATGCAGGGAAATGATTAAACAAGAACACTTATCAGAAATGATCATGCAGGGTAACAAGGCAGCAGGGCAAATCTCTGAATTCTCAGATTCTTAAGTCTGCATCTGGCCTTTAGAGGAAATTCATGAATGAGCCCTCGACAGGAGGCTTGTCTTGCCTGGGTGACAACCAGCTCAGCAGCAAGATGTTTAACTTCGTGCATTTATTATACATAGCTGATTTTAAAGCTGATGGATGGATATTAATTACTGTGAAGACTGAAGGTCTTAATTTCTGTCTTGACACCACAGCTACACCTGAGAAAACCAATTTTTTAGGGATGATGGAAAGTTCATTGTCTGTGGTCTCTGCGGCCAACGGACAGACCAGAAAAAGAAAAAAAAAATAATAAAGAAGGAAAAATCCACTGGAGGAGTGGTGAGTGAGAAAAACAAAAATAAAACCCAAATACTGGGTTTGTTTAATCCATGTTTAATCCATGTTTGGATGAGCACATGTTTGCTCCCATGTGCTCTGCTCACCACTGCACAGGAGCCACATCCCCGTCCCACACCACAACCAGCAGAGAATCCTCCCGGGCTTTCCTCTCATTACCTGCCAGGGAAAAGGGAAAACATTCAGCTGTGTCTGACTTTCAGTCTCACTGGATTTCCTAGGATTTCGTCTTGCAATTCCCAGGGCTTATTTTTACATTCAGTAGACCAACTCCCACTGGCGTCATGTGGAGTGGGATAACTTCCCTGCCACTGGAGCTGGGATAAATTGGTACTGGGCTTGTTGGAGTTGTGTTTTGGGACTGGCAGGCCAGGTAATTACTTTGCCCTTGTAGTTACTTGAACAATCACTTCCTAACCACAGCAAAATTTTGAAATTTTCTGAAATTTGCAGCTTTAATCCAGCTGGAGCCATTAAAGGAAAATACAGAATAAATGGAATAAAAAGACCCCTAATTTGTCAACATACCAGCTTTTATCCAAAGCTCAACCATGGAGCTGGAGGTGCTACTGGGAGAAGAACTTCCTTTTTCCATCTGGCTGAGATGCTTCTGAGCAGTTTGATGTTAATTTGCACAGCTCCATATTCTTGGAGAGGAAATCCTTCCCACAACCTCTGCTTAGAGCAACACCTGGCAGTCCTTCAGGCCTGGGCTGTAAAGAAGTTCTCATCAGCACCATCAAGCCCTGAAGATGTAAGGTATATCCACTTTTACATGTCAAGCCAGAGACACACAGATTCCTGAGACAGGAAGGAGCAGGTAATCACCTTGTAATCACTCGGAATGAATCCACAAATCACCTCCTGCCACTAAATTCACTCGCAAGAACCTTAATTTCAATACTCAAACTTTGAAATATTCAAGACCAATTACTGCCTTTCACAATGTTGACTTAAATTAATTCTGACATTTATTCCAAATGTGCAGGGGAAAGAAAAAAATAAAAGAAGAAATGACATATAGTCTTTTTGGTTTGGTTTGGTTTGGTTCATGTTTTTTAGGGATTTCCCCCCCCCTCCCCCCCCACATAATCAGTCTAAATGGAACACAATAAATCTGGGAAGGTAATAAACAGCTCATAAAAATCACTTTTCAAACTGTTGCTAAAACAACCTCACAACAGTTGGTGCACTAATGGCTCACTGGAGGGATCAGAGAAAGCTTAGGTGAGCCGTGAGCTTCAGGGTACAAAAAGTGCTATTAGCACAGTGCCGTGGCTTTACGTTAGGTAAAGTCACCACCAGAGCATGTAGAACATATGGGGTAACTATTAGGAGCTCTTTGCTCCTTCCTTTCCCCTCGGTCTCTCATTTTTCTCTATAAAACGCGGCAGTTTGGAAGGATTTGTCATTTCTACACCAGGTCTGAAGTTTATTGAGAGGTCTTGCAGGGCGACATTTCGTGGCTTGCTGCAGGTAGAGGATGTGGCACAGATGTTCTGGGGAATCATCTGGACTGAACATCTGCTGAGGGCTTGGCAGTGGTGTCAGGAACAGGATTTGATGCTCTTCTCCATTGTGTTAATAGCTCCTTTTTAATTTGGAGGCCTTTTCTCTTTCAGACAGATGTGACCAATGCGTCTGCATTTACTGCATCTGCATTTTGCCAAAACCACATTTCTTAGGGGAAGAAAGAAGGCATTTATCCAACCTCTTATGGCAAAATAGTGTTTGGTTGAGAAGAAGCCCTTGCTAGAGCCAAACTTCTCTGCAACAACAAGCCCTCAAATGGAGAGACCCTGCAGTATACAAAGAATTGTGTTGTTTCTGCAACTACCAGCTCGAGGAAGAAGGAACAAAGCATGAGTCACTGTGACGTGCACAAGCGGAATTATGAATGATAAGCTAAAAATAAAATGCTTTCAGATATGGCAGTGTTCCTGCTTCTGGCTGAGGAGCATATTCCTCCAGGGGAGATGACACCTTCCCATTTCAGCCAGGCAGCTCTGTCAGCCACACTCAGAGACCCAAAGCAAGCATCCCCCAAACCACTCTGCAGCTGCAGCACAGGTTTGAGCCTGATAGATGATGCCAGCCACGCTGTTCCCAAGGATGGGGCACTCCCTAATTGTGACTTCATCACTCTGCAGCCCTTCCAAGGCCAGACCTCACCCATTCAGAGGAGGCACACTTCATGTCAGCTCTAGAAGGAGACACAGCATCTCGTGGGACTGTCAGAATATAACATCTTGAGTCTGCACTGAACTGAGCCAAAAGTTCAGCATTGAATATCACTGATGATAGGCTTTTTCTTTGATAGACACTGCAAGTAGCTAATAAGAACACGTGAGCCAGACTGTCAATGCAATGAGGCTCCTCCTGAGCTTTTTAGTGCGCTGATATCTTACAATGAGAATTGCTCCATCCTGAGAAATGTCCCAGCAATGCAATAATATGAGTGCATAAATTCTAAGGTCCCTTGCTTGGTGTTTTTCACAGATTTTCTGTAGTGTTTATCCACCTTGTCTGGGTAAGGGCAGGGTAAAGCCTGGGCAATGGCTTTAGCTCTGCTCCTTCACAGATGAAAGACTTGGTGGCTCTTGATAACCCTTCCAAATCTATAGCAGCTCCTGCTGGATGTTACCCAGAAAGGGAAGAAGACAAAAGACAAGGTGAGTTCTTGCAAAGCCTGTTTGCAAGCTTGAACACTTCCCTCTGGTTTTGTCTAATTGTATAAAAAAAGGGGAAATCTGAAATACTCCATGTGTGCAATACATCACTGGCTTGGACTAGGTTACTGCCACTAAGATTCTGGCAAATATTTGGGATAAATCTGGGTCAGGCTGATGTACAAATCTCAGCAGCTCTGAGGGAGAGGAAGCAGAACATCAGAGACACAGAATCGCACAGAGGTGGATCTGCCTTGAAACAGGGGAGAGAAGAACATCAGCAGTTGAGTTGCCAGAGTGTAGCACTGCTTTTCCAGGTGTAGTGGGAGCACTGAGAAGGTGAGAAATGAGCCTTGAGCTCATTAAGTGATTCCCAAACCTCTGCAGATATTATCATAGCACACAGGAGTCCAGGACACTTCTAAGGCTGTGAGACAGACCTCAGTGAAGAAGACAGCTTTGCCTTGATTTTGAAGACTAAATGTTGCTAACATCCATGGGCTGGGAAGGGGCTGATTCTCATCTTTAAAGGGAGCAACAGTGGTATCTGACTTATCTCCTCTTGCTAATGAGCTACTAGAAATTGTTTTTGAGCCATACTCTTTGCCCTCATTATAACAGTGTTCCCATAAGTTCTGACTGTTATAATGAGGAGAAATCTGGACTGATGCACAGTTTTAATGAGATCCAGTGTAGATGTAAACCAGAAAGTCTCATATGTGAAGCCAGATCTCAAAGTGCAGCAACAGAAACAGGTAATGGATTTACCTCAACAGAGAATCCTGAGTAGGAGAAGAGGAAACAATAATTTTCATGTCACAGGCAGAACAGATAAAGCTTGTTCCCCCCCTCCAAATCGAATGTGAATTCAAGAGGTGATATCTAGAAGGATGTAATTCACCAAGGAGAAAGGAGGGAAGCTAAAAAGAGATCCAGCAGCTAATGACTTCTAAGAGTTGAATGGTGAAAGGAAATGCTCGCTGTCGACAACACCAATGAGGAGTGAAACAGCCAGCAGAACATTTCTTTTGTTCTTGTCTCATATCCTTTCATGAAAATTAAAAGGGCAGTTTTCACAGCTGGTGAAGGACTTTTTTTTCCCCCTTCGCTCTGCCATCTGATTCTGTCTCCACGTTGAAAACAGCAAATTTATGCCTGTAGTTGAACGGGTAAAAATTGGACTCTGTTGCCTGTGGGTATTTTGCCATGAAGAGCAGCAGGATCTGATGAGAGGTTTCATCCAGATCAAATCAGGGAATATTCAACAATGTCTCTGTGTTCACAGGAGACTTCCAAGGAGCAAGAGGGAGACAGGGTGCACCCCAGGATGCTCAAGGCAGTCTGTGCTATGAAGAGAAGAGAAAAGGGTAAGACTGTCAGGTTTTTGCCCACATTCTCTGATATCAATGAGCCAGAGGGAGAGATCTCCAGTTTGAACCCAGAGGGGAGGATTTCTTTACCATGCAACTATGTTATATCTCATGAGGATAAGAAGTGGGGGAAAAACCTGTGGGAATTCCCACCTTCACTACAAAGCTCTGTCTGATGCTGCTTTGCCAGTGCACGACACTGTCCTCTCCTCTTTGTTAGTGTCATGTTTCTCCTAGAAAGATCAGTAGTAAACATTCATCCAGAATTACCCTGAGATAATCAGATCTTGAGTTTTGAGACAAGTAGAGAATAATCTTTCAGCGGTAACTTCTCAGGAGTAACTGTGGTTCTTTTCTGAGGCATTTTCACAAATTCGTGACTGCTATTTGAGCTGTACATAAGCATATTCATATGGGGAGCATTACAGTGGCCATGCTCAAAAGATAAGACTTGCAGACATAAAGACTAAAGATTTCTGATATTATCTTCAATGAAATTCTAAACATTGCAAATACTGATATGGCTGGCTCAGCACCCAAGCTCTGACTAACTCATTCAGCCTCTGGCCATGCTCCAAATGGTTCAGTCCCTATGTGTGTCCCTGAGAAGATTTCTGTCCTGGGATGACCAAGATCTCCAGAAAATCCCATGTGTGCAGGGGTTTATTCCCCAAACCCTGAAACTGCTCTCCCCCTGACTGTACTAAACTGTGACCAGATTTCTGTAGCTTCTAATTAGCAGAGAGGAAGCACAAACATTAAAAGCAGGATGCTTTCTGCAGTACCTGGCTGGCTGCAGCTCTCAGTCCCAGGAGCCTGTAGTGATGTATTCCCCAGCCTCTGTGCCTCCCAGGACTGGGAATTGCTGTGCTGTGACAATGACTCTCATTTTACAACAGGACAGACAGCAGGATGTTTGCACATGAAGAGGGGGGTGCTGTCCCTCGATACAGTGATTGGAAACTGCAGGATTGCCGTGTTTTATTTTTGATCATTAGATGTCAAGGATTCAACGCTGAACAACTCCGAGGGGTTTTGTTATTGCAGATGCTGTTGGTTTTAGATGTAGAGCCATGCTCTGCTTCCCTACATCCCACCTGGAATGAGCTGCAGGAAGCAGACAATGAGAATGCTGCTTTTTTTACTAATTTCTCCCCCATTAGCAGTCATCAGAGCAGTCGCTGGCTGAAAGCTGGTGCATGAATTGGGGATGGTGCACGCATGGCACAGCCTGTGTGAACTCAGGGTGAGTGTTTGCACATGTGAGTTCTTGGAGTGTGGTTCAGGTGACAGACCATAAATATGGAAATGATTTGGGATATGGAGGGATGTACCTGTGCATTATGTGGGTGCCTGAAGTGTCTCCTACTTGTTTGCATCTCTTACACCTGTGTGTGTATGAGCATGTGCACCCAAAGTGGAGGGTAGCAATTGTGAAGAGTCCCTTTGGGCTTAAGAAAGTGTCACTATCGCTGCCTGTAGGTGTAGGTATGTGTGTTCAGAGGGAATGGTGCTTCTCAGGGCCACTTTGGTTGCACAGGGCTGAAGGTCTGCAGTGCTGGATGGCTTGTAAAGCCTGCATGTGGCACAGAAGGGGTGAGGCAGGGATAGACCTGAATCCAGTTAAATAGAGGGGTTGTGCAACCTTGCAACACCGGCTGTCTTGCATGACCCAGGAATAAGTGTCACCAACTGCTGGTAGGGCTAAACTGCTCTTACCCAGTGACAAAATTCCCTTTAGTAGAGTCTCGAACCCCCTTGCAGGTCCACGGGGATGATATTTGTCAGCCCTTGCAGTGTGGTCCGGATGTGGTTACCCATTCAGTTCTGGAGCGTTTCCACTCTTGGCAAGAAGCTGTTAAAAATAAAGGGGTGGCAGGGAGGGGGAATGTATCACCTAATTGATTAGCCCCGTGAATCACAGCCATGCCAGCCTGTCAAAGAGTAAATCACTGGAGCTGTCTTTGATGTCTCCTTCGGTCAAGGACACACCAGCCCACTGCAAGTGTTGCCTTTCCTTTAATGTGCTTTCTCTCCTCTCTCCCTCTCCCTTAGACTTGGGCATGAGCATGCAGGGTTTTGTTTTTTTGCACTACAGCTGCCATACTTTGTGTTTTTGATTCCTTTGGCAATTGCTGGCTAAGCAGGCCAACCCTATAGGACAGGCCTGCAGAGGAGTGATTACTAAGGAATGGGAAATGCAAAGAGGGGTATTAGAGGCCCCTCAAGGGATCTCTCTCCCTCCCACCACAGCGCTGTCACTCACTCTGAAAAAATACCTCCCACTGCAAATAATCATTCTAATGGGGACCTCCAGTTAATCCCATCTTGTGGTAGTTGGAGGAGAGGGGAAATGCAAATGGGGGTGGCTGTTGGCAGAAACACATGGTCTTTTTGAACTATCTAAAAAGCTATTGGCTGTTTTTTCTCATTTCCAGCATGGCTGGAGATTCACTAACAGTCATGTGGTGCTGAAAGACTATAATAAAAAGCTAAGTGATGAGGCAGCTTTTGTGATGGAATTTCAGCACTCCCAACAGGAGCTGAAGCCAAAAAAAAAAAAAAAAAAAAACTGCTCNAAAAAAAAAAAAAAAAAAAAGAACTGCTATTCAGACAAAACAGAACAAGTTAACCAAATTTCTCTAAATTTCAAGCCTGAACTAGTTCCAGAGCTTCGGAAACTGTTATAAGGCACATCTGATCTTGCTGCCAACATGCACCACATCTCCTATCACGTGCCACCTCGGATGGAAGACTACTGCCCAGGAATGAACTGCTTGTCTTGGTTCCTTGCCAATGCCACCTGGCCGACTCTGTCTAGGTAAAGCACAGTGCTAGTGAGCTTTGGCTCAGGCAGACGCTCGGATCTGGGCCAGGCTGGAGATGGCCTGTTAGTAGCTGTCATTCGCTTGGCTGGGTTGGTTTGTGGTGCTGGGAGAGGGTTCAGCAGTCGAAGGCTTCTGCCAAGATTTTCTGCATGACAGCACCCTCCTTGCTGCAGTCTGTGGCTGGACTGAGCTTCCTCCTGCACTTCCCAAAAGTGGGCCTGCAAGGGAAAGGAGTTCTGACGTTTCCAGGCTGTTCTCCTTGGAGGTCCCTGTGAACACAAGCTGCTCCCTGTCCCCGTGCGTGCAGCCTGTGTGCTAACAGCAGAGCTCCACTGACCACACAGGTGGAGAGAGCTGGGCTCTGGTGCTCACTTCCCTCCTCAGAAGGTGTTCTGACCCTAAAAATGCTCACGGGAGCCTGGCAAGCAGAGAACAGCGCTCCCAGAATGTGCCTTGCTGTCATTCCTTCTCACTCCACCTCCCCGTAAAGCAGCTCAGGGAATGTCATCACTCAGCAGGCTTAGGACAAGCCCAAAGTGTCAAAAACAAACGAAAGGAACCACTCAAGGGTTGAAACAGCAGCGAAGGTGCTAGTGAAGAAGGATGAGATAAGCAGTTTTGATGGAAGGATGTTTTATGCTAAATGCACTGAAATGCACTAAAATGCACTGTCTAGCTCTTATCTCAGGTTGTTGTAATGGGTTGTTTCTGTCTTTCAGCATGAGTTTATTGCCACAATGCTCCTCGTGTAAGAATTTCCAAATTGTATCCAAGTCAGCCAATCAACTGTCCCCTGGTAAAGTACTGGGATGGAGATTTGAGTCTAAGGTGACATTGCTTGTCTTTGAAATGATTATTAAAGGGTTTTTTTTTGCTTGCCTTTTTTTTTTTT
>VZRF01012560.1:840730-907244 GCA_013396875.1 Vireo altiloquus
GTTTACCAACAGCTTTCTTGAACTGTAGAAACCAGGACATGGCACAGCTTTCCAGTGTGGATACCTGCCTGTAGTTAATATAAGATCATTCCTCCTATTCTCCTTCCTCTCTGTCTTCTTGCCTTAGAAGAGGGCTAAAAAAGGGCTGAAAAAACGTGTGCCAACCCGACATTGCCACATGCTTCTGAGAGCTGGAAATGCCAGCCCTTGGAGGTTACATCAGTGATTTCCCTTTTCGTTCCCCATCTCCATTTTGCACTGTCAGGTTTAAATCCTCTTCACCCATGCCGTGTGAGCGCTGCATTGTTCTGAATTCCTCCTCAAAATGACACGCTTCCTGTGGCAATCTTGTTATCATTACCAACCAAGCATGTAATTTTCTCCTCTTCTCCTCTCCCCAAAAGTATGTGATCTTAGTTTATTAGATTCTATATCTATAAAACAAGCCATGGTAGGAGGCACAATGAAAATAGAAAGAAAGGTGATGAGGCATTTTGCTACCACCTCTGAATTCTGACTGGATTTTCGGGATACACAAGACATTAAGCCATCATTCAGAATAAACATGTTAATCCCTCTTTAAATCTTAGCTGCCAAAGCAGAGGTGACCACTGGTGGATTTTGAAGGGCATAATGCTGTTTATCTTAGCAGGAATGCAACTTGCTGTGATTTCCTTGCACAATTTTGGTGAGAACCCCCTGACAGGATGCTAATGGCTGGATTCATCTGGAGAAGAGGTGATTACTAGAAATGTAGAGATGATGGTTTAACATTACAGTGTATATGTAAGTTCTTTTTCTTGGGCTTGAGATCTTAAAGAACCTCTCAGAGGTAATCAATGGCACTTTAGTACCCTTTGAAGCTTTTATTCACAACATTTGCATGGTACTTTGTGACACATTGACTTTACTATTTTCCTTCAATTTTAAACAAAATTGCTCCAGACCTGCATTTAAGTTGCTGTAAATGCGGTGATCTGTCAGCTTCAATCACACACTGCATCTGGGGCTCCCTTTCTGCTGTAAAATCTTGGGTCATCATCACATTTTCCTATGCTCTAGGATGGCAGTGGGCTAATTGCTTAGCTCTGCACCTGCCCTTTAGTGAACAGAGACACTGCACCTTAAAAGAACTCAACAGGATTGGCATTGACCCACCAGAGAATTACAGTGCTGGAACACCAAATTGATATAACACTAAAATAAACTAGGCTCCAAGGCTCTGAATTGGCAATATTGAGTATGTTAAGTGAATGAGGGCTGAATGTTCAAACAGCTTCTTTAAAAATGCAACAGCAATTTCATAATTTTAAGTCCACACATATATTTGGTGGTTGATTTGGGACCTAAAACAGGTGTGTTTTTTCACTTTTTTTTTGATCTACAGCTTCGATCTCATACAGCTTATCAGCGTCAGAAACAAACTCTATATGGAAAAAGTCAAAGGCAATTTATACCTCATGGATATAAATTGGAAAACTGCACCTTTAAAAATATATCAAAAAGTATAATGTATTCATCTGCCTGGAAAATGCCATGAATCTCTCATTCCTCCATATCTTGTATTCAGCCAAGCTCTTTCTTTCCTGCAGCTGGTACTGTGCAGGCAGTTCTCTTTGCAGCTCAAAAGGTTGGAGTTAACCTGACTCCAAGGAAAGCTTCTCCCCACACAAAATTTTGACTCACTTGCAAGGAAGACCAAGAAGAATTCAGGAATCAGCACCTCAAAGTTTTGGATGGGCCAGGCGGAATTTGGTGATGCCATTCCTTCCAACCGGGAGCACTAAAAGTTTGGCACGGGGTGTGAAATATTTAACCAGGCTGCCATTGTGTAAAAACGATAGAGAGTGCTCGAGCAGAACATCTGTCAGCGAGGTGGCAGCTGGCAGAGCCCGGCAAGGATTTTCTGGGGGGAAATGGGCACAGTTTCCTAATTTTGTTGCAATGCTGATCTGCGTGGGAGGGTGAGGGGAGCTTGTGTGAGTGTGTTGCTTGCTCGATGAGAGACAGAAGAACAAGTGCCCTGAGGAACCACTTTTGAGAGGGCAGATGTGAGTGCTGCAGCGTGGGAGAGGAGATAGGGAGCAGTGGGCTCAGCAGATGGCTCCTGGTGGCCCAGGCAATGGCCTCTGGTTGCCCACAGGCTCCTTCCACCTTCCTTCCCTCCTTCAGCAAACCCTGATCCCAGACTTTATTCCTTGCAGATTATTTTTGCATGTGTAGGTGTCTAACTCCAGGCCTTTAAGAAGGGGACGCCTGGAGCAAGGTGAGTGTTTCACCAAGCTCTGGTCTTGGTGCTCTCAGTGCAGATGTGATTGAGCAGCTCAGTCACAGGCAGGTATCCACGACCTGGCTCAGCAGTAGGAAAGAGATTTGCGTCCAAAAATCTCCCCAGCATAGTCTGGGAGAGATGGATCTAGTACTGCTTTCCCATTTGTTCTCATGCTGCCTTCGAAGGAGCTTTATTTGACCTTCTCTGGGACCAGACTTTGGGTGGCTCATCACTGGCTTCTTACTTCCCTCATGAACCCTCTTCTCCCAAAATTGATCTTGCAGTAGGAGGGTGAGGTATGAGGCTGGAGGGAGGCAAACAAACAGAGCCTGAAACCAGCTTTGAGAGGGAGCAGGCTTATGTGTGAGGAGGAAGGATGTTCAGAGAGAGAGGTTCAGAGGATGAGGTGGTCTGAGGAAGTCAGCCTGATTGCCAAAGTTCTTTGTAAACACAACAGGGCTTCAGTGCAATGTTGAATTGCTTTGTGTCTGTGTCAGGCTAACTCCTTACGTGCACACAGGGGTTCCTGTTCTCATCCTCTCTTCTTCCAGCAGATCATGCAAAGGCTCAGAAATGCAGTAATTAATTTCCCCATCGTTACCACTGCTGCCCTGCAGATAATTCTGAGGAGTTTTGAATTTAGCACTATCCTGTAAGCTAATATTTCCTATTTTTGCACTAAGATTTCCAGAGGCTGAGAGTTTTATCCATGATGCAGGTCACTATAAAGGGTTAATCAGCTGGGGGTACACATTGTCTAATTCCCATAGTGTGGGAGTGAGACAATAGGAGATCAGAGTTGGACTCAACTTCTTTGCATTCTCCCCCACGCTCCTTTTGGAGGGTGTTTCAGGGACAGGCTGTGAGGAATGCACACTATCTAATCTGCATGTATAATGTAAATATGCACATTTTTATTTGCTCTCTCCATCTGCAGGGAACTTGCTGGCATCAGAACAGCCATGCGGGCTCACGGCGAAGTTTCCTTGTAAAAGGGAAGGAGAAGACTTAGCTGCTTGCTCTCTGCCTCCTGCATCCTGTGCAAACAGGAGCACAAAGCCTGTCCTACTCACACCTTCACATTTCCCCTTTGGTCTCAAAACCTGGGATGGACTGCACTCCTTAAAGGGAGCTGGTCCCTTAACTGAGCTGGAAAATCAGCATGGAAGAGGGAAGAGAAGAAATTGCACCTGGCCAACCTTAAATCATAATTTAAACCAATTTCTCTAGCATAGCAGAAACTTAAAATTTTAATATTTAGGATAAGACAACTCGTTTTTATCTTTTGGAACAGACAAGATTAAATGGAGGTAAATTCAAGAATGCTAAGCTTCTCAGCATGAGGAAATCAAAATGTTTCATCTGAGTTGTCAAAATAAAATGTCTAGGCTGTATGTTTTGCAGGTTTTTTTCGTGTTTGCATTTGAAGCAAGTTGGGTAATTTGCAGATTGACTAAAGCAGCATTTTTTGCCTAAAAAAAAAGAGAGTAATTTTCATGAAAAGCTGTTCCCCAGCTCCATTGTGGCCTTCTGAACAATGTTATTACCCTGGCTGGGAAGCAACAGCAGCAGCAGCAGCAGCAGCTGGAGTCCCTTGCCCTGCCATCAATAGCTTGCAGCGCTTGGAGTCCTGGCTGCCCTATGAATTGTCTGTCTCCCAACTGGCTGAAGTATCTGACTTTTCTCCACAAAATGTTTCGGACTCAGGTCGCTTGAAATCAGGGAGAGATGTTGTTGCTGTGTGGAAACCAATGGTGCAAAAGAGCAGAAGTTTGCACAAAGTCCCCATGGTCTAGCAAAACCTTTCTTCATAGTCTCTTTCAAGAGCAGAGATCTGCCTTTCCATGGAATTTTGCGAAGGCATGGCTGACTCAGAAAGGATTTTAATCCATTTTCCTTATTGTTCCACCGCATGCATGTGTATTTTGCGCGAGGTATTTGTGTGTATGTGGTTGTGGCAGTATAAATATTAATAGCACAAGGGTGAGAATACATGTGGCCCTCAAATGAGGTTATATAAACACACAGCTGCTGCGCTATTTGTAAATTTATAAAGACACATTTCCATCAAGAGTGTGAAAGTCAAATAACCGTGCAGGGAGAAAGTGCACATATGCTTCATAAACTGCACAGGATTACACGGTGCTACTTAAAGCCCAGCCCCACTGGGGTCAGCTGGAGCTCTGTCACTGCCTCCAGTGGGATCAGGGCTTGGCACAGCGCACTTGCTGTGATTTCCACGGATAAAGCAGAGCGAGCTACTGGAAAAAAAAAAAAAATCAGTATGAGAAGTGCCAATCCCTTGTGACTTGCTGGCTTCTGAGCCTGATGGGGATGATGCTGCAGCGTAACACCATGCAACAGAGAGCCTCCACCCTTGCCTCCTGCAGGCTCTGCTGTCGATGGGAAAACAAGACGTGGCCAGGGCCATGACCAGGAGGAAAGCAGCTCTGCATTTACCTCCCTGCACCCTGAGCTCTGCCGGAGAGGGCACTGGGGTTGCCTCAGACAGACCAAAAAAAGGGCATCGCTTTTGTGGTGGAGAGGGTGACGTGTTGACAGTGGGCAGGTCAGAGTGTGGATCTCCACTCGGTCCCATCCGTGCAGCTTTAGCAGCTGCTCGCACTCACAGCCTCCCCGGGAGGTTTGGCAGTCGCTGTCAGATACATTCTGGATGACAGGAGTTGATGGGGCTAAGGTGTCATCCCACGAACAAGGTGAAGCATGCAAGGAGATGAGTCAGAAGCAGGAAGGTTTCAGGAGCAAACAAGAGCTGTTTAGACCTAGAAATAGATTAAGTAATTAAAAAAAAAAAACAACCCATTTTGTGGGATTCTTAAAGTCTGAAGTGCAATATTACATTTTTCCTACTGCAGAAAATGCTACTCACACCCCAGTGGCAAGTCTAGGATCGTTATTTGGGCTCACAGAATTACCTTGGTCATGATAGTAGCCTTTCAATCAAGAGCATCTTCCTAAGTGATTTTTCAGTCTGCTCCAATAGAACAAGTCCACCTCAGATAAAGTGGAAAATCCTTGATGTGTGGAAATTTGTTTGAATCTTCTCCATATCCTCTATCCCCCCCGGTTTGGTTTAAGTGTTGAAGGAGGAGCTCATGGGAAACTATTCCATAACCTTCCTGAGGCAGCCTAACCTCATAGGAAGGGTGTTGTGCCAAAACCTGCAGATTGTTTTTGGTTTTGTTTTATAGCATCACTGATGCTTTAACAATTGGTCAGAAAGGCAGTCATGTAGTCACCCAGCCCTGGAGGACTTTCTTTTTGGGCACCAAAGGCTGGGATTCCTTTTTTCTGGGTCTTCAAAGTGCCTGATTGATATAAGGCTGGCCCAGGATCCCTGGGTACCCAGGGAGGAGAAACAGACATGTCCAGATGGCAATTCAGATCTTGGTAAGGGAAGTGGATTGAATCCTAGCCTCAATCTACCTTTGATCAGGAAATCTTAGCTTCTAATATTTTAATGTTGCTCTCAGAGGAGGGGATCCATTTGGGAGAGGGGATTCATCTGGGGCAGGTATTATGCAACAGGCTGGGTTGTAAATATGTGCTGGAGAAGGCTGAAAACTCACCTCGCTCTGCAGACAAGACCTTTGCTGAAATGAGAATAATTGAAGTTTTGGTTCACTAGCAAGAACACTTTTTTTCTGTACTGGTTTTCTTCCAAGTCAAAAGTGAAACAAACAAAAAAAAAAGCAACATCTTGGTTTGGGCAAAAAATTTCCTTTGTCTCTTTAAGAGAAGTAACAGCTGGATTATGAGCACACTTTTCAAAACAAAATGTAAGGCAAATTCTAACCAAACTAAATTTGTGAAGGGAAGATCAAAACATTTTCTTTGAAAGTGGCAAAATGAAACATTTGGATCTGAGTAACATATTCAATGTCAAAATGAAATTTCAAAATTCCCCTTTTAGCCTCTGAGAAGGATTCAGTGAAGCAAATATAAATACGAGAAAAGTTGCTGTTACCAAATCTGCATTGCCCACTGGAAGAAAATAATCCCAAAATGTCTGATCTAAAAATGATTCTACAAATGCAAGAGATCAGGCAGCTGTTTCTTGGACACAGTGCAGAGCTGTTTTCACTAAAGTTTCAGCAAGTCACCCCTAGGCTTTGCAGTAATGTCTCTGTTCAGTGATCATGAATCCCTTGCAATTTGGAACATAAAAACATCCTGCTAGTGCCATCACAGACAGACAACAGTCACCTCATCCAGAAGGCAGCATGAGAGCAACCTGGCCTTGATTTATCATACCTTTATTTCAGCTATTTGTGTTTGTTCCAACCAGCAGACTGGCTTTTGCTATATTTAGTTTCAGTCTGGGGAGAAGAGCTGAAGGGAGTAATACAAATTTTATGAGAATGTTTTGTATTTTATCCCAAGTGTTTCTTACTTCCTTATGTAAAACATAAGGGAAAGAAGGGGACGGGTGGGGGGAAAAGTGGTTTCCCAGAGTAGTACAACTGTGCAGATGGAGGAGCCACACGGGTTTTGCAGAGGAGGACTGGGGGTGAACTGGAAAGGCACAGCACATGCTGATTTCTCAGCGTGCAGGGTGGAGGGAGCACTGCTGGACATTGGCCAGCAGCAATCCCTTTCCTGGGTGGCTATGGATGAGAAAATCCTGGGGATGGAGAGGCCAATCTCTCGGTGTCCTCTAACCATGGACACCTCACAGTGCCTTGTGAGGAAGGGGTGGTCAATAGCTAACTCATGAAAGCACAGTTAACTACTGGGAGACAGCAAATGTTAGTTCAGACAGCAGATGTTAATTACAAAACCTAAGAAGTTGAATTCGCCCTAATCTTGTCAAGATAGAATGGACAAAGATCATCTCAGAGACCACTGAATCATTCCTCAAAGGACTACGCATGCCCCAGGGAGAAAGGCGAAAACTGCATTGTGAGGAAGACTACTTATCTTCATCAGGAAGACACCCGAGGAAGAAGAGGAGCCTTCCTCAGTGAAGGAAGGACACACAGGGCATGCATGACCTGTATGCTAATGATATTAATGACTTCCGAGAAATAATTTGTATAACCACGCCTGTTTCAAAGAATGTAATGAATATTCATAATTTAACCCATAATAATACTATATTGTAGGGAGCACCGGTGTGTGTTTTGGAGGAGCAACCCCCACACACCTGGCGCCAAAATTTTAAAAGGTTTAATAAAAAGGACAATAGGAGACAGGAATAAAGCAAAGAGTTAATAGGGCCGGGTGCTTGGCACGATGCCAGAGGCACACCTTAGCTAACAAACCTCTTCTGTTAAATGCCCGAGTCTCATACATATTCATAGATTTCTATGCATCATTCAACTATTCCTTTTTTGGTATCTCTTGGGTTTCAAATCCCCCCTATCTGGTCACTTTTCCTTCTTGCAGGTCTGTTTAAAATTTGATAATCCATTGTAGTCCAGTTCTGCTGACCACATCTTTTTGGTTATTCTACGTTCTATTTCTGATCGATAGATTCTTCCTTCCAGAGTCTGAGGCCTGTCATTGTTATCTTCAACCAGATGGTCCAGGAATTTGGGGAACTTCTTTGCTTATCTTTGCTATCCTGAGTTAACTACATAAAAAAGAATTCTATGTATGCTATAATCCTAAGAAATCACACTACTTTTTAAAACAAACTATATCCATGCCACTTCGTTTTCTTACATTACACATATGACATTCATGTTAATATTTGCGAAAAGCCAACAACACAATTATGCACTTATAACACCCGGATGAGGATTTGAGAGCACGTGGAGGGAAGGAGGCACTGCCTGGTGGCTTTTGGCTTCTCCCTGCTGCCTCCTCTCCCTCCCCAGCCGTGTACTTAGCTCAGCCGGGTGCCCTGGCCCGGCGCTCCCGCTCCATCATTATCCAGACAGGGATTTCGAAAGCGCTTGAAATGCCCGTGATTGTGCAGGCATTAGGTGGCAATTTGCCAGCTGGAGCTCCGTGCTGCAGCCAGCAGGACAGCAGGGGCCAGCAGGAATGGTGGCTCACCCGGGCAGCCAGTGCATGTGTGCATCCTCCTCCTCTGCCTCCTCGCTGTTGCTCCCAACATCTTCAAAGGCTGAAAGTTTTGCCTACCTTTAGATGTCTAGGCATCTGAAAGACTCCTTGAGCCACGGCCATGAGGTCAGGGATATAAAGAAGACCGTGTGTTACCACTGGTGAAATTATTCTGGACTTACAGCTCTGCAGTGATTTTCCCTGCCCTGCACCTCCTGCAGGGAGGTGGGTTTGCACATGGGGCCATCAGCTTGCTTCCACAAGCTTTGCTCAGTGATGTGCTCTGCTTGGGCTTGCTGCTGGTGTGAGCTGTGGCCTGACCTTAGTGCCACTGTTCGGACAAAATTCCTTCTGATTTTTGCCAGGCACACTCTGAAGAGAGTAATCAAAGAGCCCTGGCTGCTGTGCCTCTGTTGCATGTGCTTTTCACTTTGATTTTCTTCTCCTGTCAGACAGCACCCAGTATGTACGATGGCACATTCCCCACATCCCTTCATGAGGGATATTAATCTGCTCAGCTGTACTTCATTCTGGTTTCCTTCAGTGAGCACTGGTCTGGAATGGAGGGGAAGATGAAAGGAGGCATCCTGTAAAGCCAGGCACAATCCCTGGAAGTAGCAGGGGTTCAGCAAGGATGGGGCTGCCCCAAGACTGTTTCCTGGGACAGTCTGGAAGTGATGTGTGAGAGGCACAAATGGGTACGCTCAGCCTGATGAGGATTCACATGAAAGGCACCATCTTCAGTAAGGAAATATGCAGGTTTTTTGGGGGGAAGGAAAAGTGTTTACCCCATAGGGCAAGTTGTGTTGATGTTACAGAAAACCACAGATGCCTGAAAAAAATTGGTAAATCTTCCAAATGAGCAAGAGTGCTTGGAAATTTCTCTAGGAATACTGCACAGAATAAGTGAATTTTCTAATTGTTCTACACCAGGTTATTTTTTTTAGCTCTAATTATATTCTTCCAGCAAAATAATTTATTTCTAATCCTCTCCCTGATAAGTGAGCAACAGACTAATTACGTGAAATACTGCACGTGGACAGGAAAGCCACCAATATAATTTAAACTGCAACAAACTATAGGGTACAGCTGACTCCCACTGTTCCCCTTCCAATATTTGTCTGTTGTGTAATTCCAGATCTATGACTCCTGCTATTCCCTGTCCCTTTGAAATAACAATGACTGTCTTTATCCATCACCTTTCCACCACAGACCTCAAAGTAATTCACAAAGGCAAGTATCATTACTGTCATTTTAGGGATAAGAAATCCAGACACCGGGAGGTTGGCTGCCCCTGGACTATCCCACATTTGCTCTTCTACCACCAGATCATCCATTTACGATGCAGGTCGAATTTTTTCCCTTTCATTCCTGGATCGCTCTCTCTCCCCTGTTCATTCCAATAGAATCCAAAGGCTTGTGCAGAGATTTAAATTTATGTGGAGTTATTGACATTGTGTTCTGCTCTTTGTTTCCTTATGGTTCCTGGAAATTCTTGTACATCTGCCTGCTTTAGAAAGACCTGAGATAATTTCTTTTTTTCTATGAGCACAGATTACAAAACCAGATCTGGTTCATGTATCTCCCAAATTCTGAAGGAGCCTGACTGTGAGAATTCAGCTACGACTGTTTGCAGGATAAAGGATCATTACAGTGTTTAGTATTTTTGACTCAGGCTTGCACTCCAGCACTGCTCCTGACTTTACAGGCTGAAATGCTTGTGTCTTTTTATATTGGAGTCTTCTTGACCCATTTCTGCTCAAGAATGCTCATGGCTGTGTTTAAAATTCAGAAGTAGTTTATTTTTGACAGTAGCCTGTGCCTGAACTTTTACACCCAGCATCAATTGTGGTGAGAGGAGAAAATGAATCTTTGCCTTTGAATGATTAACTGTTTAATAGTAGGGCTTATAATGGCAGCAGTGAAAGAGTTTCATTTATAGCAGCCTCGGTATGACAACGATAATATATTTCATGGGACAGAAGAGTGACAAGAGAAGAGAGGTAAAGAACCAACAATATTTATCTCTGAGGTGCTCCCCTAGCAAAACCAATTACTGGTCCTGTTCTTCAGGAGGGTGTGATGATGCTTTTTTCACACCCGAATTTCCCTGTGGGACTTGGATAGGGCAGCAGAGACAGAACAGATGAAAGGACATAATTCAGTCCATCTCAGTAGATTTGCAGATGCTTACTTGTGCTAGAACCTTCACCCTCTGATACCCCTTTCTGTTAGTGCAATGAACACTTCGGTGAAAGCAGGATAACCTCAGAACATCCTCGTCAAGAACCCATTAAAATATCTGCACAGGAGCAGCTGTTTTGGCAGCGATCTATAAAAAGAGCATAAGAATAGCACAAAAATTTATGGTGCTTCCCTTACGTCTTCCTGAATTCCTGATGGTTTTATCCCTTCATTACTCTAGTTCTCCTCCTGCACTCCTGCACAGACACTTTTGAGTGCACATCCTGACACTGTACAGGCATTTGAATCTTGAGTCTGAACAATGAACCACACTGAGTAGGGTCCCTGCAAACCAAGGTCAAAACCACTTGGATCACAAATAGAGATGCTTACACGAAGGCTTTCAAGTAAATTCTTAAGGAGAGAATAATTAGAGACATGGAAGTAAACGCAAAATGGGATAAAGTGTTAGATAGGCTCAACAAAGACTCAGAGAGTGCCAGACTAACTCGATATCATTCTTTGATAAGATAATTGATTTTCTAGACAAAGGAAAAGCAGTAGATCTAATCTATCTGGATTTCAGTAAAGCATTCGATATGGTACTGCATGAGAAATGATTAGTTTTGTTGGCAGATCTGGGGTTTAGCACAGGAACTGTGAGGAAAACAAAGAAACAGCTGAAGGGGAAACAACAATAAGTTTGTTTAAAGGGAGAAGAATCAGGTTGAAAACTAGGTAGGAATGTCAGTCCTAAAAGGGCTTCCTGGTGTCTAATCTGGTTTAAACTCTCATGAACACTCTTTGTTATACATTCAGTGTATAAAAGTACATGTACTATTGGTACCTGTGGGTAAAAACCTGGAAAACTTTACAAATGGGAAGAAGTGTTAGAACATTGTAAGAGGAATTAGATGACTTTGAGAGCTGGAATAACAGAAACAGGGTGGGACCTACTAATACAGACTGCTGTGTCATATATTTAGGTAAGAGTAGTAATATTCTGTACTGTGATCTGTCACTTGGTAATGACATGTGAGAAGAAAAACATAGGTGTAACAATTGATGATCCATCGATGAGGTGTCACCATTAAAAAGTCAATGTGGCATTTGAGTACAGCAGCTGGTGCAGTTCTACTTGAAAAAATGTATGGATGCTGCTGTGCAAGGTCAGATCTCCTGATGTGCTGCCTACTGACCAGGAAGGGGGAATTTAAAGTTGAGCAGCTGGAGAACAGGACAATGTGGCTGAAAAGAATGAAGAGTTCTACTATCAAAATTAGTAAGACCTGTTTTACACAGCCTAGAAATCGAACAATTTTGTAGTGCTGTAAACACCAGGAAAAGGCGAGAGCACTTTAACTTATAGAAGATACCTATTGGTAAAAGATACTCATAAACGTATTCAGCTTAGATTTCAGAGGACAACCTCATTCCACCAGAATATTGAATGTCAATTAGGGGAAATGTGAGCTAAAAACCTGCTATTTTAAAGATGGAAAAGGATTGGTTGTGGCAGAGTTGTTTGAGGGAGACTGGTACAGCACATGCCCAAAATATTCAGTCTCCAGCATTGTTTTTTAGTCCCTTTTTAATCAGCACAGAGAAATGAAATCATAAAACAGTATGAAAAAGGAAGCAAACAGCCAGTCTCTTGGTTATATGTTTTGTCAGTCCCCTGCTGGTGCCTTGGCTTAGAATTATTTATGCTCGTTCCCAGTGTCTCATATCTTACCAAGTTCAAGTTGATTTCTAACACATATTTTTACATTGCAGTTAGGTACATTGCTTTCAGACTGAAATACAATATTCACAACTCCCTTAGTGCCATGGCATTCCCTTTAATATGGACTCCAGACGCAAATCCTGCACCCCAATAACAGAGACATACTATTCCCCCTTTAAAATGACCTTGCCTTTCATCCAGACCTCAGTGGTCAATCTAAATTGTGTTGCTCCAATAAAATGTAGTTAGCTGATGAGCTCAGAGACATTATTTCTCCTTCCCTAGGCATAGCCTGCAGCACTGGTTTGTAGGGGGCTAGCTGGCACTGATAGAGCGATCTCTGCTGTGGAAAAACAGATTGGCATGATGGGCATGAACAGCTTAGCAGGCTGGAGGCAGGGAAGCAGGAATTTACAAGCAAATTGGTTTAAGTACAGATTGTTTCGTTTCTGAGAACAGCAGCAGGGAGCTCCGAAGTTGCATGGTGCTGCAGCTGTTTAGCCATTAGTCGAAGAAAAGAAAGAAAAATAAATAAGACAAGACAAAGGAATAATCCTTGAATAGCAACAAAATATTTCAAAATGGGGTAAAAAAAGGATTTAAAGGGTGACTTTTTTTGAGTGGTAGGGGACAAGATGTGATATTGGCATCAGCAAGGTAAGTAGAGATTACTATATAGACTCAGAAAATGCATCCTCTATTCGAATTTTATAAAATATGAATTTGACACCTTGAACTGAGCATCCACTTAGTAGACATGAGGTTAATGAAGAATGAGCAGTGTAAATGTAAAAATAGAGTAAACCCAAGTAAAATTAACTCAGGATGACCGGCTGGGAGCCGGAGAGCAGCAGCAGGGACAGGGCTCAGCCAGCACGCAGGGCTTTGTCCCTGCCGTCTCCAGCCGAGGAAGACATCGCAGTAATGTTCCTGCATTTTACAGCAACTTCAGCCTTTCATCAGGGAAGGCGTTCTTTGCCCACAGTCCCTGCTACGGAACTGAGAAGTCATTTAAAGATTAGTCGAGATGTTATTTCTATCAAGCACCCTTTAAGCCTGGCCATTAGCGGCAAATTGGCTGTGAATAGTGTCAGAGCACCTTTCCCTCTGACAGGCAGCTTACAGGTGAGGGACTTCCCCAGCCAGAGCTGCTGTCCTTATATTTAACACTTCCTTACAGAATTTTTCTCTCCTTATTTATCCCACCGCTTTTAAAACCCATATAAAAATTTAGCATCCGCAGCATCTCATGGCCAGGGTGCAGAGTAATCTCCCGATGTGCATTTTGAACTTACCATCAACTAGATTTATTCCATAACCCCTCATTTTCTTATGGAGAGAGCCAGTGCATGATAATTCCCTGTTCATGTTTTCTACAGTGAAATAATAGCAGAAGGAAACAATCTCCTGGTGTGTCCGTGAGTATCTAATTTTGACCACGGCAGACTGGCTTTGGGGGCATGTCATCCTGGGTCACAAATATCCTCTTGTTGCACAGCTGGAACAATGGGAAGGCAGAAATTAGGACATTTCAAAGACCCTGTATTTTCTTCTTTTTTCTGTTTTTTTTTCCTCTCTTCCCTCCGTTTTGCAGACTTAGTTTGTGACTGGTTTGTCTCACAACACCAATATAACTTAGCAGGTATTTCACGTCAGTGCTGCTTCTGACCACACTGGCTGAAGCTCCCATTATGCAGGGATAAAGGCATGTACAATGTTTATCTCGAGTTGATAATGACAGGAGCTTAAGTTTCACTGATTTGTTGTCAATGTCATAACCCACTTATGAAAGCATCATAACACAGCCACAGAAGCATAGCTAATTGAAGTCCATTTTGGTGAAACTACAAGGGAAATTGGCCTCTTGTTTAACAGCATTAATTTACCGTGTTCCAAAGTAAGGATCGATAAACAAACAAACAAAAATAAGCTTTTGAGTTTATTCAGCAGAGAAAGAATTATGACGTGAAGGATAATGTCTCCCTATTTTATGATACCTCTGGCAATAATATATTGAAGTTGTTATGAAACCATGATCATATCAGAGACATTGAGCAAAGAAACAACCACGACCAAACTCAATTTTACATATATTCTTTCACATGAGAGACAAATCAATCCATTCTCATAAATAATAGCAAAATCCTTTGAATAGTTCAAAATTCAATACCCTTATTAGAATGTCACTAGAGCCCTGGGAACCAAGTGAATAAAAACACAGGTAGGAAGAATCATCTCATAATTTAAAAAATTCCTAAATAAGGAGTGGTCATTAAAGATCCATTCACATTTTATTGGAGGGAAGGGATTTAACATGCTGCATGAACCCCAGTCTTGTTGGTCAGCTGTGTTTCTTGAGAGGTTACTAAGTTTTATGCAAGGCAGATGATTTTTAACAAGGGGAAAGTCAAGACAGAGGATTAGACATATAATTTATGAGGCTGTTTGGGGAATGAAGACACTAAATCTTTTGCAATCATTTAAAATATCATTTTTCGCTGATTTTGATAACCTTTGTGACCCAGCAGGTCATATATAAATATATTTTTCTAAACATAAGAATCTCTTTTTTGCCTTGTATTCTTAAGGCATGTTTACATCCTGCTGTCCCAATTCAAAAGTTCTGAGGATTGAAATCACACAGGATCCATCTCTATGTTTACAAAACCCACAGTGTGCATATTTTGCATCCAAACTTCTGTTGTGTATTGATATTCCAGCAATACTGAGTCCAGAGGCCTCCCAAGTTCTTTTGGTTCTTCTTCCTTCCTCACACCCCATCCCCAGGAGACTCAATCCACACCAGACCACCTTGTCCTCCAACCAAGGCCACCTCTGGAGTAAGTGTTCTGCTTTTCCTCATCTAAACCCTCAGCAGTATTGCCTCCCCTTTTGCACAGGCAGGGGAAAATGAAGGTGTCAGCCAGCCCCACACTAGAAATGGGACTTTGTGCGGGTTGTGGGGCTGAGAGGGGCACCAAACCGAGCGTTTTTAAACAAACTCGGAGAAAACTACATCTTGTGCTGAGCATATGACTGCCATAATAGTTTGTCTCATAACCAAGCTGTTAGCCAGAAGGGAAAGCAAAATTGTTGGGTTTTATATGTGTAACTAAGCATGCCTGGACAGGAGGATGCATAATTCGGAACACTGGATGTGTCTCAGTGAAAGCTACCCCCAGGGCTGTGGGGATGCCCCACTCGGTGCAGTTTGGGGAGCTGGAACAAGCCCTGCACGTCATGGGAAGAAGTCAGGGTAAGGAGTGAATGATTTGAGTATTTTTAGGCTCAAATAAGCTTGTCTTGACAATGAGCTTCAGTTCTGCTTCCTGGAGACACTAAAGCAAATGAGATGATTCCTGCTAAGTGGCTACCTTGGGAAGTAATTGTCTTATTTTATTATTTTTAAATAGAGAGCTTTTAAAAACAGATTCAAGAGGACTGAGTAGAGCTAATACATCAGGAGCAGACGATGCTGATTATTTATCATAATAAAAACACTGAAATGAATGAGAGAAGGAGCAGATCATACCAACGGAGCTGGACAGCCTATCTTGGTGGTTTGCTCCTTTGCTTTGGATTAGAGTTCCTCCTATCTTCACAGCCCATTTAACCAAGTCCAAGTGCTTCCTTTCACTGTCTGACATCCTAATCTATGTAAACCAGCTCAGTCAGGCATTTTTCATTGAACTAATACATATTAATGGGCAATAATACAGTTGTACTATTGCATACATTTTCTTGAAGTACAATTTTCCATCTAAAGAATTTTATTCACATTGCTGCATGGTGACTGCATCCACAATAATATCTTTAGTGATTATTCATCACAGGAATAATACAGCTGTGCCAAACACTATATTTTAGTGGCTTTATTTATTTATTTATTTATTTTTTAACAAAAGATTCAATTATATTTGTCGACTAATCGTATTGTTGTCATCAACTGAAGAAAATAATTTTCTGTTCAGGCATTCAGAAAAGCAGCGGACAGGTAGAAATCAGGTATATTTCATGTATCTATGAAGAGAGCAGATTTTAAGACTCATAGAATCATTAAGGTTGGAAAAGACCTCCAAGACATCGAGTCCAGCCTTTTACCAAACACCTCCATTCCAAACAAACCACAGCACAAAAATCCACATCCAGGCATTTCTTGAACACCTCCAGAGCAGGTGAGTCCACCAGTCCCTGGGCAGTCCTTTCCAAGGCATGGCTGCCCTTTCAGTGAAAAAATTCTTCCTGATGTTCAACCTGAACCTCCCCTGGCACAGCCTGAGACACAGCTGAGTTCTCTTGTCCTGTCTCTTGCTGGCTGGGAGAAGAGCCTGACCTCCACCTGGCCACCACCTCCTGTCAGGAAGCTGCAGAGAGTGATAAGGTCTCCCCTGAGTCTCCTCTTCTCTGGAAACCAAAACTTAGCTTAGATAACTGGAAAATTTTCTAATATATACATAGCACATTCCCATCAGGGTTTCCATGGGCTTGCAGACCTGGCAGGTATCTGTGGTTAAACTCAGGTGGAACTGGGTAGGAATGAGGGGGAGCAGCTCTTAATGGTCAAACACTGCTCATGCAATGCGCCTGTAATTAGCAAATGTTGGATGATCTCCTGTTTCCTTGGAAATGGATAATGTGCAGTGGAGACACGAGCAGGTAAAGAACGTGGTGGAAGTAAATCTGGGTTCAGCTCACACGGAGTGATCTTTTCCCTGGTCTCACCTTTCTCCTCGTGCCCTGTGCGTTGCCCTCACTCTGTCATGGGGTACCCCTGGGAGCACAGACAGACTGCTCAGCATCCTTCAGTCAATTTTCTGCCACAGCATGAAAAAACAGTGGCACAAGGCACCGTCTGGAGCGAGATTGATGGGATAATAATGTGTGTCCATCTTTCTCACTAGAAAACTTCATCATCAATTATTGTGTTGGCTGTAATTGTGTTGTCTCTTGAGGAGAGGCAGACAGTGGCATTGTTCTAAGGAGGCAGGAGGCTCTGTCTTTTCCTACCATGATATGATGGCTTTCTGAGGGGAAAAGAGGCTCCTCTTGAAAGCTGAGCTGCAACTAAAACTGGCAAACCAAAATTAGCTGCGGCGAAATAATTAGCAGCATAAACACCTTCAGGCAACAAGCAATTCCAGTTGCTCCTACAGGGGCAATTTGACCTCACTTAATGTCTATTATACATAACTTTGCAGAGTCCTATTGATACTGTACTGCCAAGACCTGAGGGATCTGCCAAAGTTTGTTTGCATCGCTTACTGAGGAAACAGCAGTTCTGCAGTTGCTTGGGAGATTAATTAACTTGTCAAATAATTAAGTGGACAGCCTGTAATGAAGGTTCCCATTTCATAACTGATTTATCACTTTAGAAGCTTCCCAGTTTTAGCTTCTTTACATGAAGGCTTCCATACAAGGAGAAAAATATTAAGGTGATGCTGAATTGAGGGGAGATTTTCTGTACCTTTCACTTACCTGTCCAGGTTTTTTTTTCTGATTTTGCCTTGGGTTTGTGAGGAATGCCATAGTGATGCAATAAATCTCACCAATATCTCACTGAAACCTTTAAGACTGGATGATCATTTTAATTTTGATGCTAGCAGGTTAGCACTGGCTAGATGACAAGATCAGATTTTTAGAATGAGCTGCTGCTGCAGTGAATGTTAAAATTGTTTGGTCATCTGCTGGTCTAATGATCATGATTTTGGCAGACCCAGTTTCAGCTACATCTTCTGTATTCAGTGATGAGTTAAGGACCAAGTGAATTACCACTTTTTTTATATATACTGCCTCATCTTTGTTTCCCCTGAAAGTATTTGCTATACTTAGAGCACTTTTTTGGGATTTGTAGCATTGAATATCTAAAGTTTTACTGGTGTGTTAGTTATCTGAGCTGGAAGGCAGTAAATAAAAATATGCATTATTCACCTTGGCCCTGAACAGCACTTCATGTGAAAGTGTGACACTCTGACACACACTGAAGGATGGTTATTCTGGTGAGATAGGCTCGTTTCAATTGATTTTCTTAGAAGAATATGCATTACTTACATGAATATGCTGACATTTAGTTGGAGCACGTGTGAAAAATCCTGTATCTTTGCCTGCCAAAGACCTTCCCAGGAAAACAGTCGTGCTAACCTGTTTAAAGAAAGTATCCAACAGAATGTTATAATCTTGGGTGAACAGAAAAATGCATCAATAAATAAATGTGAGGCTAAATTTTTGAGTCTGCATGTGTTCAGAGGGGACATTGGTCTGGGGCAGTTTATTCCAGCCTCTTGTTAACATGAATAATTGTTTTGTTTCAGGCAAGAAACTCTCTACTAGCAATAAAACATAGCTGGTGTAGTCAGCCTCCTGTGGGGTACTTAATGATCCATAAAACTGTTTAAAGGGAAGCCGCCAACCTGATTTTGGCCCAACCTGTGACTTTAGTTTTGATGTATCTATATTATACACATACAGATTTGCATTTATTGGCTTCAAAGTGGAAACTTTAGAAAGCATAGGATTGCCTGCACAAGCTTCATTTGCCTCTTTTACGGAACTGGAATTGTGTGTTGTATTTCATGATGTGATCACAGCTGTAGCTTCCAAAACACCAAATGTCCTGCGTGGCTGTGCCATGTGGCAGCAAAACTCCAGGAGCATGAGGAGCACAGGTAGGACCATGCAGACAGCTGAGACCTTTCCACCAAGTTATATGGCAAGACAAATTATCTAGAGAGTATCCATTGGTCTTGTTTTTGGCCTTGCTTCCCTTGGCTGTGAATGTTTTTCGCAGAACACGTCGGAATGGGATTTGACAATGCAGATTTCTACTTCCCTGATGCTTCCACCACCACCTCTTTGGCCCAGTGCATCTTATCTGAAATTGTTTGCTGTCATAGTCAATCTCTTTAAGGACTTGGAAGAACACTTTAATTAGCCCTAATGAAGTGGCTGGAGCCAAGTGAAACCTGGTGTCTCTTGCTGTCTTTATGTTTGTGTTCTGTGCCATGTATATTTGCTGGCAGAATCTTAAACCTGACTAATTGCTTTTCGTGATGTCTAGACATCTCTAGCAAAGTGATTCTTTCCTTTCTTACTCGTGCTTATAATTTACATTTGTGTGCTCCCCCATTCACCCTGCACAATCTTCAGAAAGATATATCACACAGCACGTAAAGATCAAAAAGAGGATGAAGAAAAGCTTGGAGGAGTTTGGAAATTGTATCATAACAATCAACCATGATGTCTCAGCTTCTCCCACTGCTGACAGATCCTTCCACCAGTTTTGCATCACTTGCATCAGCATGGGCCAATGCAGCACATTCTTCTCCATGCCTCCCAGCTTCCCAAGGAAGATGAATCAGGCCTGGGGTATCCCAGGATCAATCCTTTTCCCTTCAGCTGCCTCTCATTTGTTTCCTGTGCCCATGTGCAGCATGAAAGCTTTTGTAAGCTGTGTTAGAAAGCAAAATCCCCCTTCTAATTTGTCCTTCTAGAGAAGAAGCACAAAGGAGACAGATGCCCAACATATGACTTCAGTAGATATTAATCTAAGACAGAACAGATGATCATCTGTGGAAAAATCATCCTGTTGTTAATAGAGCCTTCAGGAATACTAACAGGCTGCTATAGCTTATGTTAATCTCTCAAAGCTCAGCTGCTTTTTCCTCTGTGCATGTTCCATTTTCACCCTTCTCCTTCTCTCTTCATAGATAAAACCATGATTCAATCCTCTTCATCTGCCACTCCATTTCAGCAATTTTCCCCAACTGATGCTTCAGTGGTGCTCCTTTCCCTGGTTTAGTCCATAGGAAATGAAGCATTAATAGGCTAATATCTGTATATCCAGTTCTATATCAAGGGTATGGAAAATGGCTTATTTCCATGCGACCAAAAATAACCTGAAATCATTGCAATTCAATTCCTTGCTTGCTTTATGTCTGCTTGGGAAAATATGGCCCATGGCAACTAGGAAGAGAACTCAACAAACTAATTTCCATGAAGGAGCTGATTAGAATCTGTGGAGATGTTTTTGTAGGTGGAATGCTGCTTTGCTCCTATCAGAGCTGCTGTCTCAAAATTCATCAAGCCCATTGTAGTAATTATATTAATCACCCAGAAACTCTGGCAGGATGTCACGCGTTATGAAGCCATAGCCTGCTATAAAGTAATTATTCAAATTTTCCCCCTCCAGAGAGGACTGTACATGACCTTACCCAGGGAGATGTTCAGGTCAGAGCTGAGAACCTGTGTAACGTTTCCCATGAATTCTGCAGTGGAATGACTGTATTTGAAGTTAAGGCAGTTACATCTTCAGACACCAAACTAAAAACAGCTACACATGTTGATGAGATAACCTTTGAGTGCTGTGATGAATGAACACTCTTTTTTAATTATTTTTTTTCTGAAAAAAGCTCCTTGTTTTCAAGTATCTTCCCTAGTTGAAAAAGGACAATGTGCACATGTTTTCTTGAAAATATTCTGGGAAAACATTTCAGAATGGTAACGCACAGCCATGAAAATGTGTCTTTAACCTCCAAATCCGATAAGCAAGGCAGGAAGTCTTACAGGGAGAGGCATCTTCTTGACTGTTTTTTAAAGCAATGGCTCTGAAAATAGCAGATGCTTCCTTCTTGCTCACCTGCCTTCTCACCCATCGTGGGACTGGCATTCACTTGTGAAATGCCAGATCAGAAACAAATGCTGCCACCTATTTATAAATACCTCCCCATCAAACACCCTGCATAATGCCTGTGCAAAAACAAGGTGCCCCGGGTGACTCTCCTCCTCTCACAACAGTTCATGGGCCTCGCTGCAATTATTTCCAATGATAATTGTAAAGATAACACCATTTAAATTATCTAATGTTTTATTCAATATTTCGGTGAGTTTCAATTACTTCCAATTATAATTCAACAGCTTTCTATTTAAAACAATTATTGTCTTTTACAACCTGTTTCAAGTCAAATAAATTGTTTGCCTTTATTCCTCCTTGGCTTCTTCCACAGGTATTCATTCTAGTTCTCCCTTTGGTTTTCCAGTTTCCCATTAACTTCTGTGGCCTTTCATCAACCCCTTATGTGCCCTCCCACTCTACCACACAATCAAGCCTCTGAGAAGACGCTGCCAGCACAGCCCCCGAGACAACCACAATCAATTAAACTCATTAAAAATCAATATGATTCAATTACAAGCAACAAGATACAATCCTGGTGGGTTGAATAGTGCTGGCGTGCTTGGAACCAGGAGGAGTCCACTGAGGCACAGATGAGCCCCATTTTTGGCTTTGGGGCTTTCATGTTAGGGAATGAGGGTGTCACCACGAGCTGTGAGCTCTGACAGAAATGTCAGCACTTGGCAATGAGGAGAATATTATTACAGTTCATCTTAAAACAGGAATAATGTGGGGTAAGACTGTTCTGTGGTTTGTTGGATTTACGAGGAAATTGTGCTTGAAAGGAAAGGGTCTCCCTAAGACACACTTGAAGTGGTGTAAACTCATACGTTATTTCCTTATTTCTTTGTACCATAAAATATGTCCTGATAACAGGAGCTGGTTGTCCTGTGATTTTAAAAAAAAATAAAAGATGTTTGATCATAAAGCTATTTGAATCTGTGAAGAAAGCTCCCTTTGGAAATGGGATGGGAAGAAACCCTTCCCTGCAAATTGGTGTCTCCTTGCTGTTCTTTGAAGGTGAGTTCCCAGTTCAATAGCTTTACATAACTGCGAGTTATCGAGAGATATTGGGGAATAAAAAAGTTTGTTTTGTGTAGATGTAGAACAGAGGCACTTTGTCCTTCATTTCACTCAATTTCTAGGTTTTCTTCTTGATGAAAACTTGCCACATTTAAAATGGAGTGTTTTTTTTAATGTCATTTTATTCCCCAAGAGAAAAAAACACACACAAATCTTTCAGCTAAAACCCACGTTTTTAAAAATACTTTGTCCTAGTGGGACACTTCTAAAAATGAAAGCATGTGTTCTTCTCTTTGGATTTTTTGCCACAATGTTTTCATTTAAGCAAGATACTTTTCCCACAAAAGAAAATATACACATTAGACTAAAAACATCCATAAAGCTTAAAAAAATTCCATTTGGGATTTTTCTCCGGAAATGGAAAATTAGAAAAAATAAAAATAGGTCAGGAAAAGATTTCCATTTAACCAAAACAGTACTTTTGAATTAATTTATTCTCAATCAAAACATTTCACTCAACTCTAATCGCTGGACCGAAGTCGCCCTGCAGGATTCAGAAAGAGTTGATTTAGATGCTCCCATGGGTTCCCATGAATCGGAAAAGTAATCAGTCAATCATCTCCCTGCTCTCACAGTTTTCTGCTGTTGAGTAATTCTCCAGATCATACTTGCTGAAACTCCTTGTCTGGCTTATTCTTCTACCTAGCAACGATGAGTGCAGCATCCACGGCCCCAATCCAGCAGAGCACTTTACACATATTCTTTAGTTAACGTAGTCTCCTTGATGTTAATGAGGTATTCATGTACTTAAAGTTAAGCCCAAGCTTAAGTGATTTGTTGGACGGAGTCCTGAGCCCTGGAAGGGGAGGTGCTGAGAGCCTCCTCAGCTTTAAAGCAGTGTGGCTTGGCAATGGTCAAAAGTTGTATTGATTTGAGTAAATTAGTTTAGAAATTGATGAAGATCCGTTTAAGCGTCTTCCATCCAAGGCTCTTCTCTGAGTCACCTTAAAGCTGATTTTGTGAGATGTGCTCTCCAAGCAGGATGAGAGCAGGGCTTGGTCTCATCCTTGACCAAGCTCAGCTCATGAGTGATTTGCTGAGCTCCTGTAGGCACCTGCAATGAGAAGTTGTTCTTGCTGAGAAGTGTGAGATCTGTCCCTGGATGCCCATCAGTAATCACCTTCCTGAAAACAAGCAAACTCAACTTGCTGCGTTTTTATACAAATTACATATTTATAGCCACTTTTAACATCAAAGTGATCAGGCTATTTTGTTCAAAGCTCTATTTCAGGTGATATAGCCTGTAAATTACTGTAATGTACTCTGCTCTACTATTATTTACATTAAAACCCCCACCACTATTAGGTGTAGCTGAGGGGTGAAGAAGGTTCTTCCCACCTCCTTGCACTTTGAAATCTTATGGATCCCTCTGAAATGTAGCAGACAACATCGATCATGATATATAAATAACAACTGTGAAGTGCAGTGCAGTGATATACCTGTCCCTAGGCATTGTCAGAAAATCTCATGTCTTCCCTACAGAAGAATAAAAAAGTGTGTATTTCTTGAAAGTCACCAATCAATTGCTTCAGTTTTTTCCTGCAGACCTGACACAAAAAATGGTATTTGAAATGTCAATTCAAAATGCTTCAGAGGCAAGTTTTCCTGACTGGCAGAAGGAGACTTGTTACTGACAGTGCTACAGGAAAAAATACCTGCTGAAAAACATCAGTCAGTGCCTTTGCCATGGTCTGGAAAGCAGATGATGCAAAAAGATTGTGTAACTCGATGCAGGTCCAGCCTTGGGCTAAGTGTGTTACAGGCTTGGGCAATTTCAATAAAGTACATCTAAACCAGACCCAATTCTCACCTGTTGCACCTGGAATCTGCTTCAGCCACGGGGATTTGGGTGGGTTTCTGTACAGGTGTCATAGGTTGCCATGTGCCCTCAGCTGATTCTGACAAAACCCATCGTGTGAGGGAGTCCTGGGGTCTGTCAGTACCACAAGTGGCACGGAGCATTTCACTGCCTGCATATCAATCTCGCCTTTCTACACAGATAAGCCACGAAATATCAATGCATTAAATCTCTAATTCATTGATTTCAGAATTAGTCTTACTATTTTATCCCAGTATCTGATCACAGCCATCCAGACACAAAGGACAGGGATAAGAAATCCATAAGCACAAGTGTGTGGTTAAAGAACAGCTATTCCAGATAACACACAAACATTAGAGCAAGGACAGACCGAAGTCAATATGCTCAAACATATTTTAATTGCTTCTTAATAAGAGAATAGCTTTAAGACTTCCCAACTCAGTCATCTTCTTCTTTTTCCTTTCATTCTTCAACAAATCCTCTTCTCCTCTTCAGGACAGAGTGGGGCAAGGTGTTGGCTGAACTCAGAATGTGTTGATATCCATTGACCAGATGGATCCCAGAGTATTTCCACACCTCTGGCTTAGACTAATAGAGGTGCTTTGCTGACCATTCTCCTCTGCCATCCCTGCATCTCCACTTCCTCAGAGGGGTGGGAAGTTGCACTTCAGCACTTCTCATTTTGTTTCAGTACGACCTCACAGCTCTGCCAGTGCATCCCTACACAGAACTCAGCATCCCCAGGGAATCCATGTGGCTCCATCACCGAGTCTCATCTGTCTCCTGCAGCCCTCTTCCCAGGCTTGGGTAGCCAAAATATTTTGGTCTGCTGCCTATCGGATCTACCCACACACCAGCTCTGTCCTCAACAGCTCAGTACTGATCAGTTCCTCCCAAAATCTTCTTTCCTGCCAGTTCCCACTGGGAGCATCCCAGTATGCAGCCATTTATGGTTTATGTCAGCAATGTGGGCAGAGTCAGGGTCTATTCACCTGAGGCAGGGCTACTGCTGGGCTGAAGTGATTAAAATATTAACTGCTGGAATAGCTGTCCATCCCACTCATCTCCATCAGAAGCAATTAATATGGATTATATATATTTTGCAAGAAGAATATCTTTCCTTTCAAACCTTGGAGGAACTCCAGGGAGGATTAGGTAGAAGACTGAATGAGCTAATTTGCATAAATTAGGTAAAATGTGAATAGCAATTTGCATTCAGAAAGGCTCTCTTTGACTCTTCATGATATATTGATGCCATCTGGAGAACCTAGCTGTGAACCAGACATTTGTTGGAATGATTATCCCCAGGCTGTTCCCACAAATTTTTCGTGTATGTTCAGAAATATTCCCCTTTCCTCCTACTGCTTGGAGCAGGGTTAAAGACCTCTTTATATGATTGACCCTTTTTATTCAAGACAGGACAACTCAGATAGCTTAAGAAGAGATGGATGGTGCGTTGGAAATACTCTAATTGCTGTTCTTCACTGGAGGCAAATGTTCCTGCAGTGGCTGTGTTGAATCCTCATGTTAATATGGCAGCAGAGTACCAGGGCAAGGAAATGGTCAGGCTGGAGTCTCATGTCATTTTTTCTTTACTGAGATTACATCACTTCTTTGGGGAACCATATTTTATGAGCTTACTTTTTTCTCCCTTTGATATACAGCTTTTCCTTTCATTATGCTAATTTCAGTCCCACTCCTTCCTTTATCGGAAAAGATGCCACATTTTTGGAAGTATTTGAGGGTTGGATGCGGCCCTAAGCGACCTGATCTAATGGGAGGTGTCCCTGTTTATGGTGGTGGGTTGGAACAAGACGATCTTTGAGGTCCCTTTGAACCCAAACCATTCCATGATGAAACCTTTGTGCACTGGATCTCTCACATAGCCACACGGAGCTCCTGCACTCTGCCCAGCTCCATCACGTGCCAGAGCCAGTAAAGTCACAGTGACAGGAAAGTCACCATCCCCAGTGCCTCCAGCTGCTGGAGTTTAATGGATCACCCCTTTTTCACAAAGGCAGGAACTGAGGCAGTTTGCCAGAGGCATCCATTAGTCTCCACAGCTCATAAATGCTCTTCAGGACAATGGACCTTCTGCTGCCCCTTGGAGCTGCTGCTGAAGCCATCACTGAATCCCTCAGTGGTTAAGCAGGTGCTCTGCAGGTTCTCCTCCCAGAGCTGCTGATGTTGCTGAGGTAAGGAGCTATGGAGCCTCAGCATCACTGCTTTGTACAGACAAAACCGTCTGGAGCCAGACCAGGGAAATACAGCACAGTGCAGGAACGAGAGTTAATAGATAAAGACTTTATATGCCCCAAGGTTTTAGGGCAAAGAGACAAAGACAAAGGGTCAGAGAAGTTCAAGATGCCAGAAATGAGAAGAAAACCTCTTTAGATGTAACCTTTTTAAGGCAGGATGGTAAAGGAATCTGGCATCAGGTTTGAATGTGATTTATAGCATCCTTATGCAATGAGAATTGCCACTACCCCCCAAACCCAATTATTTCCACAGCTCTTCTCCAGACAAATGTGTCTGAGCTAACAGACAAACACGAACTGGGGCATGAGTCACTTGCTCATGCAGTTGCCAAGTTCACAGACTGAAGTCCGTGACGAGTCGAGTCTGTATCAGCTGCCCGTGCTGGAGAGGCTGGATTTGGAATATCTGAGATGAACAGCCCTTGACTACAACTGTCAAAACTGGGGTGAAGGTAATAGCATCAGATTTATTCTAAATAAATACATTCAAAGTTAAAAGGATGGATTAGGGTTTGGTGATTATATAATACCTGTATAAAGCCCAAACTTGTATATCCTGCAATTAAATTCCGGGAGCTCGGCAAAGCTCTCTTGGAGTTGCAGAATTAGAGGTCATTTCAGTGTGACCTGGAGGCTAAGATGGTATCAAAAATATCTAAGAAGTTTCAAACTTGAAATCCCTGACTGTGCTTAACTCCTTTAGGCCATTCTGTTTTTCTTTTTGAGAACACCATCAACAGCAGTAACTTTTAATGCAACTTTGTATATGTCATATAAACTTTTGATAGTAAATAGAAAGCTGGCAGTTTTCAGACTAAATGTTTTTTTCTCTTGGTGAATGTAGGTCAAAACAAGCTGTTTGCAGAAGAACTTGTTTTAAATGAATTTCCTCATTTGAATAAACCTTAATTTTTTTTAATGGCAAAACCACCCCGTTTCCTCATTTTCAACAACTAAATTTATAATTTCTTTTTTATTTCAGAAATCTCATCACCATCTAAATGAAATATTATCAAGGTATCTAAATTAACTGTGCATTGATCTAATCTGTTCTTTTCTTGAGATTATTGTTTCACAAACACTGATAAATCCAGAATAGGGAAAATGATTACAAAATCTCGCAAATTCCCACAGAGAGAGAAAGTATTTCCTTTACTGATCTAATAACAAAAAGCAATCATAATGAATGTCATAATTACAGCAGTCGTGAGGATAGTTATTGGCAATTTAAATCAAACTGCTCCTAGAAAACAGGAGAAAGTGGGAAGTAGTGAGGTGGGCGGATGATGGCTTAAAAGGATGGTTATTGATTGAGTTGTTCATGGTGGATTAACTCAGGAAGGGAGAGCTAGATTTATTTTATCTTTATCTGTGAAAAAACATTGAATATTTGCTTAATTTTATTGCATATGTACAGCATAACTCGATGATTACACACAATTTATAGAAAAAGCCCATACTAAAGCAATTAAATACTCATTATGTTAGTTTTCCTGGCTCAGGAGGAGGACTAGATATTTCCTTGGGCTCTTGTCCAGCCCTGTCTTCTGTGCTTCCATACCCCATAGGCCAATCCCTCCCAAACTGGTCTTTACTGGGCTGGGCTCAGAGCCACCTGGGCTCTGACAGGAATTTCCCTAAAGATCCATTTTGAGTCCAAAGAGCTTTTGGGTAGGTGGTTAGGCCAGGCAAAAGGAGAGGCTCTCCTATACTCCCTAGACTCCAGGCTAAGTTATATGCAAGTGTTTTTTTTAACCTTTTCCAATTTGTTGACCTCTAAAACCTACTCGCTCTCCCAGCATAAGCCCTGCCCAGCAAGCCTAAGCCTACTGCAAAAAGCTTTACCCTTTTGCAAGATTTATGGCTTCCCACTGCAGAGCCATTAGAAAGAGCCCCCAGGTCCCCAGACATCCTCGGGGGTTGCAAACCACTGGTTTGCACCAGGGGACTCCCAGGGCAATCCTGCAGAAGGGTGGTGCCGAATCCCGAATGTGCTGGAACTAATGGAACTTGGCTGGAAGATAATGGAGTGGAGAAGTACTCACAGCTCCAAAACTGCCTGCTTGGGTACCAGGAGAGGCACAGCTCTGCTTGACCTGATTTACCCTGTTCTCAGGCAGATCTCACAGCTCCAGGCTGCTGCTCAGCACCATGGAAGCTTCCATCCAAAGCCTCCTGGTGACCCAGGTACTGCTGGGCTGCGGGGGCTGGACAGGGGTGAGGAGGGCAGGGCAGGCACAGAGAGGCCTTTCCTCTCATCCTGTCACCGAGGGGGAAACCCCAGTGTGAAGAGTGACAAGGTCTCCCCTGAGCCTCCTTTTCTCCAGAATAAACACCCCCAGCTCCCTTGCAGGACCGATGCTCTATCTGTGCTTCTCTGTGTGTTTTAGAAGGCTGCAGAAATCCTTGCCAAGACAAACCATTGACTTCTTTGTCTGGGATAACACTGGAAGGCCCAAACTCTGATTAAAGTTGGCTTGTTTGCTTGCCCTCTCTGTAGTTACATGTGGGTATAGAATTCACCTATATCTGCTGCACTTTTCCCCCTGGAGAAAACATTTCAGCCATACTGAGAGGTGTCTAATCAGGTATTAAAACCAAAGTGAATTGCGCTTGCTGTAGGATTGGGGTAAATTACTAGAGCAATGATAGAGCCCCTCTCCTGTTTTAATCCATTTTAATCTCATTGTTGAGTTAATAAAACCTATTGGTTTACTAAATCAATGTAGAGCGTGATTCATTGTTATGCGTGCTGGTACACAGATTCAAACACAAACTCTCTCTGCTATAGACTGGAACAACACTGATCCAATGGAAGTTGGCTCCAGGGAAAAAATTACCTCTTGACACTTGTCATAGAAAGACACTAGCTATGCTATGCTAAATTTTTGCTTGTGTGAATCAGAGGTTTTTATTTGACTCCGCTGATGCTGAATGCACTTGAAATATTTTTACAAATGATTTAATCTACAAACAGAAAAGAGATCTCCTTTTGTTTGAGTTCATATTGGATTCATTTATGACCATTAAGCAAAACAGCTCTGCCCTATAATGAAGAGGGATTACTAGGGAAGCAAATATATTTGTTAGCTTTATTCTTCCCCCTGCATCTATTAGAACAAGCCTGTGTTTCCAACTTGCATTTCATTTTCTTTATGGCAGGCTGCTGGAGTTGAGACATAAATTAAATAGATACATTTATATAAACTCTGAATTTCTGCTGCTTTTTTGTCTCAGATCATATCATTCTTGCCAACTGTCTTCATTTAGGAGGGTCAATCTATACACTACTGGAGAAACAGACTCCATTTTTTTTTTGTGCTGTTCCTCCCAATAGCTCTCCGAAAACAATGAAGTTGTATGAACTTAAAAAGTATCTCTTATTTATAGCCTTGCAGATATCAAATTTTTCTTCTTTAAGAACCATTTTCAGCTATTTAAAAAAAAAAAAAAATTAATCCTCATTAAAGGACTTGAGAGAGCTTGAGTCAGGAAGTGCTGTTCTCATGGGAGATGGTGTTTCTGATCAATAAAAAGCATCCAATCTGTCATACCCCATGTAAAAAAAAAACAAAACAAACCAAAAAAACCCCAAAAAACTGGGTAAAATATCTGTGCTATATACAGCCATAAGTCCTTGCAAATAAGAATATATCCCAGAGTAACAAAACCAGGCCTCCCAAGGACTTTGTGACAGCGGTGAAGGACTCCAAGCTCTGACATATGATCAAGCGAGAGTGACTTAACAAGTCACCAAACATCAGAAGAGCTGAGGTAGCAGTCTGGGCACAGTTCTTGGCTGGTGACAAAGACATAATAATGCAATTTAACTTCGCTGACAGTGAAACAAAGTGAAGCTACATCATATTATTTTGCATTAGCTCCAGGCAAAGAGCATATGTACGGACAGGTACCTTCGCTCTGCTGATGTGCAAGAACATATTAAGCCTCCGTGACCTGGTGTTTTATCCAAAACCTCAGATCTTGCTTCAAATATCTTTAGTTTTCACTACGTCAGCCAGGAGGGATTCTCCAGCTGAGGTTTGTCAGGGGAAGGCTGCAGTGGCTCACCACCCCCTGTGCAGATTAAGGGAATGCAGATTGCACCGAGATAAGGTGGCATCTGCTGCCTCTGTTCCACCAGCACGAGGAGACAACACACCCCAGGACAGACTGCTCAAGCTGAGGTCAAGTGTCTAAACCTTAATCCAGACACAGGACCACTGAAACAAGCTCCCCTCACAGAAAGAGGCCTCGGCTGCACAATTGAAATATCCAGATTTCAGCCTCTTCAAAACGTTAAAGGATTATCACAGACTTAAGTGGCTTTTCTCCTGCACTCATTTGGGGTGTCCTTCCCAGGAAATGGCACTCTGGGGGCTTTCAGAGAATATCCAGGAAAAATGTAGGGAACTTACTTCGAACCAGCAGTATTTGGTTTGGGGATGAAAAAAAGAGAACATGTGAGCTCAAGAATGGAAAATCAATCACAAATGAGTTCATTAAGGCAGGAACAGTCTCAGCTGAGAGGAATGAGCCCCTCTGAGCTCCATTTGTGCATTGCTATAGATTCATGGAATTGGAGTGATTTGAGTGGGAAGGGTCCCTTAAACATCATCGTGTTCTAAACCCTCTGCCATGCACACCTTCCACTAGACTTTGACTAGATTGCTCCATGTTGGTTGCTGTTGCCCTAATTTTGGGTTGGATACCAGAGGCTGGAGTCTTCCTGTAGACAGGGCAGGATGTCTGTCCACAGTCCCGTTACAGAAATTGTAATGTACAGTGGAAATACAGTGGGATTAGTGTCACCTTGGAGGGCTAAACCAGGTGAGAAGATAATCTGAGCATTTGTTGAGTAGGGGATGTGACAAGGAAGGCTTTATTTTTTGTGTACCTGGAAAGCACCTATTTCAGTGGCTCTGCTCAGCAAGCAGGATAGTGGGAGAGAATAAGTAGGTAATGAGGACAAAGACATCTGGAAGAAACTAAATCCAGATAACTTCCCTCATCTACATGCTGAATGGGCATGGCTTGGAGCTTTGAGGTCCTAGGGATGGAGCAAATACAGAAGAATTCAAACAAAACAGGGCCAGCAAACTCGTCCTTCTTCATCCTGTTCAGCAACAGCTGTGGAGGACAGTTGTGCTTCTGGGATGCAAAGCTCCTTCCTCCCCAGACACCTGCATGCTGGGGTAGGCTGGAGAGGAGGCTTTCCCCTGCATCTGTCCCTCTTGCTGCCTTTTAGTTTCCTTCTTGGATCATAGGTTTCAAATCACCATTCTACCCTGGCTCTTTTACAGCAAGTGACCTGACAAGAACTGCATCAGTGAAGAAGATCTAGCTACAAATCACTGTCAGACTGCAGAGATGTCTTTTCTACAGTGGAGGTGGAATGGATATGTATATACAAGGCCCACCAAAAAAATCTATTCCTCTAGTCCATGGAGTATTTTCGGTTCTTGACCCAGGGTTATATCAGTGCACAAGAGAGAAGAACAGGAAGGGAGTGGGAAGCAGGAGACAGAGAGAAAAAATTAGGATATTAGTACCTATGCTCAGTGGTACAGATATAAATATGGATTTATTCTGCTGAGAGAAGCGATTGTCAGCATCTAGAGGAGTGTAAAAATGGGGTTCTGCTGAGATGCACCTGATTTTACACACTCAGGTGAAATAACCATAAAAAAGGCTACACAGAGAACTCTGACCATCCCGGTGCCTCTGCTATCCCAGCACAAAACCCTTTCCTCATGCTCTTTGGTGTGAACATGCCCATCTACCTCAAGGTCAGATTTATCTCCGAGTGCATCCCTCAGTGGCTCCTGCAGCACTGCCCTGGCTGGCAGCATGGCTCACACCGTGTGGGTTACACTCACTTGTTCGTGGCACAACTCAGATCCAGCAGAAAAAAGGCACAAACTCTGTTTTGCGTCAGGGCCAGGGGAAAAAAATAAAACCTTCGTGCAGAGAGCTCGTGGGCAGACACCTCGAATCGCTGGCACAGAACTAAACTCGTAATACCTGGAGGATTGTTCTTCTTAACCTACTTGCATTTTATTTCACTCGTCTCTTCTTTCCGCCTCTGCCACTTGAAGCGCTAAGTTACAAATCTGTCTAGTAGAAGAATCTCTGCTCCCTCAAATGGCCTCCCTGGGCTTCAGAACTCCATTAATTAGCATCTTTTAAATGGTTGGGTAATATTCGTTGCTCCTTTTTGAAACCGTTTCCCCAAGCCCTAATTTTAATAAAGCCGGTTCTCGCGAACATTTGAATATTAAAGCCTTTGGTTACAAAAAAGACGAAAGAGGCATTTTAAAAGACAGCTGGGCAAAGATTACTGAAATGGCTGATAAATTCTGTGTGTCTGTGTGCATGTGTGAATGCGCAGCACCTCTGAGATAAAGCCTTGTCTTAGAGGTGTTTCTGTGTCCGTGTGAGTGAGGTCAGAATAGCTGTCATTTGGGAGGTGGCAATGTCTGCCAGGGCACTAACAACACCAGGGGCCCTGGGGAAACATGGTACAGTGCAATATGTTTAAGTGTGGGCGAAAATTTCCCTCAAAACACGCCAGAAAGGGCAGAGTTTGCTTTGCGTAGTTGCATGCGCTGTTTCAGATGTGAAAGGTGAACTGAAAGCTGCTGCGTGTTTAAAGATCTTATCATGGGGAGGGTGCTTTGCAACTTTTATTATGTGTGTTCTTCAAGCTTTACAACCTCACCAGCTGGGGCTGATGGTGGCAAAGGCAGAAACAGTGTGACTGATTTTGTGCAAAGCACTTCTCTGATGGGGATGATGTACTAAAATAGGCTAAGTATGTAATTTTCTTTCAGCATGGTCATGAAAGATCTCAATTTCTGTCGGGTATCACTAGAAAAGGTTTCCTTACCCTGCCAGCAAGGTCCAGCTTTGCTCTGGAAGAGGCAGAGGACAGCCTGGACTCCACTACATTTTTTTTTCCCTCCTGAGGCTGAAAACTGAGGTGTCAGACCCATGATGTTTTTTGTTATGTTGATACATCTTGTCGACCCTGGACAGGGCATAGACTCTCTGATTCATATCTCACAGGTTAGCGGATCAGACAGCAGTGATTTCTGCCTTATCACAAATCCGAGGTTCGGTGATCAGTGAGGTGTAAGTATTTCTTCAGATACTTCAGCCTGCCTAGGAAAGATTTACAGCAGTTTCCTTGCTGAAAGGCTTTATACACTGTCAAACCTCTCCTGAGTCAGAGGGCTGCCTATCAACGGGCTGTTATTTGCTCAGAAAGCAGCTGTGTTTTCCCAATAGATGCAGTGGCACGGCCGTGATTTGTAGCCGCTGTAAAATGATGATAATTTTTTATTCACAACCCACCAGAGGTGTGGTCACGGGGTTTTGCTGAGCTACAGCTACTGCCCAAGCTACCACCATACCTGAAAAGTAGGCTGGAAATTCTTCTTTTCAGTCACCTGATCTCACTGTTCTCTTTGCTGTGGGCATTGCTGACCCTGAAACACCCCGAGGAAGGCTTGGGGAGCTGATCCCAGCCCCCGGATCATTCACACACTGGCATTGCTCCTCACCTCTGGTGGAGCTCAGCCTCACGCTGAAAACCCCAAGTGGAAGAACTGATACGATTTTCAATAGTTCCATTCTCTGTATTTGTTTCAGTGACAAATTTGAGCAACAGCCTCCATTCTTAAGCCATTTCCTTCTTAACAAAGAGGCTTTTGGGGAATGCTGGAGCACTCTCTGTGTCTCCTGTGTGGGAGCAATGCTCTCTGTGACAATGTCTGTGCTGCACTCAGTCCTTGTCCCTTCTGCCAAGTCATGTCCTCCACCCGCTTGACCTTAAGAAGATGTTCCTCAGCTGACCCCACTCATGGAACAGTCACAGGAGGTCAGCACTGTACACTTCTGGCTTGCAGACAGAAGGCCAGCATGCTGCATTTGGAGGGCAGACTGCTGAATTTGGAGGAAATGCAGCAGAAAGATAATGCAAGAGAACCTCCAGGCTCCCGTGTGAGATCAAGGGCCGTGAAGATGGCTCCTCATTCCCATGCAGCTTCCCTCTAAACCACTGGAAATGTATATGGTGTGGTGAATCTGCCTGCGGAGATTTTAGGATTTATATTCATAAATTACATAGCCACCAACACAAAATTTGCAAATAATCCTGAAATCTGACTCCTCTTCCCCCTGCTTCTTTGGATCATCTCTGTGGTCTGGGCTTCTTTCCCAAGGGTACCTCTGGGTGAGAATGGACACTGGGTGAAGCAGAGGTGAATTTAGATTTACTGCCAATGATCATAAATGCTGTCCAAGGGTTTGGAGCTACCAGCGAAAGGCAGAAGGGGGAAGGGTTATACACAGGAGCAAGTGGGTGGCTAAAGTGACCACAGCCACCCTGTGGCTCTTCAGCTGCTTGTGGATCATGAGCAAATTTATCTTCTGTAGCTTCTCGTTCAGGGGCAACCCCTCGCCCTGCAGCAGAGGAACCCAGCAGAGCAGCAATCAGTGCACATCACTCCTAAAGCCCTCCTTACCCCAGGCAGGGAGGGATCTGCATGTGAATTGTTTTGGTCATTGATTGGGAAAATCAGAAAATTGACCCTCTTAGAGGAGATTCTCCACCCAAAGTAAGAGCAATCAGCAGCCAGGTCAAGGGAAGAAATCACAAATGCAGTGTGAGAGAGGAGTTTTGCTGAGCTTTAGGTGGGGTTTTACCAGCTCCTACCATCCCACAATGTGCAGGATGGGTCTTCCTTCTTTCTGCTTTGGATGGTCTTTTGCTTCTTTTAAATTTTGTTAGTGGTTAAAGCATAGAATATTTTTTTAATAAGCTGGGAAGACTGTCTTGTACACATTCAGGTTGCAATAGAAATCTGATCTTGAAAGGCAGAAAGAAAAAAAAAAAACCAGGATTTATAAGGGCTCAAAGTCAAATATTTACTTTATCTTATTTCTTTGCATCTGCTTAAACAATTGACTAGAAGTGGAGAACCTTCTAGGTGAGATGAAGAAGAATAAATTTTTTTCCAAAAGATGTATAATAGGTGAAAGATTATTATTGGTTCTAAATGCAGAATAAAACCCAGCTTCAGGCCTTCTTTGCTTCGGATGAAAACATCTTTTCATGATTTTTATGCATATGAAGGAAAGTGAATCTTTTTCTCTTGTAGTAATTGCATTTTTAGTCACAATTGCCTGTTATCTTTGCATTTCCCACAGGTGGAGATATTGGTTTTCACAGAGGGTTTGCTTTAGCTGTTCATCTCTCAAAACCCTTTGTGATATTATGAAATATCAGACTGCCAAGTAATCAGTGTGGTGTTTTGTTTTTTTTTTTTTAATTCTAATGAACACACATGCACAGGCAGTAATTTGTTTATTCAACTCCTTGTGCAGGGTTGAAATTTACTCCAAAAGCAAGCAGGAGCATACTGAGAGCCCAGGTTATGGTTCAGGGGAGAGATGGAGCCTCTTCCAAGGGATGCCCTGGGAGCAGATCCAAAGGTCATTCCCTCACTGACAGTCCCTGACACCACTGGTGGGAATCTGTTCCACTTCCCCCCACTCAAAGAGCTTTCATTTGGATTTTTAATTTCTTTTTCAGGAAGCCTTTCCCGTATCATTCACGAAGTCTCTTTGTCGGAATGGAAATAATTCCAATCACCTACGTTTATTTTTCCCTTGTTCTCTATTTTTGTTGCAGTCTGATGAAACGAGTTTGGTCAGCTTCCCATTTGGTAATAGGCAGATTCACTTTCTGATTTTCAGTCATGCACAACACAGCAAGAAAACAGCTCATGGGGGTGATCAAAACACCTCACTGAAATAATTTCTGCTTATTTTGTGTTTTGTAATTATTCCTTTTCTCTTTTTCCTTCAGCATCATGGAAATATTGAGTCAAAATTAGGTTGCCAACATCACTTAAAAAGAGATGAACGATTTTAAATCCCTAGTCAGTGTTAGAATCCATAGGCAGTCCTACAAAAAAAGAAAAAAAAGAAAAGAAAGAGGAAAACATTTATTCTCAGAATCAGCATAATTGTCACAGTTATTCTTGTTATTCTTTGTTTTACCTACCAAGCTCTGAATTTCAGATTACTTCCCTTTTCTTTTCCACTGGTGATGGCGAATATGAAGAAGTGTGAAAGCAAAGATAAGATGCTGGATTTCCAAAGGAAAAAAAAAATTACTCCACTTTGCTCTTCTGCTCTGGCCTCAGTCTGTTGGGAAGAGAGGAACGTGAAGGTGAAAAGGGCAGGGAAACAAGTTCTGAAAACCTGTGCAGTGGCTACAGGAGAACAGCATGAAAACAGGTCTGAAGCTGCTTCAAGTATTGTTTTATCCCTCTGATAACACCACTCAAACCATCTTTCACCTCCATTTTAGAGTCTGCCACCAAAACAAAACAAAACAAAAAAAAAAAAGGGAAAACAGGACAGTGAAGAGGGATGGAAAAGATTATTCTATTTCCCAGACTTTCTCAGAAATTTGGTGGTAACCACATGGAACAGACCCATACCCGAGGTGAACTGGGGGCTGTTTGCTTCATCAAGACCCAATTTGCAGCAGATTTCAGTTCTGTAAGGCCAGAACCACCTTTTGTCGAGCAGATCCTGTCCTAGAAGCTTGAAGAAAACCAAAAGTAACACCAGGCTGACAGTGTTGTCACCACACTTGTGTCCGTGTGGGGCTGTGGACACCGAGCAGCAGGCAAATCATGGTCAGTGTGTGGAAAGAAGGAGGATCCTGGGCTTAAACATCATGTCCTTCTGTGAGGAAAAGGGATCTGTGACATCAAATCTTCCATTCCTTCAGAGCAGAGACCTATCTGCCTGTCAGTACTCGGAATTTGATGTGTTTTCAATGCAGTTTTATGTGATGGATGGCTTGGGCCCCCTACAATTTACCTGCCAAAAGTTAATGTAAGTGCTCCAGAAGTTTGCCGAGGAAATGAAAGCCCAGGATGTTTCTGAAGTCTGGGAGATAATTAGTGTGATTTACATCCTTGGCATTACAGGAAGCTTAACATTTCTCGTGCTCCCATGAAATGCTGCAGGAGAGGTGGGGGTTTGGGAAGATTATGTTGTCTGAAATGCATGGATCAGGGTGCTTGTGGAGAGTGTAGCTGCTAACACAGATGGAAAGCTGATAACAGACTACAGGGGTTTCAGATCCTGCTGCTGCACAAGGACACACTTTTACAGACGCTGGAACTGCTGAGCTAACCACTTTTCCTTTGAAAACTACTGCTTTGAATGGGCAAGAAATGTCTTCGCTATACTTGGAGGTGGATTATGTGATGGGAAAAAAAAATAGAAGGGCTACTTCATGTGCCAGCGCGTGAAACTGCCTCCAAGTCTTGCCAGAAAAGGAGAAAAGCACAGCAAAAGCTTCTCAAAATCTTTCTCTAATGAGCAGCAGGTGTGGATTTTGCAGAAAGGCAGGTTGGAGGGCAGCTCCAGGGAAAGGTGACAGGCTGTTGTGATGGGAAAGGAGTACACAGAGGAGCGGAGAAGTGGGAGCCCCTGGAATTCAGGCCTTAAGGTTTGACTTATTGGCACATGAAAAACTATTCGGTGCTCAGTGTTCTCCGAGATCAGTCTGCCTCCTCATGGGGACGGAGACTGCACGGTTCAGCAGCAGGATGGCTGTGGGTCTGCAAGGTCAGAGGGGCAATGGGGACAGGGAAAATGCTGACTGGCAGATAGGATCATCTACAGAGTGAAAAGCTGCAGTGCTGGAGGCTCTGGGCCAAAAAAACCCCATGGGATGGTGGCAGACAGAAAGAAGGGATGCTGGTAGAACCAGGATAATAGATTTCCATCTCTCCAGGTTATTTAAGGAACTATCCAGTTTAACGGTGCCTTTAATATTTTAAAATATAATTTAACTTCTCCTATTTTTGCCCTGTATAACCTCTTCTTACCTTCTCTCAAAGAGATCCCTTCCATCCACACCGATGAGTCGCCATGGAGACTACAGCCATGTGATGGCAAGACGTGACTCCACACTGCTGGAGCCTCATCACTTAATTATTTATTAATAGATTTTTACCCTCATAGCCTCAGGAGACGCAACATCTTGTTACCAAGGCTGGGAGAGAAACAAGAAACAGAGGTACGAAGAAAAGGGGAGAAAAACACAGGCAATTAGAAATAATTAATTAGAAGTACTATAAACATGCCAGGAAACATGTAATAGGAGTGGAAATTGAGCTCAACACTCTATAGGTCAATACTATTTAGCTGAAAAAGTATCTGGCTAGGTAGAGAAAAAACATAGAGGGAGGTGGAGTTTGTGGCCAGGGTCATTTCGCTGGGTGCCCACTGCAATCTGCTGCAATGGGAACATGTTCATATTCTCAGCTGGGAACGAACCCCGACAGCTAAACCACATTGCCCTGCCTTTGAAATCTTCCCAAAACTATTCTGATCCTCCAGGAATCAGCAACGAGAACCATGGAGACCACAAGACTGTGTGGCTTTGATGGCCGGCCACAATTTCTAAATTTCAAGGAGTCTCTGGCAAACACTTGAGAAAAACTCTCACTCCCTGAATTTTTGATTAAGACAGACCTGGCAAATAATGGATCAATTCATAGGAATGAGCGCCAGTTTATAAAAAAGGTCAAGATGCACAGCAGGATTTCCTTGCTTTGTATTTGTTTTAATTGAGCAGCTAATCCAGCCCATTATAATGGAAAATAAGTAGAGGCATCATATTATTTCTGTCTCTTTACTTTTAGATTTCTGTAAGAGCTACAGCATCAGCAGACCAGGTATTACTTTTTCTGAAAACTTCTTCCCAATATAATTAACCCAAAAACTTTCTTGTGCCTGCTTCTGTTGGAGATTCTCAACTAGGGGGAGTCTGAGAACAAGTTGGAATTCCAAGAGGGCTTGTAAGGGGACATCTGTGCCCTCTAGATAAATATGAAACGTGACAAGACAATGCACTGGGCAAGAAAAATGAAAATCCTTTCATAATGCGTCTTCAAAGAGGGGAGAAACTTTAAAAATCCTTCAACCCCAAGCAGAATATAGAACAAAACTGGAGGAATTGCACGGCACGGAGCCAAGCAAATTTAAGGAACAAATCTAGCAAACAATGAAACGTAACAGCTCTGACCAAAAACAACCATTAAATGTTAAATGCTGCTCTTGTAACTGACAACACCAACAACTTTAAAGGGCTGTTTTACTAGCATGTGTATGTGTATGTAGGGAATACTTAACCTCTCACAGAGCTGCCTAAATTTGTATTTCTTGTGTTTTGTTTTGTAGTTTTTATTTAATATTTATTTGGGTTTGAATTTTTTCCATTTCGAGAAGAGCGAGGACTCAGGCTACCCCTTTTTCTTTGCTGTTCCACTCTTCTCTTATCCTCTTGTCTCTCCTCTAAGAATTCCAAAGTCTCTGTCAGTTTGTCTGATCAGACCCTGTTGACTCAGTGGTGCACTTGAGAGAAGTCATCCTTACCCATCTCCCTAGAGTGTTTTGGAAACAATTCCTACCAGCTCTTGTATTCTCTGACACTAGCCAGGTGATTTTCTAATCATATTTAGTACAGCAAGACTAACCTGTCATTAAAAATATAATTGTTCTTCAATTTGCACTTCTTTCTGAAATGGAGGCTGAACAGAATGCCAATTCTGGGACTGGAACTTTGCTGCAAAGCCTCTGGCAACAAAAAGCTTATTATTTGCAAAAGAGGGGATCCTAATTGGAAAATATGATGGAGAGAAAATAGTGAATCCCCAGTAATCTCCTTCCAAAATGATAATGCATGTGGTATAATGAATATTAATGTATCATATTTATGAAATGGGGACACTGGAAAGTGCAAGATAAGTTTTCCTTCTCTCCGCATTGTACTTGGCAAATAACACTCGGCGGAGTCACATTCACCCAGCAGTTGTCCTCCACACCTCTATCTCAGGCACAGCTGAACAAAAATGCACCCAGAATTTCCCTTTTCTGGGAATTTCTGTCCCATCTCTGGCATTCCCTCCCCACAAACCTCCTCTTTTTCATTTGTTCCTTACTCATTTCAGTCGGACATGAAGCTCCTCACACAGCCCTGCTTACCCTTGTGAAGCCAGGGAGATGCATGAGCTTGGACCAACCCAGCTGAAAACGTGGTGTTATCCTAATATCCACAATCACTATGAACTAAGTACCAACACAAGTCATCTCTGGGAAAGGGAGATGTTTTATTTCAAAATCATTCAGCTGGATTTCAGAGTCAGGTTTCTCAGTCCCCCCTGGACTTTCAAAGGCACTGGAACTAATGTGAATTGGTGCTGAAACAAAAAATTCAAGAACTCATAATCCAGTCCTTGCTGTTTAGATATTAAATGCTAAGAAGTGCCAGAGTTTGTCCTCGTAGAGATGCTGTCACCCAGAGATCTCCCTATATTGGCCAAATTCTTGTTTCCAGCACTGTAACTATAGCACATGAACTTTTCTAGGACAACTGACTCTCCCTTAAGTATAGTCATTACCTGTTCTGGCAGACTTCTTTGTAAGCCTTTAAAAAATAATTCCCAGAGAATTGAGGTTTATTGGCGAGAAATATACTTTTATTTACTTGCCCATTCCCACGCTAATATGTTTCTGTTATCTGCTTCCTTTGGAATTACGTGGTTAACGTAGTTACTACATAGAAATGTAGATTTCCCTTGGCACTCCTTGGAGGGAAGAAAGGATAATTTCAGACAGGTTCCCCTTTAGGTAATGCATCTGCCAGAACTATCTCAATATTTCTATAGGACAAATGAGAGTGACAGCCTGGGAGAGCAGGAAAGGAAGAGCCATCGTGCTGATAAAAGACCTGAGTGGAACCCCAGGGAACTGGACTCGCTCTGGCCACAAACTTAGTGTGCGATATTAAGAAAACCATTTTATTTCCCTGTTCCTTAGTTCTCTACCTGTCAAAAACTTTGCTTTCCCTCGACTCTTTTTCCACCGTGTTGGTGTAAATTACAAGCTCTCAGGTATAATGTCTGTCTCCTCCTGTCATGTTATTTAGCAGAAGGGAACACAGATCTTTGCAGGGCTCTTTGGAAACCGGAGCAGAGGTAACAATAACAGTGATGACAATGGGAAACAACATCCCGAGGACTACAAAGGCGACTCGCTGCCTTCTGATGTCAGTGCACATATAATCCCCACACAGAACCCACACAGTGTTGCAATCACCATGTGGTCCCACCAGGGTTACAGGAATGATTAGCCTACTCTATAAAATACCATTTAGCAGCTGGGAGGGGATGATTTGAAGGTGAGGCTGGCTCTGGGGCTGTCATGGATCGTCACAAATGTTGAACGTGGAGTGTGACAGCAAGTTGTGTGCTGTGGCTTTAAACCTGGTCCCTGATTCTTCTGCTGAAATAAGGTCTCAGCACACGCAGCTTAAAGGCTGTGGCACAGACGAGAGTAGTTTTGAATACATCCAGCAGGGTGACACACACAGGACATAGAGTACTGTAGGGACAACAGGATATATCCCATTTCAATGGCTTTGGGATGTGCTTTCTTCACCTCACCCCCAGCAAATGCTGGAGTTTGCATCCACATGTTCTGTTTCAGAAAGCATCTAGCACTGGGAGAAATCACCTCCCCCAGGCTATCCAAAACCTTCAGCCACTGCCACTCAGAGCAATCTCTATATACGGAATAATTATTTTAATCAGGAGATGTGTTAGAAATAGGATATGTGCAGCTGTTGTGTGGTTTCCTGCACTTCCTGGAATGGCTGCCTGGAAAAGTGGGTTAAAACTGTAGGTGGAAGGGCAGTTGTCATGGAAACTGCTTCATTGGCAGCTTCATTTCAATCTTTTCTTCCTCCTGACAATTTTCTGCCCATTTTGCCACTCTGAGCTGGTACTCTGCCACCTTGGTTCTCCCTTGCCTTGATCAAACATTCTGTGGTGCCACAAGTCAGGGTTTGGAAGTGAACCTGGCTGGATGAAATGTGGAAAAGCAGAGGAGAGGGCCACTAGCCCTGGAGGATGAGTCTGCAGCTTCAGGAGTTATTGGCATCCATGTTTAACAAGTGCAGCTGAGAGTTAAGGTTCAAGACTGCTAAATATAAACTCAAGTGGGCTTGAGACAACGAATTACCTTCAGTTGATCTTGGATTTCTAGTTTTGCTCTCCCCAAATATTCAAGTTGCACTGGTGCAGCCAGACAATATTCCAAAACCCTTAGAGTTTAATGAGCTTTTGTTCAGGTCATTATTCAGTTAAAAAGAACAAAAAAACCCAACTTTCCAGAAGGTGTTTTTTCTTGTTATTAGCACTTTTCTACCTACTACTCTCATTTTTACAGGAAAACTAAAACCATGAGGTTCAGAAACCAATCAAACCATGAGAAAAATGAACAATTGGGACTAATGAACCCAAAAATGATTGGTCCAAATTATTGAATAAATATAGCCCTTAAGAGTAATGAAGGTACTTACGCAGCACTGGGACTGGTTTCAGAGCTATTTGCCAACTAGACAGCAGTCTAAATTTGCAGCAAATGCTGGGCCTGATTCATCACTGAGTTTTGTATCCCCATGTGACTCTGGAGGCTGTTTTGCAGAGTAATAAATTAAGTTCATTACATGAGATGCACGGTCCCTCTGCTCACCCCAGCCTGTCACTTCCTGTTTGGAGAGGTCTGACAGAACTGTGTTGGTTTTTACACAAAACTTAAGTTTTAATTTGTTTTCTTCAGAGGCAAGAGGCCATTGGTGGGACACAGGAACAAGAGCAGAGTCCTCACTCATCAGCAAGCAGTGCTTTACCCAAACTTATGGCCATTTTTCTGTTGTTTCCTGGCCATGCCTGTGGTCTTTTCTTCCAGTCCTGGTGTTATCTGAGAAAAAAAACCACAGCCACAAAGATGGGTTTATCTTGCAGGGTTGTTTTTGCTCTGGGCCCTTTGAGTGCTTCCCAGAGATGTCTGCAGAGGGACACCCTCAGCTGAGGTCTTGGGCTCATAGCAGGAGCTCCAGAGCTCAGGACTACCAGAATTACTTGGCCCTTTCCATTCCAGCTTCAAACCCTCACTGTGCAAATGAAAACAGGATTGGGTGTTTTTATGCTGATTTAACATTGGAGAATGCAAGTTCAGCACCATCCATCAGCTGAGAGGGTTGCATTCTGTGCAGCCTGTTTAACTTCATGCTACCAGCAGTGGCTGATGATAACAGTGGTCCTTTGCCTAGGTGTGTGGCCGTGCCTGCAGCGGGAGGAAGGCTCAGTGGCAGAGATGAACAGCCTTGGCTCCTGCAGGTTCCTGGAAATGAAACACTACAGCCAAATAGAGAAGAAAGGGGAGGGATGCACCAGGAAGAGCTCAGCTGCAAGGAGAGCTCGACCCCCACGCTGCTTTCCCTTTCCCAGCCGGGGAATAGAGCCCCGTTTGTCATGAGTCAGAAACCTCACAGCCGGCTACCTGCACACCACATCCAGAGCCCTGCGGCTGGCAAGTGGAAGGATTTATAAACACGTAGGCTGGACTTTTATTTCCTGATAATCTAGTTTAGTGTGACAAATAGCCCCATGAACAGGACACCCGCTGGCTCTCACCGTCCACGTCACTTGGACAGCCTCCAGCTTCCCAGTGCCTGAGGTGTTGGCTTCCTTCCCAGTTCTTCCCTCTATCTGCAGCCCTCCAGCAAGTGTTGATCACTCCAGCCTCTTCCGAGGCAGTGACCCCGCTGTACCTGTCACATGGTGTTCTCCAGATAGAGATGGCAATTGTGTCCCAGAGCCAAGCACAATTTAGCAACTTGGGCACTGCTTCACTTTCTTTGTCATTCCTCTGCTCCTTCTCCTTGCAGCTCCCTTCCTCTCTCTCTCTGATGCTCCATCCAGGGAGCTCTTGGATGAGGCTTTAGGTTGCTCTCCACACACTTCTCTAACCCTGCTACTACCTTACAGTGTGATATCCGACAACCCAGTCAGCTCCCTTACTGTCCTGTGAAACAGGAATGTCATTTGCTTATTCTGTCACATAGCTCCAGGCTTGGTGTCTGCAGCTGTTAAATCCTGCTTAAAACCCCTCTGAAGGGAGCTCCAATACCTCTTGCACCAGATGCTGGCCTTTATCCACTCCTTTCCCACCACTCAACTGGTTTCCCAGATTAACCAATTCTTTATCTGCTAATAAATCATGGAGCAACAGAAGGGAATTGTGTTCTGTTTTAAACAGAACCGTGGCAGCATGATTCAATATAAACAATCCTGGCACTCCAAAGATTTCCAATTGATGGAACGAGCATTTGTGAGAATATCAAATATCTCTTCTGAGCTCTACATAAGTCAAATGAGTTGGTCTGAACTAATCTTGTGATTTCAGGGGAATCTTCAACGAGGCCTCAGCCCATCTCAGAATGCAAAACAATATTACAGCGAGGTAGAATTTACCGAAACTTTCTACTTTTATTTTTTTCCGAGCAGCAACAGCAGGATGCACTCAGGTGAGCAGAGGGTGTAAAATTTATTATTTTGCCTGGGTACTGTGGGCAGAGCCTGGTAGGTGTGTGCACCTGCAGGAAGGATGCTCTCCATCCATGCATGTGTGCACTGATGACATTCATACACACATGCATTGGCACATGTGACATACCCTCGTGTATCCAAGATGCAAATGCTGTTGTGCATCTCGCACATTTTCATCTAAGACAGACTTACATTATGCCTGAAGAATCAGCTATTGCATTCTGTGAATCACTGCCATCCAGTTCTTACACAGAAATCATTAGCCTGTGGAAATACTCTTTTTTTCACCAACAGACGAAGCCATATGCTCATCCAGAGGCAATTACTCGTCTAATACAAGTTCTATAATAACCTTAAACAGTACAGAATAGCATAATTGTTTGCTTTAATAAATACTTCAGAACACTTTAGCTGCATTGCAAAATGGCTTCACAAAATCCTGTTTTAGCTTTTCCAGCCTGCCTGCAATGTTCTCCATCCTTCTGGTCATTTTTTCCCCCTTGGAATTTTGCAGTGATACCTAAACAGAGATGTTTTGAATCACAAGTGTGAGCAGTTAAGAATTCTTTTCTATTTCTCTTCTAAATGACTTTTCATTATATGTTGGACCTAAGCATCTATTAGGGTAAAATCAATAGCAGGTCCCAGAATAAAGAGAAAATACCCCAGAATTAATATACTTCATACACAGCCACTGTAGCTGTATATCCAAGAGGAAGGTAATAGAGTGGCTCATTCTACAGGTTGCTGATGTTTGAAATAAGTCCATTGCTAAAATCGTTAGGAACAATGTAATTCTTAGCACTACAACCAAAGGAGGACTCCTGCTTCTCTGCTTTTATAGGTACATCAGAGCAGCAATGATTTCTCTGGTCTCAGTTGTTAATACCTGAGCACCTGTGCATGCTAAAATTGATAACAGGCAAACAATATCCTTCTTCCTTTATCCATTTCTGTGGGAGTGCATGAGAGAAGTTGTATGCTGAGTGACAAAGGCAGATAGGAACTGAAGAAACATGCCCTTTTGTTGGGACTTCAGCCCACCACTGCCTGTTCATGTCGGACTGGAAGCAAAGGTCAATGACCCTCTACTAGTTTCTATTATTTTTCATTCTCTAATATTTCAGGTAGATCCCGTGCTCCTTTCTCCTCTGAATGCTGTGAAGGAGCCAGTGAGTTGGGAAGGATCCTCTGGTTGACGAGAGCTGTTATTTAAATTAAAGTTATTCATCTGAGCACCAGAAGTGCATTGAAGACCAGCTGGGTGACACCCACGACGCTGAGCTGGCACGTAAACACAACCTTTGCTCTGTAGGACTGGCTGGGTCAGGCACACACATGGAGAGCAAAAACTTGGTTCCCAGTCCCTCCCGTGAAGAGCAGGGCACAGCAGGCCTCCTGGCTGCATATCAATCAGGTTGCTCCAGAGAAAACAGTGGGAAGAGATTCCTTCTCTCCCTCCCAGGCCCTGTGATGGGACACATCCAGAATACAAAGCACATCCCTTGTCCAGGAAACTGCAACCGAACACCGCCCGGAGACGTAAATATCATGGTTGCAGCACATTTTGACAGTATGTAGATGGACAAAACAGCAACAGCATTTATAATTCAGGAACTTTAAAGAAAATATAGCACTTGCTGAGAAGCACAGTGGTGCTCTCCATCTGCCTTATCTCTGGACTCCAATGGTTGGGTGCCTGCAGACCTTTTGCATTAAATTTTACTTTGATTTTTATGGCCAGTTATTACATGCAGAGTCTGAGCTCTCCAACTGCTCTGTCTCCTCCCTGGTGTGGGATGAAATAAAGTTCATGGCAGTGGTGTAATGGATGGCTCGGACCAACTCCAAAAGTGGGGGTTTATCAGGTAATTATTTGAGGGGAGTCAGAAAATGTGGTCTTTTATGTCTACATATAAAAACTGCATTAGGTTTGGAAAGAGCCAAAACATGTCATATCATGGGCTCCCAGTGCTTATTACTTCAGCCCCTTTTCTCCCTTTCCCTTCCAGATGAGCATTTCTAGTCTCTTGTTTCTTGGGGAGGAGTTCCATTCCAGCATCCCATCACCCACAGCCCAAGGAGAAAGGGATGCACTGGAGTATCCCTTTCTGGAGCCCACGCAGACGCTGAGCTGGATGCTAGAAAAACACGAGTTTTATGGCAGCTGGCAAACCCAATGCCCACACATCTTCCTTCATAAGCTGCAACATAACCTGAAAAATCAGAAGGGCCAAGGCTGCCTTCCCAGGTATTTGGGAATAATAATAAATAATATAAGGATGTGCTTGTGCCACCTTGCAGTCTGGGACCTTCCTTACGGGAAGAGGGACAGACATTTTATCAGGCCTTGTTGGGGTAGGACAAGGGATGATGGTTTTATACTAAAATAGAGTAGATTTAGTCTATATGTAAGAAAGAAATAGTTTACAATGAGGGTGGTGAAACACAGTTTGACCAGAGAGGAGGTGGATGGCCCATTACAGGAAATCTTCAAGGACAGGTTGTGTTGCATTTCCCTGGTCTTAAAATTAAAACCAAAACACAATTTATGGGGAAAAAGGGGTTTTTACCTCAGTATTTATTTCAGGATCCTTGGGTACAGCACTTGGTCCAGGTGGAAAGCCCCAAAAATGCATGCACACCATCACATCGAGATACACACAATTATAGGCCTTGCAGAATTAACATATTTATCAAAGATTCCCCGATGAGAGGCTCGAGTGAACCCCCCATTCTGAGGAATCTTCCCCCTGGATGGGCCTATCTTAGTTTACAAAAATATGTCCTGGAGAGGCCCTTGGTGTCTGGGGCTTCCAGACTGTTTGGTCTCTTGGTTTAATGGTACAGTGGGTCTGAGCTGAGTTATCAGACTTGGAAAGTTACAAGTATGTAGGCTAAAAGCACTAAGAATACATAAAACTATAAAAGATTATGTAAATGGGGTATAAAAGAAAAAGCAAAAAATCATTCTGGCATCAGCTGGATGGGCCCTTCTAGCTGAAGATGTCCCTGTTGGGTGGGGGTTGGACTAAATGGCCTCTAAAGGCCCCTTCCAACCCAAACCATGCAGAGGTTCTGATAAAGTCTGTTCTCTTGCTGACTTCAAGGAGAACTGCACCCTCCCCAGGAAGGCACAGCAGATGCTGGAGTTGCATAGGCTTGGACTGCCTATTTCCATGTTTCAGGAATTTTTTTTTTTTCCTTAAAAAGGCTGCACCACCAAAATAATAATAAAAAACATCGTGTTGAAATATTTTCTAAGGCACAAGTAATGAGTTAAAAAGAAATGGAAAAATTCCACTGGATTTCTATGCAACATTTTCCTCTCTGGGGTGCAACTAGGTGGTGGTTCAGCCTGGAAGGGGGATTGGCATTGCTGGACTGTTGTGGGGGGAATTGTGCCTTTTCTATACATCTCATTTATATCCATCTGAGAAGAGCTGGGCCTATTGTCTCAAAATTGCTTTGAGCTAGGACAGGATGAGGCAGGCTGTGGATACATGAGCTATTAGAGCTATTAGTGATGGTGATGTTAGACAGTATCGCTTGTCTGTCTGCTTTACAGTTATAAATGTGTATCATTTAAAATACAATAAGGGGCCAGATGCTCAGCTGGTGCCTGACATCTATCCACCAGGTCCTCACTGCCACAGCTTTAGCATAATTCACTGTCTTTACAGGGAAGATAGATTTATATTTTATATATAGATATATAAAATTGTTGCTGATTTTGAGATCCAAGCTACATCCATGACATGTGAATTCAGTGTCTGCTCACATCTCCGTGGAATGGTGTGTCATTGTGCATGCACTGCCCAGAGATTACAAACTGGGGGTTGAAAGGAGGGTCCAAAATATTAAAATAAGATCTTGTTACTAAAAATCTTCCATGAATGCTTGTTTGTTCAAAGACAGGAAGTTAAAATTATTTTAACATGCTAGGGACCGAGTAATCCCTTCTCTGCCAGCCTGAGCATCTTCTGCAAATGCCAGTTTAAGATGAGCAAGGGAAGATGAAGAGCTCTATGAATCATACTCCTTGGGTTCATGTCAACTCTGTGCTTGCATAATGCCTCTGAACCAGCTGCTGAGTGTTATCTCTAGTTCCTAATCCTCTAATTTCAGAGTTCTTTTGTGCAGATTATTGCTAAAAACTTCATGTAATTAATATCAATTATTTAGATTTGAAGCTTAATCAGTGTCAGATATTTTCCAGCTCAGAAAGCTGTGCTATTCCTGTTGCTGTTATTATTAATTTCTAGGCTCGGTCACCCAAATAGATGATAATAAATACAAATGTAGATTCACTTGATACCAGGACTGTGCATGACATGAGCTGATAAAAGCCAGGAAATTCATGAGAATCACATTTTTATTCCTGTTGTTCTGCCTGAATCTGTCCAGTCTGAAAAATCTGGTCTCAGTGAAGCTCCAGTGTCCCTTTGTTGCCAGGTAGCTGGTGCAGTCAATTTAGTTCCCCATTGAACCACTCTGAAAGAGCACATATTTAAATACTACATTTGCTCACACAAATTATACCCTGCTCCTCCTCCTGCTCCAGATCTTTCTCCAATCTAGGCCACAACCCTCAGATCGTTTTGTTTAAAAATACGGTCAAGATGTGACTGCTGGACGTGAAGTGCAGTCACAGAATGAACACGTCTGTGCCCTTTGTATTGGGAAACAGAGCCAGACCAGATGGATAACACCCCATGACCTGAGTGCTAAGGGGGAGATTTCCCAGGAAAAAATACGTGTGGTTTGTTTATCCAGGAGCTCGTGCTCGTGCTGGCAGCTCAGGGAGTGACACTGGTGTTTCTCCACCCCACTCACAGGCTCGACTCTCACGCCTAAATCTCCCCATGTTTTACCAGCTCTGACTATTCAGTCACAGCCCCCTGCCTCCCCTCTCCCAATTCCTGGCGTCAGGTAGCTCAAGGTTCTGCCAAGGTTAACCCTGGTAGATGTAACCATGTGCTCGAGACTGGGAAGCTGGAGAAGGGAAAGACAGTGCCTGGAAGATGGAAGGGAACAATTTTGGTCCACACAGCTTGCCCCAGGGCAGCACAACTACGGCACAGGTGTGGGCAGGAGATGAGCTTTCGCCACTGCCAGCAGATTTCCCAGGTTTGAGGGCTGTCTGGGATGAGCAAAACGGAAAATTGTTCCTGTGAGAGGATACAGAAATACTTGATTTTGGTAAATATTGAAGCTAAAAAGGCAAAAGTAAGTACTGCAATAGCTTCCTAAACTATCGTTTAGTGACAAGCTGTTAAGGTGCCTCATTTCATGCCAGATGAGTTTGCCTTTGTAATTCTGGGTTGTGTTTTCTATTTATTTATTTTTGACATTTTACTTTGCACATCATCCCATCATTTAGTAGTACCTGAAGTGGAAGAAATTCTTTGTTTTACTGATTTTAAGAAATTCCAGCAGGAATTTTATGGAAAAAAATTCTATATCCACATACCCTGCAAACAGGTGAAGGAATGTAATCTTCTGGTGGGGAAATCCTCCTGTATCCGAGGAGGATTACCCTGTATTTCACCAACCCTCTTCTAGCCAAGCCACAAAGGGAGAAAGAGAAGCACGTGGAATTTCACAGCGCTTAAGCTTCCAGGCTGTGTAGGAAATTGCAACTATGGCGTGGCTTAATTTACAAGTACCTGATTTTACAGCCTTAACACCCTTTCAGTGCAGCACTTTGCATATAATGCAGGATTCCCTCCGCAGGGCAGTTTCTCAGAGTGATTTGGTGCTTATTCCCCACTCAGCTGTCCCAGAGCCGCAGTGACTGCTCAGGTGTGGGAGATCAAACCTGGCCAGAGGTGACTGCCCCAGCCATGGACAAGGGCACAGGCAGGACCCTGACTTGCCTTGAGAAAAGCTCCAGGAGTGGGGTGATAAAAGGTCATGCCCTGCCTGCCTTTTCCTTGGACAAAACTGCCAGTCTTAACTTTTCAGCCCGGTAAGGGCATGCAGAAAAATTTAAGTGTTTTTATTAGAAAAAGTTGGGTGGGGAAAGAAATAGAAAAATCATGTCCCAAGTGGTGACTGTTAATAATAAACTCATCATTTTGGAGCAAGAGAATGTGGCTTTCTACACTTTCTAAGAGAGCATCAGCAGAACAGGACAGAGTGAATATTATCTCTAAAAGCTATGCATCATTCTCTTAAAATGTTAATGTTCCATTTCTAGCTGAACAAATAAACCTCTACAAGTTGGATGCAAGTAGCACTAATGAATCAGAGTGCAGACTGGGAAAACAAAGAACCAGACTCTGACTGCAAAAAAAGCATCTTTCAAGGAATAAAAAAATAATTAAGTCATTATTTAAAAATTGTTCCAGTAATGTGCTGTGAACAAAGGGGTGTTAGCTTGAAAGGACCAAACAGCTTTTATTTCAGAGTACTTTATTTGCTGCAGGAATATAAACAAGATCCCCAGCAAACCCTTCAATCAGAGCATGCGTTATTAAAAAATTCAAAAGCCTTTTTTCCCATTTCCCATTTCCTTGAGATTTTTTTTCTTTTTTTTTTTTTGCCTCCCTAATGTATTTCTAGTGAGCGTGCAGTTTCCTCGTGGTTTAACATCCAAGTCAAAATCGGCTGGATGCAGGCAGCAGCGCTTCGTGGCTTGGTTTTATGGTTTCCATTGAGTTCCTGGTGCCACAAAACCCATTGCAAACATTAAGATAATTCAAGATCAGATCTCATATATGCTCGCGTTGAGCGTAGTGTTGAATGAAAACCCCGGGCTATTTTCATCATCCAGGCACTCAGGTTTATTATCTGTAACACATTCCTGCCTAAAAGCTCTAACCAAGGTTAGACACTAAAGAGCCACCTGGAGTTCTTGCCCTCGGGAAGAGCTAAATTGGACAAAACCAGAAGGTGGTGAGAAGGCAGAGATGAAGAGATTCATAAAGGGTTGCAGAGCAGGCCAGGGGTGCAGATGTGAGTCCTCCTGCATTTAATAACCATGTCCTGGTGGCAGTGCCTCCAGGGGTGACAGCGGGTGCTGGCACGGTGCTTTTTGGGAAGAAAAGTACCTTTGGTTTGTTTTTGCCATTGCAAGACAGCTCCAGGACATTGGAGTGTCCTGTCCATGGAACAGAGCTGCTCGGTCTCACCCCAGCTGCTGAGAAATCTTGAGCCAGCTCTAAAAGGCTCTTGGACTTTTGAAAAGGATGGTGAAAAACACAGTCACAGGAATCTCCTCAGGAAAGCTGATTCCTGGGTTTTACAGGAGTTTCAGTCCACTTTTCCCATCTCCGCTTTTGTGGATTTTAGGATAGGTTGAATTCACTCTCAAAATCACTGTCTGGATGGAGCTTCTTCTTTCCAGCCTATGCTCCCCAAATATTTCAGTTTCTCTTTTTACAGAGAAAATCCAGAGGAAAAATGAGTGATTTCTGAAGAAGGACCACAGTATTTTGAAATTTCTCATTAAATGAAATTTCCCTTCCTAAACTGCTTTTGCAAATTGCCCCACTGCAACATTTTTTGGTGAATAATATAATTCGTATGAGAGCCAACACAATGAGGCTGAATCAAAGTGCTTCAACCTTACCCAAGCAGAATGTTAAATAAAAGTCAGATGAAATTGATACTGTCCCTTGAAACACTCAGATTTTCAGAATCAGCATTTTCTCATAGCAAGCTGTTCCATATCCCCTGCTGGCAGCAGGCTTAGAGACATCAGCTTTTTCTGGAAAGGCTTTAAGAGCTGGGTATTATTATTGTTATTATTATCATCAATAATGTGCTGAGGAAATGGAGCTGGAAAAGAGGCAAGGGGATAGATTGTGCTACAGCTTTCTATGCTCACTAGTTATATGGTTTTGAATTCACAGAGGTCTAAAGGAGAGAATTCTCCTCCACAAAATACTGTCCATCTCTCTTTGCCTCCATGTTTCTTCTTATGAGTACATTGGGTGCTCTCATTCTGGTGGATTCATTCACATGCCACTGCTGCCTGTCATGACATCAAAACTAACTCCTTAATGCTCCGCTTGTGGCTTTTGCCATTATTTTTTTTTCTTTTCCCATTTGCACAGAATATAAAGATAACACTGATGCTCAGGAGAAGGAAGCCTTTGGACAGCGCTTCTGTTAGCTGAGTGGACTCATGCAGGGTGACAAGGCCTCTGCTGCGTGTAAGCTGCACAGATTGACTCAAATATCTGGATGACAAGTGCAATTTAAAACCCGTTAGGACAGATGTTAGCACACACACACGGTTGTGTGCCTGCTGGATGAGCAATCCCTTTCGGTGGCTAAGGCTGGAAGTGGGAATGAGAGTGGGGCAGGGTGGGTTGGTGTCTCATGGCATGAGCTGCTCTCTCAGGTGTCACAAGCACCCACTTGTGACCCACGTATAGGAGGATACAGAAAATCAGACATAACTCTGCCTCTCAGGGTTCCCATCCCATCTGGGCAGCCTGTGACTGACAAGAGTGCTGTCGCTGCCTCCATGTGCCACCAAGTCCCCAAATTAAAAATATTAATATATTTTCCTTTAGAAGGGATTATTGACACCTGTGTCTGACATGTGTCATGGTACTTCATGCATGAAATGTTTTGTCTTCACCTTTAAGGGGTTTACTGCCTCACTGACCTTTATATTCTGCAAAGTAGCATTTTAATCTCCCACACTGCTGGGCTGCTAAGTGGTTTCTCATTTGACTTGTGCTGCTCAATGGTCTTTCCATGTTGACGGGCTCTATTAAGTCACTGGGAGTTAGTCTGAAACTGTTCTAAGCTGTTATTTTCAGTAATAACACTTCTGTTTGTTCCCCAAGTTAGCTGCGCCCACAGGAGGTGGGAGGAGAGGTGGAAGCACAAATTCTCATTAAAACAAAAAGCAATTTTCTTTGGGAATAACGCACCTCAAGGCAACCAGAAAGGGTCAGGACACTGGTTCCAGTATGAGCTGAGCTGAGACTGGAAATCTTTAAATTAATCAATTCTCCTATTGAGGACTTTCCCCCAAATGGTATTTATCACTCAGAGCCTGTCAGGAAGTCTCTGTGAGTCTAGGGAGTGTGCCAATATGTTATGGATGGTGTTGTAATTGTTCACTCCTGTCAGCATTGTCTCTTCATGTAGAGTTTGTACACAAACCACTTGTGAGTGCTCATCCTTCAGCACTATTTTCTGTGTATTAGTCACTAGTCATGTGACTTATTTCCCTTGAAAGGAAAGGGGGGGTAAAAACCATGAAACATCTTAAGAAAACTCCCCATGGAAGACAGGAAAACGTACATTTTTCACTGAACTCATCTCATAGTCACATAAAATTTGGGAACAGCCAGGCTGTGAACGGCATGCAGAAGACAAAGTCACCAGTCAGCCACCTGACATGGGGTGAGTGAGGTCGTGCCTGACTGACCAAATGGCAGAGCCCAAGAGATTCCCTGGCCCTGCTATCAGAGAAATTAAAATGAACCTTTCCCACTACTCTCTGCTGCTGCCTTATCCCCTCTCTCTCTTGTCTTGCCTCTGCATTCTGGAGCCTTGAAACCCAACTTCAGGGGTTTCAATACCCTAATGGTATTTCCAAACTCTCATTTTTTTGGTCAGAGATGGTGAAACAAAACCCCCTGAGGCCTTTGGTGCCACTGCCCTGTGCTGCTCAAATTCCTGTTGGTTGGAAATAGCTGCAAGCTGTTCACCAGTTCCACCCTGTCTTTTCCCTCTGTGCCCATTACATAAGGCTGTTTTGATAAGCCTGTGTGATGAAATAATATACACATATAGTGCAATAATAATATCAACCCCATAATGACTAGGGAGAGGAGAAAAAAACGTTGGCTTTATCAAAAAAATGATCTCTTTTAACAACAAATTGTAACTAATTAGACTTTGAATGGGAAATCAAATGAAAGTGCATGAAGGCTCAATTTTCCATACAGCTGACGTTCTGACCTTTTTAGGAGTGGGAAAGAAAATTATTTTTAATTAACATGACTAATCATTTCCTGTCATTTTCAGATAATTGGCTTTGTCGAAAAAAATGAGCTGTTTTGGGGGGAAAGCTGGGGAGGGTGACAGTGGCAGCTCTACTGGCATGTTTAACCTTTTAGATTCTGCTTGCAAAAGGAATTTCAAATCCTTGTTATCGTGGTGAAAAAGGCTTTCTATGGAAATTTGGTGCCCTATATGCATATGCCTATGCCTCTTCCTTTCCATGTGGCTCATACAAATTCATGCATAGGGAAAAATTGTTTGACACTCTGTTAGACTTCTTTCACTTTGAACCAGTCCCTCATTTAGAAAATGCAGAGATGGTTTAGCTAATAGACTCTTTTCTGGTACATCTTGAGGTCACACGCATGATCTAGGAGAGAAGGTCAAATCCTGGAGTCCTCAATAAATTCTGTCGGGAATTTGGCTTGACTGAGAGTAGCCAACTTTTATCCTTTCTGAACAACAGGCAACTGAAGGTGGCCAGACCAAGTGCTGTAAAGACTGTTTCATTTTACCTGTTTGCTGGAAATGTGGAAATAGAAATCCAAGGAAAAGAGAAATCCTAGGCCATGAGGTTCAACCTCTTTTAAGCAGCAATGAAACCTGGTGTGTTGGAGGCTTTCCTAGGCAGTCATTGTGAGGTTTTAATGCACACTTCAAGGGACAGGCAGAGTTGTTGGAGAGAGACCAAAGGAACGCAGGAAGATCAAATGACTGAAACACGACCTGCAAGCAAAGACTGAACAGCCTGGGATTGTACGGCTAAGAGAAGAGAAAATTCAGTGGGGAACTTAAGTTTTGAATAACATTAAAAAAGACACTCAGAAAGGCAGTAATCTATCCTCCGCTTCCAGTTAGTGGGGTAAGCAGAAGCGAGAATAAATTGCAGGGAAGTCTCAGAAGAGATATCAGGAAAAACTTTCAAGTGATGAAGAGAGCAGAGCACCAGGAACTCAGTTGAGTCCCCGCCTCTGGTAGTTTTAAATGGGACAAACATCTGTCAGGGATGACAGGAGGACATTTCATCCTGCCTTGGGGCAGGGAAATGGATCTGCTACTCTGCTCAAGTCCCTTTCAAATGTGATTCCCATAACTGCATAGGGCAAAGCATTCTCGTTTGATATCAGCAAGCATGATAAGGCTCTAAAGTAATGAGCAAGTTTTCAAACAGAAGGAAGACAAGAGCATATAGAAGGTGAGCAGCTATCAACTTTGGATGAAAATGAAGGCACAAAAAAAAGAAAAATCACCCTGGTTAAGCAGTGGAGTCAATGCACACAGAACCTTTACCCCAGAAAGGAGCTGCTGGATGTAGCCTGGTGCCTGCTTGTGCAGTTGTCTGCTGGGTCAGGATGCCCAGAGGTTTCTAAGGCTCTGGGGTTGTTCCTGGTACAGACAGAAAATGGTTCCTGGTATAATTGGCTTGGCTTGACGTTTTCTGTTATCTTTTGGCCAGCGTGGATTGTGAGACCAGGCTGGTGGCATTCACCCTGGTGTCTCCTGAAATGACAGTGATGGAGTCACTGACACAGGGAAGGAACAGCTCAGCCTGTTACTCCTTTATTCCGGAAAAAAGAAACTCATTTCACGGCTCTTTCATTCAACCCCTACCATGAAAATAAAACCAGAAAAAATTGGGCTTACGTTAAATTTATACCTCGTGTAAAAGAAATATTTCTGACTTTCAATTTTTCTGAACCCTTTTCTCCTGTTGCCTCCACTTTACAGACCACTCCAGCTTCAGCAGGATGAGGAACAAGAAGGATAAATTCCTAAATTACATAACAGCAGCAACTCCTATCCTTTCCTCTTATTTAACTGACATATTCCATAGCTGAGGAATCCCCTGTTTTACTGATATCAAAACTGTGTAGTCATTTCTATTCATGAAACAGATCAGAACAAGTTCCACTAATGACTAAGAGATGTATTTGGGAGTGGAGAACTCTGCAAATTAGCAATCAAACACAATAAAAAAATCAAAGGTACTGCATTACAAAATACACTTTGTTCATTTATTTTAACAAGTATCACTTATTTTCAATTATTTACAGTGCTAGTTAGCGTGCTCATAAAGTACTGTGGCATATTGAGTTAAAAGTAATGGATTCTTAGCGCTGGGAAATCTCAGCAGAGCACTCTGCTATTAAACACTGGTGAAAATGGGAAGGTAATGTTATGGTGGGCTGCTCTCTGGGATTTTTTTTTTTGTTTGTTGTGGAGCACTTTTTGATGGGGTGAAGATAATTGGGTCTGCAGATTAAGGGAGTTAAGAATTAGTTGAGTTCCCACACTGTGAAGAGTTTTGTAAATTCCCACATCAATCTTTATGTCTTCCATCTCGTCTCTCCCTTTAACAAATCCAGCATTCAGTGCCTCATCTCAGGGTGTCCTTTCCAGTCTGAATTCTCTGGCTTTCTTCAGCTGCTCATCATTTAAAGACAGTTATTTTTTTGGCATTTCATTTCCTGCTTTTTTCCTCCTCTTCTTGCATCTTTTATAGACGGTGATAAATGTGAATAACAATGTGCCCAGTGTGAAAGACAGAGTGTAAAACCCAATTCCATTCGATTTCTCTTTGATTCTAACTTTAAGCCTCAGATTTGCCCATGTCTCACTCCCCTGGACCTGTCACCTGCATTAAATAGTGACTCTTAAAACTGATTGCTGTGAAGAATTAGATCTCAGAAGCAAGAGCGTAATGGCATCTTAAAGAAATTTTCCTAATAATTGTTGAAACTCATTTAAATTTTATTCCCCACCCCTGAGACACGGAAGCAGCTCAACGCTAATCAGAAAAGGGAGGAAAGTGACCTTAATTTTGGATGATCTATTTTCAAAATCCTGTTGAAGGCAGCAAAAGGCTCTAACAATTTGCGCACCGTGGAAGTGGCAGAGGAGGAGAGACAGACAGGGAGTAGCAGACACTCGTCTGCTCCCCTGCGTCACTGCTGACACCTGCTGAGGAGCTGCCTGGCACAGCCACTGTCCCCAAAAATGGCACAGACCTGGCTCCTCTGGCTCGGGAAAGGGAGCCCCAGCTTCCACAGCAGGAGGGTCAGCTTGTCCACACCGGGAGGAATGAAGCAGCTTTAACAGCAAGGAGAAAAAGCTAGCTGGGTTTGGGAGGAGAGGCTTTCTCCATCTGTATACTGCTAATTTTTACTTATTTTTTTTTTCCCTAGTATTCAGGTCTTTTGCCTGTTTTTCAATATTTGCTTGGCATCTTGATAACCTGATGGGGTTTTTTTTCACTTTCTCAGGCTCTGCAATAGATGGGGCTGAGCTGCCCTTGGACCCTGGCCAGGAGAGAAGGGATCAGCAGCAGGTGATGCTGTAGTCAGAGCTGATATAGATTCAGGTCAAGGTTGGTTTAAAAACAAAAGTGACCAGCTCAGGCAATGGCTGTTTCTTCAGCACATCTTGCTTCCTCATAGGGGTTAATCTGGCTGGTGGCTTCCTGCCAGCATGTGGGAGTTGCTCTGGCAAAAAGTGTGGTTTTCTCTGCGTTCCTGCTGTAAAATGAGGAGTTCTCACCTGCCATAAACCCTCCTGCTGTAAAAAGCTGCTCAGCACAAGGAGATGCCCAGCAGAGTTATCATCGTTATCTGATGTGACACAAGAAGCATTTAGTAGGAGTCAGCTTCCTTTGGCATGGTGATACAGTGAGGATTCTCATGGACAACTTGCATTAACATCATAGACCTTGGGAGAGGAAAAAATAGAAGAGAATTTTCTCTTTAAGTGGATGTCTGATAAAAGAACAGAGGCAGGTAATGGCTAGATTTGCTTTGTTAAGCAAGTGTCCAGAGTATTTGCATTTTATAATTGTTCCTGCAAAACTTGGTGTGAGCTGAATATCAGCTTATCTTTCCTGTGTCTCTCTCTTCTTCCTGCATGGAGTGCCAGAATGTTAAATAGCTTCAATTCCATCATGCCAAGTTCAGCTTGAGCTCTGGTCTTTCTTCCACTGAGTGGGAAAGCAGATGCCACCCCTCCTTCAGTGAGGATTTTGGGGAGAAGTCCCTCAGGAGCCATCCCTATGGGTGGTGCAGCACAGCTCATCCCCCTGCCCCAAACAAAACACACCACACGCGGCAGAACGTTGCTCCCCGTTATTAATCCCACTGTGATTCCAAATGTCGTGCTATTACTGCACACACAAAGATACTTGAGGGTTTTCTGATTTCAATTACGATTATTATGTCTTCTGAGAGACGTTTTCTCTGCTGTTGGGAAATCTTGCTCTGGAACTGCAGCAGACAGCAGTAAATAATCCTGTTTGTATTAAGTGTGCACTCCTGCTGGACTCCTCTGCCTTGTTGAGGTCCCCTTGCTTTGTCCCCTTCTATGAGAGATGTGGGAGACTCTCAAAATGTGCTGCAGGGAGCAAGGATCCACATTTAATTTACAACATCTTTAGAACCTACTAAGCCAAGCCAAAGCCAAGATTTTCTCTTTGAAATATCACCACTAAGAATTTTTCTCTAAAGAACTTCTTTTAAATGTGAAAACAAGTCAAATACACTTGTCCCAGGCCTATCAGATCACACCCTGAACATTGCTGTGTTCATGTGGCCAATCCTTGAGGGCACCATGTGCAGTAGGAGTGCATGGAAGTGATAATGCTCTGGGAGCAGTGAGCATGCTGCTGTGTTGTCATGGGGGACAGCATGGTGACCTTGGACAGTGTGAATTTGGAGTCACCAAACCACACTTGGGGTCATCGGTGGGCTCAAATTTATGCATGTCCTTCATGTTCTTAGCACACCATTCTCCAGAGCAGCACCTGCTGAGCCCTGAGACCATCTAGGAGCTCTCCAGGGGTCCCAGGTGTGACCTGAGAGCCTCGCCCCACCTCCCAGGGGACAGACATCCACACATTAAATCACCAGATCAACTCATCACCTCTCTGTTTGTCTCAGCAAGGCAGCCAAGAGCTGAGCTGGCCAGGAAGAGAAATCACAGGTAGAGAACAGAAAGACAAATGACTAACAGATGCTTGCCCTGCTATTCCACCTGGACTGTGGCTAAAGGGTCAGTCCACTGCAATCTGCAGGATATATATTTTCCTTAATGCTAAAAATGCTGAATATTCAGTGTTCCAGATTCTTGGTGTCTGTCCCAGTGTGTCAAGTCTGTATTATCTTACAGCTACCACAACCCCAGTTAACTCATTATCCTCCTACTTCAGGGCGTGAGCTTCTCTATCTCCTATGCTTATATCCAGAAGCTTCTCTCCCACACAAATTTAACATTAGAAACACTTTAATCTTGAAATGACTCCCTACTCTTTCCCTCAGATGTCCCTTTCCTGGGGTGAAACACAGGAAAAAAGGATGAAGATACTTCCTAACCCCAAGGCTGCCACTGCTGCCATTCCTTATGAGCGCTTTACAGAGCCTTCCAGATGCACATAAAGAATGATGTGTACTCTTTAAATCTCAAGAACATTTAATAAATGGGGAATTAGTCTGATTAAGTCATACCGGAGATGAATTTCTTACATTGATACAATCTCCAATGAGCACTGCACTTCATTTAATAAATGTATTTATTAAATACATAAAAGAGTTGTAAGTGGAGCTCTTGTCTTGCTGAACCTTATTAGCTTCAGCCTTATTTAACATTTGTTTTCTTGAGATGAGACAATATTTGTTAAATCTTGAACACGTCATTGCAAAATCCATCCTTGGTTTATTCAGACTGACTCTAAATATTAAATTTCAACATTTGCTAGACCTGGCTCCTTGTTTAATCTACCAAGATCTCTGACAAGTGCAAGGAAAGATTTGCTAACTCAAAAATAACTGTTATTGAATCTCCAGTGGGTTTGTTAAAATCTACATAATATTTAATAAATCTGCCCTAAGATTTGTTAAAATCTGTTTAACCTCCATTAAAAGCGGGAAAAGGAATTTATTGGAGTCCCTTTTCGGATTAATGCAAAACTTCATCAGTGTATCAGAAGTTCCCAAAATCCTTTTAAATTGCCGTGTGAGTTTTCTCTTTCATTTCTCATCATTGTTGATTATTAATGTATTTGTGCATAAATAACAGCTCTCTCCTCCAAGGCATTGCATCACTCCCTGTCCTACTCCCTCCCCACCACCAGAATTCAGCCGGTGGGAAATTGTAAATCACTGCTGGAGCGTTTCTGCCACGCCACCTTTGAGATTGCAGCCTGTAATTTTGCAGACCTTCGCTGGGAACGTGCAGATTGCCTTGGTCAGTTTTATCCATCTCCTCTGAAGAGACACATTCCAAGAAAAAGTAATCACGCTGTATCCATAGCAGAAACAGTCCTTCCCCACCTCTTATTATTCCAGTCTCCTGCCAGACTAAGACAGACGGAATAACAAACACTCTACTTAGTTCTCAACCTGCATTAAAAGCGTTTTTATGCCTCTATCTAGTTCCAGGATTTCTGGGGCAGCGATCCCAAAATATGTTTGGCCCAAAACCTCTGCCAACTTGTCTCGCAGATCACCCTACATCCTGATCATAAAATTTCACTACAAAAGAGGAATCTGAAAGCAATTATGTTTTTGTGTGCTTCTGCACACCGCTGCCCCTGGCCTTTCAGCCAGGGATGAGGGAAGCACAGCCCAGGAATCCTCCTCCAGCACATGGGCAATATAGAAACATTGAGAGGGGAGGTGAAAGTAGTCTAATCTGCTTGCCCTGTGTTTCCAGCCTTCCCATTTCATGGCAGTTGCCTTGAAATCTCCTCTTTTCCATGACAATGAATGTAGATCCCATCTTTAGCAGGTCTGACCTTCAAGAAGGTAGCAAAGGGCAGCAGATGAGATGTTAAAACTATCAACACCAGAGATGGAGCTTCAGAACCGCTCAAGGCTAGGGTGGAAATGAGCTCAGCCATGTGAATCCTGTCACCTTCTATCAGGAGCAGGGTATATCCCACTATTTTCTTGCCTGGCACTCCAGGCACAGAAGGAGATTGTTGGAATACAGAGGTGGGCAGTGCTGTGGGGCCACTGCATGAGAACTTCTCCCCTGAATAGCATGTGCAGCGCAGAGAGAAGTGGATTTAGCTGAATGAATGCCTCAGAAACGTGGGGCTGGGATAGCCAGCAAAGGCAGCTGTTCTGGGAAAGGCACTGGCAGAGCTAATTCGGGTACAGAATGGGAGGATTCAGCTCTCCATATAAGAGTTCCATGGCAATGCTATCAGACTCTCCCTTTATTGCTTATCAAAATCCTCTTACGAAAACATGGTGCCAGTATATTACTTAATATGAGCACTCTGATATGACAGTGAAGAAGACCAGACAGGCCAGACATGACAGATAACTCGGCAGTTAAAGTTGCTACTAAAAATAAAGGCAGGGATTTATTAAAGGGTTGCAGGGAAAGGGTGTGCAGTCCAGCTGGTCCCATGTAGAGGTCCCACATATTAAACATTTGAGTTTGGGTTCAAGTAAAGTTTGCAAGTCTCTACAGATCTGTAAGTTTGCCTGTGATAATTTGCTACTGGGTTCAGGTTATTCTCCTACTGATTTATAGCCTTGGATGTTCTAAGCAATATTTATTGCATCAGATAGTAGAGCCAGCTTTCAGCAAATGCTGGTACAGATGACACAAGCCTTGACCACTTGGGGATCTTATAAATACTATTTATAAAGTGGCAGAATTTGGGAAAATTCTTGAGAAGAGCAGAAAGGATGATGTAATTGCAGACTTTCAGAAGTGGTCAGTAATTTTCTGAGCATCTGAAGAAAAGCAACTACATATTTTGGGATGAAAGTGGGCATTATCACATTGAAAATCTGTTCATTTTCCATGTGAACTGTGACAAGAACACAGCACAGAGATATGCAATATATGAATCTACTTCTGGACACCTAGACTTGTGAATTATTAATAAATACAACTGACATAAAAAATCCCCACAAAACAAAACAAAATGCACACACAAAAAAATTTAAAACCACAAAACAAAAACAAACAAAACAAAACAAAACAAAGAAAAACAAATTCTAAAGATCTCAGACTGTTTATATGCTAACCCAGTTGTTTATCATATGAGCTGTTTGAGCCTGAAAGGAATCCATGTCCCAGCCAGACATAATTCTGCAGTCCCTATTAATACATGTCTGTGTATCGAGCCTGATGAATATGGAAAGTCTGGATACCCAGCTCTGAGTTCCTGTAGGAGGACAAGGCAACTCCTCATCCAGTTCTGACCAGGACTGGATTTGAGACACAGCTATTTAAGAATCCATCTGTAATAACAGGCACGATCTAATTCAATTCAACAGCCTTGCAGGATTCAGAAACAAATAAACAAACCCTTCACTTCAGTAGCATTAGGATTTATCTTGAGCAAAGCCAGTCTCATAAAAAATGAAGCAGAAAATAAAGAGCTAAGAGGGTAAAAAACTTTTCCTGTGGCATGAAAATTATTGAAAAGATCACATTAGCTGCTCACTAAAATTTATAGCATCAAAAATTGCAGAAGGAGTGAATACAGGGAAAATGTTTGGTTCAGCCATAGATTTAAAAAAAAAAAAACAAAACTTAAAGTAGGAGATATCCACAGAAGAGCAGAAATAGGGCCAGAAAGCAGAAAACAGAAAAGAGCTTAGCCAAGTTCAATGTTAATCTGTCATATGGCAGGGCAAAAAGGGTTTTCAGAAATAGCTCCTGAGAGACAATTGAAGTCACAATTCAAGTACATCAGAAACAAGAATCTTGTCAGATATTTTATACTGACAGTTCATGATTAGTGTGTAATGGATCCTCAAGAAAGAAAAAGCTGAAGTAGAAAAGCCTAATAAATTATTTTATCAGAGTTCACCAGGGAGGAGGTCAGTAGTTTACAAATGATGAATCTGAAGAATTTGCTATTTGAAATGCAAGTAGAACAACTTTCAGAATATTTTTCAGAAGGTGAATGGTAACAACCCTTCCAGACCAGATAAACATAAAGAGTTGCACATGAGGAAAATCAATTTTAATTGTAAATATATAGAAACGGTTCCAAATTAGCTGGAGTCTCTCAGGAGTTTTCTTGGAATCACTAGGAATTTCTCTGAAAAAGTCAGTTCAGCACTCAGCAGAGGTCAAGAGCATGTTAGTAACAGTTAGGAAATATCTAGAGTACAAAAGTATAAAAGGCTAAAATTACTCACATCTTGATTGTTCTGGTTGTGCCATCTCAGACAAAAATTCTGTAGAAAAATAAGGTGAACAGAGATGGCTGAAAGTACAACCAGGTGGGTATGGAGCAGGTCCTGGGCACAGAAATCAAAAGGCTCATCAGTTTGATGAGTGAAGGGTGTATGTGTGGTTATATAAAATCCTAAGTAGCACAGAAGGGACTAGAAACAATTATTCACTGCACCCTCTAAGGCAGAAACAAGAGGCACCGAATAAACCGATCAGGCCACAGATTTAAGCAAAGAAAGCCCTTTTTCACACACAAAGCATAATCAAACTGTAGAGCTCATTGCCCAAAGTATAAATGGGTTCAAAAAGCAATTAGACAAATTCATGGAAGAAAAGTACATCAAGGGCTTATTAAACACAGTGAAGTGGATCCAAGCTCCAATTTGGGACTCTTTAAGCTGCAGATTACTGAAAAATGAGGAGAGGTGTTGACAGGGAGTTTTCTTTCTCTGATTTTTTTCTCTTTCTTATACTCATTTCTAAGCACTCACTACTAGCCATGGACAGAGGAACCATTCTGCTCCAGCTGGACATTTGCTCTGAGACTGGACTGAGACTCTTAGGCTGTTGTCTCTGCTGTCATAGGGAATACACAGGAATAATTTCCACTAGCCCTCAGCCTTGCTTCTTCAAGATTTCTTTCTTTCTCTCCTTGAATTAGGGGTGGAAAGCTGCTGCCTCTACAGAAAACTTCCTGTATCAGCCAAGTCCCAAGCACAGGAGTAGTCAGTGGGGTGTCACCCTGGTGCTGCATCCTGCACTTGCTCAGGATCCACCAGCACCTTCAGCACTCATATGAAATCAGGGAGAAAAAATCTCCTAAAGCTGCCTGGGGCTGAGCACATGGCTGACAACAAGGGCAGTAGGAGCAGGGTGGATGCTGATGGAGGAGCACCAGGCTCACTCTCCCAGCCAAGACCCAAGGGATCAAACTTGTGCTGCTCAGATCAAGCTGGTGCTCAGAAGTTCTGGTGTTCTTTGGTTTGTCCGCTCCCAACTGCTAAACGTCCCCGAATTCACTTTGCAGACCTTTAGAAGCAGAGCTCCAGGGTCCCTGTGGTGGGTTCAGAAAGTGACAAATACATAGCACTGAGGAAACCTTGAAACTCCATACCACTCATATCACAGTTAATCTGTGGAGCCACTTAATCATACAGGGCTTTCAGTTACTAAGGTCCTTTTAATTTAGAGTGAGAGAGCATAGTAATTAGCCTTAACCAGGTCATTGATCTTGGGGGAATACGCTCTGTGAGAATTTACATCCATCTTGCCTACTTGAGGGAGGGAAGGGCTGATCAGCTTGACATCTCGGCTCACGGTATTAACAAGGCAGGTTAACGCTGACCTTCTGCTGGGGCCCTTCACACCTAGCTGGCCATGGAAGCACAAGGGCAGCTCTCCCATAAGCCCCATTATTCCCTGGGATTCAGTAGCAGCGCTGCTGTGCCCCGGTTTTCACCCTTACCTCGGTGTGAGCACAGAGAGGTTCTCCATGACCTGCCACCCACTCCGTGAACGCTGCTGAGATTTACAGACTCTTTTTGCCCTCTCCCTGATTCCACACCTCCCTGGGGCAAAGCTTCAATTCCAGGTCAACAACTTCTGCCACAGGGAGAGCTGAGGTGTCACATGTTGTGCTCTCCTAGCTTCCCGTGGGCTGCAGGGATGCAGAGAACCCAAGATGAATAAATCCATCTCAGTGGCGTGTGCCTTGCTTCAGGCACGGAGGGGTAGAGGCCTGGACCAGGCACTGTTTCACACTAACATTTTCACAGCCAATTTCTTCAAAATGTGCAGTCAAATTAGCCGAAATCATCCAGCACCTGCCATTTCATCACATGAGGCAATCGCTGTGACCGTGCCTGTGCTCAGCATTAGGCTGGAGCCCAAGGTGGAGCAGCAATCACCATTCCCTCTCACACAGCAGCTATTAGAGCTTGTTCAACATTAGCTCTGCAACAGTTCTCACTGCCCTTGCATTTTCAAATTTCTGCTTGGAAAGGCTCTCTTCTGGCTTTTTAATAATTTTTTTTTTTAATTTTCTTTTTGCAAAGTTGGCTCTTTAGGAAACTCTACGTGGACTAAAATCTCACTTTCCCCTTGTAGATTTTGTGGAAGACAAAAGGGAAGCAGGCTGGACCTCTTCCCCACCCAGATTTCCCACATCATGTTGTTGCTATTGCCAGGTTGTGATGTTTGGTTTTTTGTTTTTTTTTTTTTTTTTTCTTTTCTGCGTCTCCTGCCAAACATTTGTCTGCTTTGTCAGTTTTTTAGTTTTTTCTTTTTCTGGGGGAAAAAAAAAAAGCCTGTTTAATTTTAGCAAATGGGTTTTTCCACTTCAATAGCCTCAAAATTTTCCCTGGAGAGCTGTAAGCCCTTTAAATATATTTAGGTTGCCAGATTTCTTATGTTCTCTCTCCAGGAAGCCAATTTTGCTTCTAAGCTCTTGAGAAAGGGCCAGTCCCATACTTTCTTGCACTTTGAAGATCTCTTACACCACCTTCCCTCTTTTCTCTTTTCTTTCACAGTCCTCCTTAGGTTTAGCCCTTGTCCCGGAGGTAACACAAAGGCCAGAAACCCTTCCCAGGCTTGTGTTAAGCTCCTTATCCACTCTGGGTCTTTCATCCTGTATCCATCAGCAACCCGTTCTGGTGTTTCATGACAACCACTCCCACATGCATTGCTGTGCACCGGGCTGAAGACACCAACGAGAACTAAATGCTTCAGTGGCTGTGTGCCCTGCTCTGATCCAGAAGCTCCATGGGGAATTTTCTTCTCTGTCCCTCACTTTCTCTCTCTCTCTTTTTTTTTTTTTT